>OX465296.1:193792399-194267399 GCA_949987735.1 Leucophora obtusa
CTAGTACTTTTTAGTACTAGTTCGACCATTTGCTACTGGGTAGTGATTGGATCTTTCTAATAAAATAAAAAATTATTCATTTTTTAAATTTAAAGTAACTTTTGAGGCATTTTAAGTTCGAGTGAAAATTTTCCACGTGAAAAACAACGTACGGTGCTTTAGCGTACAACAACAATTTGATTAAAGCTTTCATTGATATTAGGCAGGGATGGAAAACATGGTACAATTGTACTTTTTTGGGTACATTTTGACCTCCGTTGGTACCGTGGTACTACCGCAATCCATTTGGTACAATTGAAAAAATTTCCAAATTTAAAATTTTTGTATTAAATGAACTTATTTACTTTAAAGCTGTCAACAAATATTCGAATTGCAGACGTGGACTAAAATCATTCTAACAAAAACTTACATATTTTGAGCCCAATGTTGGAAAAAATATATTATTTTCCGGTAATCAGCTCATTAATACGCGTCGATTGAATGCTGCTACTACATAAAATACGATAATTTAACCCGCCTCTTTCGTATATTTTTAGAAAAGTAAAAAATATTTCATTGTTTTCTTAGGACGGGTAACTTATCTAGTATATAACTGAAACAAAATATTAACAAACTATATTTTTATGTACATATATTTGATATTCACAACTATTGGTTATTTTAAGAAAAGTAAGCAGGTCTTTGTGTCGTATAGAATAGAATTTCCTGCAAGCTTGACCTCGATCGCACATACTTTTTATATCAAAAAAGTTGGTGAGGGCTGGAATAGTACAACTTTGTAGAAGAATATTTTCTCCAAGTTTGACATTGCTCAAACAAATTTTCTATAAATGAAAAATTTTGGTACCGTGAGGGTCAAAAAAGTACAATTTTTTATGTGGTTAGTACAAAATATAAAAAGTCATTTCCATCCCTGATATTAGGTACATTAAATCTTACCTTCGATTTCCCAATGGACTTGATGATAATTTATCCTTATCTTCTTCATGTTCTATTGGCTTTTGTCGTGCTAGAACATGCCTCTTCGCTGTATCCGATCTCTTCGTACGCTCAGCTTGTCTTTCACGTTGTTTGTCAACAACACGGCAACTTTCATCGAATGATGCTGCATGCCAATGCAATTTATTAGTATTATTTGTGGGTGGTTGCAGCAACGTACATTGCACAGATGTTGCACTGTCCCGTGTGGTTCTTTGAATTAAACTATTACTAATACGTGTTCCACGATTTTTGATTTGACGACCACTATTATCGATATTGGGTCGTTGATTTTGATTATTGGAATGGTGATGATGATGATGGTTGTGATGTCGATGGTGACGATGTCGTTTGTGTTCCAACAACAGCAGGGGTTTGTGATTCGGCGAAAGTAAATGTGATATATTAGTGGAGTAAGCGAGGGGATGTGTGACATGATGAGTGGAGAGATTTGGCACAGAACCAGTGTGGGTGAGACGTCGTAGTTGTGGTGAAAAGCGAGCAGATGCACTAATTTATTTGTATAACAATTTTGTTTGTTTGATTTTGCAACAAAATAAAAAATAATGTTTTTGACCAAGCATGAGATACAATCGATTTGATACACAGATGAATAGATTTACAATAGTTAAGTGTTAAAGTTAATGGTACTGACTTTTTTCAATAGTGAAATATGAAGTTTTATACTCCAATTCATAAACCTTTTGTTAATTTTTAGGACAGTTTAATAAATCAAATTTGTTGTTTTTTCAATGTTAAAATTGATTTATATGGCTGTTATAAAAATAAACAAACTATTTATGTATTAAAGTATTATTTAGGTATTAAAGGTTAAAGAAATTTTGGAATTTTGTAGGAATAAATAGGAAAGCATGGAGTTGTGGATTTTTAAGATCTCTACATACCTTAAGGACTTAGAAAATTTGATCAATTCTGCTGTTAAGGCATCTCTGTCGAATGGCATTGGTGTAGGTTGGGGTACTTCTGCGGCCGGTGATGATCGAAATACACCAAATTGTTGATCCCATCTGGAATTTTGTAATTGCATGCCTGTAATTAATTTCAAAAATACAAAATATTTTATGATAGCTAACAAAATATTTATAGTGCAACAAACACTTAAGAAACTCAGTCAAATAAAATGAAAATTAAGTTTTTTATACTCAAAGAATTTTGTCGGTAGAAAACTACTGAGAATGACAGTTATAACAAATGTGTATGCAGTTAGAAAGGCAATATTGTTACACTTAGAATAATACGTCAGTAAAAAAATATGGCAAATGTGTTTGAAATCGTTTTGACTAATTTTTAACAGATTTTTGTTGAAACTGATTTGAACAAAAATATCAGTTATCTTCATTTAACGCTATATTAAAAGTTCTTCAATTAACTATCCTCACAATATATTTTCCATAACCGATTGAGGGTTATTTGAAAAGTAATAGGTAAAGTTTGTTTTCAATTGAAGAATCAATTAAAATACATTGAAACACAATGTTTAACTTTTTTTTATCAATCAATAAAAAACAAACCACAAAAAATATGTATCGTCTGTAGAAGTTGATATTTTCAGTCAAATATTCTATTTTTAGAAAAAATAATTTAAATAACTTCGTTGTTTTCTGTTTTAAAACAAAAAATTCAAATATTTTCGAAATTATTACAAGAAATTCTCTACTCATACACACAAACATAGCCAATAAAAATATGAAAGTGTGTGTTGTGTATGGTGTAGTGTTTTGAATATCCAAACAAACAAAAAACTTTCAAATATGAAAAAAACAAACCACAAAATCTTTTTTTTACGTTTTGTCAGTTAAAAATTGATGATTGTTTTAATAGAATTTTCAATTATTTTTATTTCTTTTATGAATTGTTTAAACAATGTTTGAAAATAAATAGCAAAATGGTTTGAATATAATGAAAAATCTGTAGTCCTTTTTTAATTGTGTTTTCAATTAATTTAATATGTATTTTAGGTTGTTTTTAAGGATAAAATATTGTGAGTGTTATAATGTCTAGTTTTAAGCAAATGACAAACTTAAAATTTTTTGAAAAATATATCGTATTTTGTTATAATTACTTCCAACTTACCTATAGCTCTTCTTTGTGACGCCGAACTACTTTGATTGCTACGTATTGTCATTTTACTACCAACACCAGCTCTTAAACGAGCTGGTACAACTTTGGCTGCCGAATCTCTTGCTTCAAATGTCATTACACATGAAGCGACGACAATGAAACCACCAAAACCCATTACAATAGGACCAACGTAGGAAAAGTTATTTAGATGAAATCCCTTTAGGTCATTTTTCACACGTACTGTAGCATTTCCACGTATTTCTGAACCAATCGACAAGTGGTCAGCATAATAACCTTATTAAAAATGATAAATGACGAAAAAACATGAAATAAATTGAAACAGAATATGTTGATGATCATAAGTTGACAACTCTTAATCAAGGATGGCAGCCAAGATGAAAAGAAAACTGTCACGCAACAAATAAGTTTATGTATTTTGGTATCAGTTACGGTTACGGTTTTTGGAAAATAAACGCTACGGTGTTTGAAACGGTTTCGCATATAAATTTAAAACGGTTTTTAATTGCTTACGATTTTATATTAGTTATGGTTATCATACATTATATAATATAAAATTTATACAGGTACGATATCGGTTAAACATATTTAAGGCCCAACTATATTAAGCGAAATTGAATTGAAGGTACAGAGCGATCTAATGCAAATACATGGAAGTACCCATATTTAATGTACATAAGTCAACTTTTAAAAAGTTCTATCTCTATTAAATTTGTTGTAATCTAAAATCATCGTATCCGACTTAGACCTGTTAACTTTTCCCAAAATAAACTGAGTTAAGTGCTTAACTATAGTTAAGAATATAAAAATTATATGCATAGATCTGTGGTTAAACACATTTCAAATAAACTAAAAAGTAACAACAAAAAAGGCAATGGAGCTAGTTTTTGAAAACCACACAATAATTGAAATAATGCCCTCAGGGATTATGACTATTTTTTAAACAGTCATAACCCTCATTATTTGTATGAGAATTGTGTCTGACACAATTGCGGTAATAAAAACCATACCTACCTCGTTTGGGGACTATGTCCGTGGGCCTCGAAATTTCGATCGAGAGTTAAGCTTCACAGAAAAAACAATAGGCACCAACAATGGAATTTGTAAAAGTAATCACATTTTCTTTTAAATGGAAATCTTATTTCCAACAATTTTTTTGTTTGAAATATTTGTAACTCGTTTGTAAATTGTTATCTTTCATATAAAAATTGTTTAAAAATAAAAATTCAAAGTTAGAAAAAAAAAGAAATTTTTTTTGGATTTATAAATTTCTTTGTTGGTGCCTTTTTAAAAAGTTTTTTTTTGTATTTACAAATTTGGTGTGAGAAAGGTGTTAAAAAATTTAATTGGAATTTTGTAAATTCTTTCTGTAAGTGTGTTTGCGTACCCGAAAATTTGTACAAATTTGTACAAGTTGTTACTAGAAGGTGTTTGTTTACACAATTACTGAGTAAGGAGAGAGGAAAAATAGAGAGTAAGTATAGGCCCAGAATAAGAGAGCAGCGATTTTTTCCATACAATTTGACATTTAAAAATCGCTGGGCGTAGCTGTTGTGAGATAGAATCAGTGTTGCCAGAAACATTCGTGACTAATACTAAATTCTGCTAAATCGTGAAAAACGAAAAATATGCTAAAAATATGCCAAACAAAAAATTACGAAAATGATAAAATATTAATTCTGCTAAAAATCTGCTAAATAATCACATATAGAAATATGCTAAAAATCTGCTGCGTAAAAAATATTGCAATTTTTACTCTACTAGCCGCGTTTTTGTTAAGTTTTCGTAGTAGATAAACATTTTTGACAGTTTTTTTTAACGTATACTCGTTTAATCCTTTAAAAAGGTAGTGTAATCATTGTTGGAAAAAATAATAAAAACTGAATTTTGCGTGGACAAAAATGCTAAAAATCTGCTTTTGTCAAACGAAATATGCTAAAAAGCATTTAGCATATTTTTCTAAAAAAAATATGCAATTTTCGAACTCAATCTGCTAAATCTAGCAGAAAATATGCTAAAATGGCAACACTGGATAGAATCTATTTTATTTTAATGCCGGTTTTTGTTATTCTCTCATTTTTTCTCTCTCATACTCTCAGCAATGTTGTCAACTCTATTGTTATCAGTGTTGCCAAGTCTTGAAGGCAGGAAAGCACCGTGAGCATTTTGAAAACGGGTAAAAAGGGTAAAAATTTACCAAAAATGGGGTAAAAAAGCACGATAATAATTTTTTGAAAAATTTAAGTCAAGATTTTAAAAACACATTTTAGCTTTGTAAAATCGTGTAAAAAAGGTTCAAAAAATTACCAAAAAGGGGTAAAAAAGCACCAAACTAATATTTCAAAATTTTGAAGTTTAAATATAACGAAATTGCCATTTAAAATTGTACTACAAATATTGTGAAAAAATGTATTTTTTGTATATTTCGTATTATTTTTTCAAATTTGACGGAAAATTCAAGAAAAATGGAAAAAAGGAGAACAAATACCAAAAATATAAACTGTACAAAAAGCACTAAAAGCACTGCCAGAAATCTGAAAAAGCACTGTAAATATCCGCTTTTTATAAACCGGTATTTGTAAAAAATCACCGTGTACGGGAAGGAAAAAAGCACCAAAAAATACCTGAAAAGCACTGAAATGGCAACACTGATTGTTATTTTTGCTGGTTTTCACTACATTTTGTAATATCAAAGAGTACAAATAACAAAGGCAATCAATGGTTCTTCGACTCTTTTTCTATTTTTTTGGAAAAAAAAAATAAAATTTTTAAATTATTAAAATTTTGTTTTCTTTATTCAACTGAGATATTGAACATTATTAGTAGCTCGGTAGTTCATCGTTTAGCATTGTATATTATGTTTGCAGTAAACTAAGAGACATATGAGTGGCATAAAGTCTCCTTCTTATATATAACACATGCTCAATTATGTCGCTGCCGCTGTACGTCATTATTTCGGTCGCGTTTTTTCTCAGAGCGTAAATAGCTAGCCTCTGCGCTCTTATTCTGAGCCTACACTAAAGTGACAGTTCAATACCAGAGAACTTACAAGTTTTTACTGGATGAATTTTTGCTAGTAAGAATTTGTAAGAAAAAAAACATATGTTTGAAAACATATTATTGAAAAAACAAAACATTCGTCTAAATAATTTTTGTAAAAATCAAAAATATTTAAATATAAGCTTATTTACGATGGAAGAAGTAAGTACTCATTTTATTAGGTTTTATTTATTAATCCAATAATTTGAATAGGTTTATTTCGCAATCAGCTATTTTAATAACTGTTGCCAATTTAGCTAAAATAAAATAAAATATAATTTAGCTATTAGCGGGAAAACTAGCGATTTTTCTTTTTAAGACAATCTTGACATTTTCTAGCATTTTTTTACATTTATTTCCTTGACAGAATTTTTGAATCATTATTAAGAAGTTTAAAAAATATAGATTTTTTTGTGAAATTTTTCAACAGAACTTGAAAAGTTCGTGAAATTTAGCGATTTATCGCTTTTTTAAGTTTTTATAATTTAGATATTTTCTTATGATTTTTTAGTTTGATTTAGCGATATTCTTAGGAAAGAAGTTGGCAGCAGTATTTTACTAATTCTTACAATTTTTCTGTTTGCGTACATTTTGAGATATTTTTCTTTTTGAGAGTAAATTTTGCTTTACTCTCTGTATATTTGTTACTGAGTAATTTTTACTGGACTTTACTGGAAAAGTAACCAAACACACCTTGTGTTGAAATACTTTTACTGTTATTAGTTTGATTTTAAAACTGTTTTCAATTTAATTTAATGTTGTTATTGCATGATTGACTTTTTTTGCGTATAATAGCCAAGGTTTTATTACTTGAGATAATTATCCCAAATGTCTTTTATATGATAAAGAATTTATTAAGAGTGCTTTTCTCAAATTGTACAGTTATGTCAACTAGAAATTGTCAACTTACGACCATCAATATGCAATATTTGACTTGACCGAATATATCGTATTTGTTTTCCCCACTATGTTTACTTACCTAATGTGGCCATGCCAGCACCAACTATTAGTAATGTTAGTCCAAGTATTAAAGCACGACATGCATGCCAAAGGCATTTTGATGACATTTTACCACGCACCACCTGTACATTCCATGTTGCACCTGAGGCGGGATGTGCACGACGCAAATTTCCTATAGAGTGTTTGCGACGTTTGGTGTTTACACCACCACCTGCACGCCGTGCAGGCATTACATCCGCTTGTGTTTTTGTTGCTTTTGTTGTTGTTGTCGCTGTTGTTATTGCAGCTAATAACAAATGTATGTATGCTCTCTATTTTGTGTTTTGCATGCCAAAGATAAATATCTCATTGATGTTGTGGTTGGTATAACTACTGGAAATTTAATATGATCAAAAATATGTTGACACGAAGAGTGATGGAAAGTTGGGAATATAACAATGTGGGTGGATGTCAAAGAATTTACTTAAATGGTAGAGTTCTTCTACAACGTATAAACAAATTAATCGCCTTATTCGAGAAAAGTGTGTCCATTGGAGCAGGCAAAGCTCTCCAAGGACTTGAAATCTCAGAATCTTAAATATGTAGTATCTAGGAAATTTATATTAAATTAGGCGAATATTTCAAGACCTTTTAATAATTTTATTTTATTTTTTGAAAAATAATCAAGGGATTTAAATATTTTCAGTAGATTCAAAAAATTACAAAATTTATATTTGTTTCTTTAATATTTCAAAAAGTATTCCCTGTTCTAACAAGATTAAGGTGCCTATTCCTACTTGTGACTCATTGTGACCATCATAAGACTATTTTTAAGACTGGGAGTCATAACTTTTCATACAAAACAACAATAAAATTCTCAAAATTCAAATTTTATTTGTCAATGTTATGACTGTGTCGATACCAGGTCTTGATGTTTTCTAAGTCTTCAAACAAAAATTTTAATAAGTATAATTTATTGAGACTTTGCAACAACAAATACATAAATCTAGTTTACAATTTATATGAAAATTATAAAATTAAATTTCTAAAACCCAATTTACACTACAACCAAAAACTGCACTCAGAGAATTTTCATCACTTCAGTAATGAATTTCTTCATAGTTTCAATGAAAATTGTCACTGGAAATCGTCCATTAAAACTTTTCATAGAATCTATGAAACGGGTTTTATTAAAGTCAAAGTTTATGAAAAGTTCATAAAATTAATGAAACTCTTCATAAATAAATCATCCAGCCAATTAAGAGCTTCATAAAATCTATGAAGCAATTTCATTTACTATTATTTATTATAGTTGGTTGTTGTGGTTGCAAAGCTGGAGTGAATAAATAAAAAGTACTTAGCAAATGCAAAAGGCGTTATAAAATCGTAGCATATTTTACGGATGTACAAAATATATTTAAAGAAAGAATTCATTAAATTAAAAAGTTTCATAAAAAAGAAGTTTCGAAAAAATTAATATGATTTATAAAAAAATTTCATAGTCCAAAATTAATAATAAAAAATTAATTAAAAAAAAATAAAAATTATAAAAGATTATTCTCTAAAGGCACATTTACAGGGATAGAAATCTCGTAGAGTTTGCGCTAAATTTGTCATCTCTAATAAAGTTGGCACTAATTTTTATCGTAAAAGTAACATCTCTAGTTGTCAAGAATTTATTTTTATTAAAATTGTTGTATTTTAAAGAATATTTTTTTTTACAAATACCAAAAGGTGCATTTAAAATTTCTTACTAATTAAAGAAATTGTGAATGACAGCAATTGTCAAAGGCCTAGAGATTACATTTCGTAGACTTATACAGAGCTGCATTTTCATAAAGTCTTGCGAGTTTTCTATCCCGTCTAGATGTGCCTTAATGAAAATGATATTTTATAAAAAAAAGTAAATTCTATTGAACAATTTCATATATGTATATAAAGAACATTTTCATTAAATTTATGGAGATCTAATTTATGAAATTCAATGAATTTTTTTTTATGAAATTATGAAATTTTATGAAAGAAAAGTTATGAAAAATTTCATTACATTAATTAAATATTATATACATAATGAAATTATTCGTTGGTTCTACGAAAAAAATTCTATGAAATTATATCATTAATATCATGAAGGATAATTCGCATAAAAAATTCAAAAATTTTGAAAATAGTAAAAATATTACATTAATTGTATACTTGATCGAATCTTTTAGGTGTCGTTTAGCGCCTGTTTTAAGCAAATGGAATTCGAGAAGTCGCTTAATTTTTTAAGAAAAACAATCAATTAAATAGTTCATGTATAAAAATTTTGAGTTGCACTTGTGCTATACAGAAGTAAAGAAATATTCGTGTATAGAGTTTTAAGTATGTATATTGTCATATAAAATTGACATTCACAGCTATGGTGAAGTACTAAACTTTGGTTATTTTCAGATAATTTAGCAGGTCTTTATGCCTAAAGACCTAAAACTAACCCTAAGTATTCCGAATGACTCGGAATAATTTTTTCACCGTCCGTCCGTGTGTCTCTCTATCCATGTATTCTTGTGAGAACTCTACAGGTCGAAAATATTAAGACATTTTGATGAAATTTGGTATACCGTCTTAATACGGCCGTCTTAAGTCAATAGGACGCAGCCTCTGGATTTTGGTTAAAATCGGTCCATGTGTAGACCTAGTGCCTATATAAAGGTTTCCTGAAATTGGCTTGTTCGTATGCTACAGGGCGAAAATACGAAGATATTTGAATGAAATTTTGTTTTATTTAGAATTAGTTCATATTTAGATATAGTGCCCATATAAAGGTCCCCCCAAAATTGAGTTTTTCGCACGCTACAGGTCGCAAATACGAAGGTATTTTAATGTAATTTGATACTCTGGCTCACATGTGCAACGAAAAAGCCTTTTGATATTAGAAAGGATCGACTCAGGAAATTCTTCCTTTGAAAAGGCGATATAGAAGGAGCGAAAAGTGGTGAAAGACGAAGGGCTTCAAATATGGCAACACTGTAATTGCGCGAGATGTTGAATATTAGAACAGTTGTTGCGCGCCATCTGGTGAAGAGTTGGCGAACTTTGTTAAAGCTTTTTAGTTCATAGCCCTATCATATTATTTTACTTCGGTGGGGTTAACTGCTATGGGAACACCGAAGGAGGACAATGCGATATGTATGAGGGATAGAAAAAACTCATACATATTATTATTGTTTTTCATAAATTGATGTTACCTTGGTTGGGGATCGAACCCGCAACCTTATGTGTAACAGTCCAACGATCTAACCATTACACCACAGCGCCCACACATTTCGACCTATCGCTCATATGGACTATATTTACGTTTTAAGTACACTCAACATTATGTAAACTCAAAATTTCTTACCGTTATTCCACTTTTTTTTATCGTTTTGTAAATAAATTTTGACACAAGTTCATTTCAAACTATTCTAAACATTAAATGTATTCATTTAAAGTATTTACGCCTCGTATACTGCGTATATGTTTTAAGTTTACTCGATTAATTTCAAAACTAGTTTACGAGCCCTGGTAAATGTACGCTTACATTTTTGTGTATAAACTTTTTCGTATTTATACATAGATTTGAATATTGTCAAAAAAAAAAAGTTTTTTGTGTGTTGTTTTTTATTTTCTGTTTTATTTGTTTTTAAATAATACAAATTTAAAAAATTCTGTGTTTAATTTATGAAAAGATTGAAAAAGTGGCTAATTGCAAAATTAAGATGAAAATAGTTAAAAGGTGTGTTCATTGTAATAAACAGGTAACGTTATGAATATACGCGATTACAAAAATACACGGTTTACGAAGGCATAAATCGGCATTTCTGGCAGCCCTGATCCCACGTCGACATCATACTCATACCATCGCAAATCTTTTTGACTCATCAGTCTACTCATATAGATTCATAATTTAAGAAAAATACTTATAATACTCACTATTGACTTAACTCATTCAGCTCATTCAACACATTCAACACATTCAACTCATCCATCTATAAACACATCTATAGTATATTATAGTAAACACATATATAGTAAACATACATATGTATATAGTAAACACATGCACAGAATTTTAATGTTCGTATTCGAGTCATACTCATTTTGCAACGTGCATACACATTAAGTGATGCAGAGTCGTAATCAGCAACGTCATAAATGTTGTTAGGTATAATGATGAGTACATTAAACTTAATAGGAAGTATGATGTTCGACAACATTTCAATACGTATAAATGCGTATAAGTACAATAAATTATGTATCATGATTCAACCAACGACTATATAATTAAAAGACTATCCAACTCTCCCTACCTCTGTTAAATCACTCTCTTCTTAATTTATATCGCAAATTCAGCCATAAGAATTACACACGTCTGCAAAGGCTAACATTTTCGATATAAATTGTCAATCTTCGAAAAAGAGCGATGAATACCGCCTGATTCAACTTTACTCACTTTTTTATTACTCATTGCTGATCTCTGGTACCGTGAGCGTCGAAAAAAGTACAATTCTTTTGTCTAGTTGGTACAATAACTAAAAACTCTGTCCCATAGGATGTGGGGTTACGGTACGTATACTTTATATAACACATTCAATTAATAACAATCATACGTTCTTGAAAAAATTAAACATGTGGTCAACACTAGTTCATTCAATTAATCGACTCTACAATATTTTAATCAATTAACCGCTCAAATAATTATTTGGGTTTTTTGCTTAACCGGGTAATCGAATAAATTCTTAAAATTAATCGATTAATCGAATAAAATTTAATTGAAGATAATATATATTTTTTTTAATTTTAATAATTTTATTTTAAAAAGGTATAATAATAACTTTAATAAAATTCATAAGTATAAAAATGGTATCAATTGGAATCATGGTCCCTCTGTCACATGTTCTAATTTTATCCAAATCGGAGTGAAACACTCGCAGCCATTTCAGGAAATTTGGAAAAAAGTTTTGATTACTTCTGTCAATAAATGCTTTAAAGTGAGGTAACTCAATGCGCTTCTTATTTATCGAATAACGATTAATCGATTGATAACCCTAGTCGATACGCTCATTTTAAAATGATTTATGATAAAGTTTATTAAGTTTTTTAATAATGGTGAACAACAAAAAAAAATTATAATGATATTGGGTTTTCCGTCATAAATAAGAGTTTTTTTTTTAATTTTTGTTTATTTTCCTTGTCCATGAAAATGCAAATTCATTATAAATACAATTGAAAAACCTATGAGATTTATTCTATTCTAGTATTGCTGTTCAACTAGGAAACAAGTATTTTTGAATATTAAATAGAAGTTGGGTATATTGCAATTTTCAACATGCCATTTCTTTTGTTATTGATAAGCTACGAATATAGAAACTGAGATATTTTAAGAATTTAAT
Organism: Leucophora obtusa; assembly: GCA_949987735.1. NCBI lineage: Eukaryota > Metazoa > Arthropoda > Insecta > Diptera > Anthomyiidae > Leucophora > Leucophora obtusa. The sequence goes on from OX465296.1 coordinate 193,804,867, forward strand.
ATAAAAGTTATGCAAATCTCCAGTGCCAAATTCAGTAGAAAACAAGGGAAAAAAATGAATTTCGTCATGCTGACTATATGAAACCCTACACCACAGTGCGATTGGGGTCATATTACGAAAAACGCTTCGAAGTCTGTGAAGGGAGTGTAGTAATTACTACAGTTCGTTTTGAAAATTTGATTTTGGGATATCATCACTTTTTAGAAGGTATTTGCATAAAAAAAAGAATGGCGCTGTTTTTATTTCAAGTCCTTCCAAAAATCAGGGTTTTTAGCCGCCGGGAAATATGACATCTCCATTCGATGTCAAAATTCATATTATAATAACTTTTTAACGGGTCGCGATATATATCAAACATTTTTACACAACACCATTTTTCTCAGCCTTGTGATAAAAAAATATAGAATTTCCAAAAAGAAATGTGAAATAACACGCAATGAATTAATGTTATTTTAGTTTGACTCAAGATCATAAATTAATATCACTTTCTGTTTAAATTATTTTCAAATCAAAGAAAGATGATACAATTTTTACAAGTAAATTGCAAAGAATAAAAATTATTGAAAAAATTCGATAAGACCAGCAAGGCAGAATGCGCATTTTATCCCGAAAAAATTAAATGAAGCGCAAAAAAATTACATCAGGGATTAATTTTATTTTATACGAATTCGTATATAAAAACTAAGATCGGTTAAACACTTGCATAGTTTCGCAAACAGTCTGACGGCATACTGAACATTGAAACTTGCCATGAAAATAGAAATTGCATCTGCTTGCAAATTTAAACCGCGGTGATTTTCTATTCCAAATTTTCGTTGCAGGCTTTTTATTTTATTTTCAGTACACACGAACGTGCAGATAGAAGAATTTTTTTTTTAAATATGCCATGATGAAAAATATTTGCATATTGCGTTTTCGTGTAAGCAAAAATTATTAATACCCCAGAAAAATTTTCTGTTCCAAAGAATCGGTTGTAGAATAGCTACTTTTCATTCACAACCCCTTCTACTGTCGATTCTAACACCGAGTCTTATAGCTCCAAAGTGGAACCGGTTGCTCTAGAATCAGTTCTGGAACTAATTCTGGAACTGATTCTGCGTCACCCACACCTTCCATATAGGATCCCAGGAACTGGTTCCGGAACCAGTTCCATGGAATCGGTTGCAGTGGAACCAGTTGTAGAATGGGTGTGGTTGGCTACCGATTGTAAAAAATTTTCCTGGGGCCATAAAAGAAAACATTCCTGAAAATGAAAATAAAATAAAAGTCCTTCACTATTGTCTTCTTTATTTTCACTTACTTCACTTACGTACCCTATCCATATATTCGATGTTGAAAAATAGCAACTATTGAAAAAAAGAGATTTTAGGAATGTTCTCTTTCACGGTACTAATGCTAAATGCACCTTCGCGTCTCCTGAAGCCAAACTTATACAATATTGATTCCTTCAGAAAGGCTTGCTGAACATCGGCTGAAGTTAATAAATGAAGAAACATCCAAATTAAAGTGTTTGGGTATTTTTTTACTCGGGACTTATTTCATAATAAAAAAAGACCCAAAATTGTTAAGGAAATAATCTCCAAAATTTATTTTTACATTTTTGTTGGGGGTTTTTCATTTTACGGTTTTGGGAATTATTTCATGGGGGCTAATTTCGAAGTGCCGCATCGCATTTTTGGCAGCCGAAGGAGTGAAGGAGTTGGAATTTAAATTACGACATTTTTTTTATACAAAAAAACCCAGTGTCTACAGAGTTTTGCCGCAGTGCGACGATTTGTTGATAAAACAGGTTTTTGATTTTCTCAAAGATTATACATAATAAAGAGATTGGGGGACTCTCTATCACTGAGAAAGCATTTGTTCTATTATGTGCCTTGGAACAGCAACATACTCAAACCAATATCACCCAGCAAACATGGCAATACGAAGAAGATTCTCCGAACATATCGCCAGGAAGAAAACATTTATTGCCGGCAATATCATTTTCGTATTCCGGAAGTTTCCTCCGTCGGAAACAACTGTTACACTAAAACAATACTTCCAGGCAATATGAAAGCAATCTCATATGGAAGATAAAAGGGATATCGCTAAATAAATTCCCAGTACAATAAAAAACGATTTAATTTTTTCATTATTAAATTTAAGCCTGAAAAACAATATCTGCATACATAATCCATTAACCAACCTATAAATTATTTTGATTTCATCTTATCCGATTTTTCCCGCGCAATTAATCTTAACTTTTCACGAGTTTATTTGACGAGTTTATTTCCTATTTTGATTATTTTTGTACAAATTTAGTTTTAATTTTTTCCAAATTGATAAAAGATTTCAAACAAATTTGCTTTATCTTCCAAATGATACAAAGATGACATTGCCGCAATATTGTCATAAAAAGTTATGACAAAAGATAAAATTTTTGAATTATTTTTTTCCAAATATCGCCGAATTATCTTCCAAGTGATAAAAGGAAGACAATTTCAAAGTAAATACTACTTGATTATTTTCATTCAAATTACAAATAAAAGATATCGCTTTAATATCTTCTTGGAAGGTATCTTTTAAATGTTTGCAGGGTCATTATGTGCGCTCTTTGTATGACTCAAAACATCGATTGTAACCAGGGATGGAAAATAATAATTTAGTTATAAAAATTAAGAATGGCACTATACTATGGAATTATACTATTACAACAGTATTTAGCCCTAGATTATGAATTTTAAAAAACCATACGTAAAAAATTGCAAAATAATATCGGAATGCGATAAAAGGCTTTGGGGTTCAAAAAATTAATTAAAAGATTTATATTCTGCAAACGATGCCAAAATTTTCTTTTTTTGCAACTAACCACCAAACTTTGTTTTAGGAAATGGGCATTATACTCCGTAGATTATAAATTTAAAAAACCGCACTTAAAAAATTGCAAAATAATAGAGGAGCGCGAAAAAAGACTTTGTGGTAGAAAAAAATAATTAAAAAACTCAATCAGCGATTAACAATCTGCAAATGAATACAATGACGCAAAAATTTACCTTTTTGCAAATATTTTTTTCGCGATTTATTTTTTTTTTTTTTTTTTTTTTGCAAACTAAGCACCAAACTTTTGTGTATAAAATTGGTACTATAGACCCTAGATTATAAATTTAAAAAAACTACCTTTAAAAAATTGCAAAATAATCGCGGAAAGCGATAATCAGCGATTTACATTCTGCAAACAAATATATTGATGAAAAAATTTTTCCTTTTTGCAAATTTTAGTTTTCGGGATTTTTTTTTTGCACCTAGCCACCAAACTTTGTAGTATGAAATGTGTATTATAGTCCCTAGATTATAAATTAAAAAGAAACGTACTTAAAAAATTGCAAAATAAAAGCAGAACGCGAAAAAAGACTTTGTGGTACAAAAAATTAATTAGGAAACATAATCAGCGATTTAGATTCTGCAAACAATTATATTGATGCAAAAATTTTCCTTTTTGCAAATTTTATTTTTCGCGATTTTTTTTGCAACTAGCCACCAAACTTTGTTGTATGAAATGTGTATTATAGCCCCTAGATTATAAATTAAAAAAAAACGCACGTAAAGAATTACAAAAGAATAGCGGAATTTGAAAAAAGACTTTATGGTACCAAAATTTAATCCCTAGGATATATAATTAAAAAAAACCGCACTTAAAAAGTTGCAAAATAACGGCGGAATTCGAAAAATGGTACAGAAAATGAATTAAAAGAGTTAATCAGCGATCGACATTCTGCAAACGAATATATTGTTGCAAAAATTTCGCTTTTTGCAAAAGTTTTTTTTCGCAATTTTTGCTAATATTTGCTAATATCTAAATATTTAATTTTAATTTTTTTTAACGAGCCAAAGAGGAAGCTATTTTTTAGTTACTTACATTTTTAAATATGTAAGAGCGATCTAACATTTTTTGGTATAAGAGCCCGATTAAGTGAGCCTTTTCCATCCCTGATTAATCAGTCGGAGTTCGTTCCTGTTCCGCTTAATATTTTTTCAAATAAAAAATATTGAGAGAGTTGCAAGGCCATTGATTTTCTTTAGAAAATTTTCTAAATACTCGTAAACAAGAGCTGTCTTCAAACAAAATTCAATTAGTAATTTGGAAAAATATTGAATAGTTTTTGGGAATTTCAAGAACAAAATTTGACAGCGCCGCCACTACTCACCGGCAACCATCAAAAATAATTGCAACTCATGCTTAACAAACAACTTATTTCATTACTTTCAAAGTACACGTTAGTGTATTTTACATAATTTATATTTTTTTTTGTAGTAAGGGCCATAATTTTTTGTAGTTTTCTGAAATTAAATTGTCACTAAGAACTATTTTAAACAAAAATTTATTATCTGTAGTATTTCTTAATGAATATATGCCAATTCGATTTATTAAATTTTTACCTTTCTATCACTTAATTGCAATTTCTTTTCTTTTTTTTTTTTTAATCCTTATTGACAAATATAAATTAAATTGCAACTATTATTTAGCACAAATACATATTTAAGGAAGGTATTGAAGGTGAAGGAGTTAAGAGAGGTTAAATACTTGTTGTTATGCTTGTGCTACGAAAATGATATTGTTAAAGTATGTATTTACCTTGATTTTATATCAAAGTACGTAAATAAAAGTACTGAATATTAAATAATAAAAATACATAATTTATTTTTAAAGCAAAAATATTCAATAGGAATTCTGGATATAGTATTTTGAAAACAAAAGATTATCTAATATACAGAGAAATATAACTTTTCCTAAGGATTTTTTCAAGGGAAAAAACCTCGCCAATTGGGATGAGTTTTTCCTATAGAAAAACTATTGGATTCTCAGAACTTTTTCTAAAAAAATAATTTGTTTTGGGCGGAGGGGGGATTTATATGGGTACTAGGTCCAAACATAGGCCGGTTTAAACCGAAATCAATAGGCTTTGTCCTTGGGCCGATATAAGCCGGTGTACCAAATTTCATCAAAATATCTTAATTTTTGCAACCTGTAACATGCTCATGGCTTTGTTCACGAGCCAACGTGAATCAATGTACCATTTCATTACGTAAGGTTCAATATTTTTTGGTGTTTCAAACATCAGCACACACTTTTTATACCCTATCGCCGTAGTGGTATAGGGTATAATTAATTAGAGTATACAAGAGAAACATAGAATCCGCCTTGTTCTACTAACTCAACTAATACTGCGTTCACAGTACGATTTTCAAACACGTTTATATAAAAGTTAAACATATCAGTTCACACATAAAAATGAAGTGTTTAAGTTAAATATCTCGAACAGCTGTTCCTTAACAATTGTAAAAAAAACACCAAAAATGCCTTTTTCGCACGCTACATCTCGATATTTTACTGAAATTTGGGATGCCGACTCACATGTGCCCAAGGATAAATCCTTTAATTTTAGGTAGGATCGGTCCATATTTGTATCTACACTCAAAACAATAAGTTAGTAGAAAAATTAGTAAAACGTCTTGTATATCAAGTTTACTAGTTTTCAGCAATTTTTTTCTTGAAATTCCGTTTTAAGCAAAAGATTTATTTATATATTTTTACAACTAAACTAATTTTGAACTAATGTTTTATTAATATATTTTGCTACAAAAATTGTTCTGATAACCGCAATTATAACGTGGACAACAACCAGATAGACCAGATGTAGATGTCGCATCTTGTCTGGATGTAGTACAGACAACGGAAATGATAATTAAAAAAACAACTCTACACAATTTCTATATTTAAATTTTCAGCAAATAAATTAACTAAAGTAAAATTTCTCTACAATTTTTTGAGTTTTTTCCGTCTACTAATATTCAGCAAAAAGTTTAGTGATTTTTGCAAGGATTTTTTTTCACTTGCAATCTACTAAGTGTTAGGAAAACTTTTCCTGAGACAACTATTTTTTTTGGTAAAAATCAGCTCGCTGATTTTCAGCAAACCCTTTTGCTGAAGTTACCAACTTTTTTGCAAGCACGCTCCTGACTAAAAATTTGCTGACACAGCAACATTTGTTGCTGACTTTACTGACTTTTTTTTTGAGTGTACCCTGTATGGACTATATTTCCGATATTCTTGTAAATATACCTAATATTAGGTAACATCAAAATTTCTTACCCTTAGGGTATCGCATAGCCAGCATGACCAACTTTTCACTCGTTTTTGGTGTTACAAACATCAGCAAAAACTTGTTATACGCTGTCCACTTAGTGGTGCAGGGCATAAATATTGACGTTTTGATGTTGCTTCGGCCAGACACGACATGTGCTTTAGAGTAGTTTTAATAAACACCGTTATTTAGTAGTTTCGTGATGTTTTTAAGATCTGTTTCTACTGACAGAAAATTTTATATTTTTTTTAAATACATATTTTCAAAATTAAAACATGTGATTTTCGTTGTAATATGAAATAAATAAGTAAAAATATTTGAGTTTACTTCTCCAAATGTTTTCCACTTTGAAAGTTAACATGCATATGAACAAAAACTGAAATCTACATTATAACAGAGAGAACCACATAAAGATAATCTGATGAAAGTGCTTGGTTGCACTTGAAAATGCGTTAATTGTCAACCATTGATTCTAGGAAAGTTTTTTCATAAGTTTTTTTTCTCTATTTGTTGTAAAATAATCTGTGAATTCTATTTGGAATTTGTCATATTTGATCTTAAAACCGAACAAAAATAACACCCATTGTAACAATCTTCAGATCAACTAAAATCTACAATAAAAAATAATTAATTAGAAATTTATTAATTTAGTTCGAGGCCAATTTCCTTATTATGAATTAACATAATAAGTACTTTTTTCAAAAACTGCTATTTTTCTTCATTAGGATACTCTACTGACAAATACTTCACAGAGTTTTTGCTTTCAAAAACCTCTACACTTTCAGGAATGAAAAGACGATCGTTTCGGGGATATACCAGGTCCCCTTCACCAGTTTTCTTTAGAAAGTGGCGGCAGTATTGCAATGCAATTTGAAGCATCAAAATATCATATTAAATGTAGTCTGCTACATCAACAAAATGAGAATGGAGCAAACAATAAATTATGTTTCCGAAGTCTTCTGCAAAGCATAGCCGACAATAGAAATATTATGAAAGTTTTTAGTTTTTGTATTTCATACCATCGCTAAAAACAAATAAAAATTTGGTCTTGTTTAAAGTGTTGCAATTTTAAGTCTGGTGCCTATTTGTAGATAAAAATAATGCAAGACTTAAGGAAATTTTATAGGATTTCCAAAAATATACAGTTTGTACAGAACCGATCAGTACTGCCTAAATTTTACTATGTAATTTGATAAAAGGCTGCTATCGCTAATTTTTCGTTAAAAGCCACGCCCACTTAAAAAAAGTGACAAAATGAAAAAAACAAACATTACGTTAGAATTGTGTACAATTTTCTGAACCAAATCCTTGCATTTCGTGGCGAATTTAGCTACTATTTCGATCTTTAAAAATAAAGGAAACATTCGTGGCCACAACTGTAAATATTAAAAAAAAAAATTTAAAAATAAAAATATTGATCCCGCCGGGAATCGATCCCGCAATCATCTGTTTGAAAATAGGCTGTATCAAAATCACTTCTTTGGATCACTTTTAGAGTAATTATGCTTTATAATCCATACTTAAGTGATTTTTTGAATTCAGAATTACTTTTGCAAAAGCTGCAAAAATAAAAAAAGAAGTCATTTTTTGAAGTTGTTCAGAATTACTTCTAAAAAATCAGTAAAAATACACTAACGGATACTTTTGAAGTAAGGAAAAAGTAGTTCGTTAAGCATGACTTCCAATTTTTTTTTGCTGGGATATTAAATTACACCATATTGTTGAAAACACTTTGGTATTTTATATGCTATAAAATTAACCACAACTATTTTTCTACACGAGTCATTATCGAATGTTATGGTTAGTTATTGCATACTATGGTTATTGCTACAAAATGAAACATTTTTAAAACAAACAAAATATCTAACGTCACTTTGTGCCATTATTTGTTTAGAGAATTTTTTCAACCATACATGTTTTGAAAACAATAAAATTGCTATTCGCTAAAATTCTTAGAAATTTATTTTAACATTTAGCGCCGGTGTTATAGTGAACACTAAAGTAAAATAGAACAATTAAGTGAAAATTTTCCAATTTTCTAATATTTTAACGTGAGTTGAACATTAAGCCGCCCATATATTATCAATATTATGGCACAACTTTTAAAGTTTTGCAAACATTTTGACAATGTATGTTTTGAATTGAAGGTTGAGAAATATTATGGTTGATTCACGACCTCATTTAGTAAAATCATCATTAACGTATATGATGCCAATAAAATATCTTAAAAGTAGATTTTGTAACAGTTTTTTCGCTCTCCTGAAAATCTATTAAAAAACACATGTGACATTTTGCAGGTCGGGCGACGATATAAATTATTGCAAAATAAAAAATAATCACTGTAACGTGGTTTTATTTTAAAATCTGCTGAATTTCGCAATTTTTATTTTTCATTTATATTCTTCTAATAACATTAAAAGTGTGTGTGAAAAATTGAAATAAATTATATTGACCGTGTGTGATCGGCTTAGGGATGCCAAACGGGAAATCCCGAATCCCGAAATCCCGGGATTTACGGGATTGGCAAAATCCCGAATCCCGGTATTATTTCCCAAAAATATGAACGCAAATAAACAAAGTGGGCAATTTTAGGTTACCGACGTTTTTTCTTGAATTTTCTCATATTTACAAGAAATTGATGCCAAGATATTGGTAAAATTATAAATTAAGTAGATTATTCGAGTAAACTATGCAAAGACTTTGCAGAAAAATTTGAAATTTTAGTAAACAATATTAAGTTTTTGAGTAATTCATGCGAAAAATCAAGTTTGTTTGTTATTTTACCGGGTTATTCTTCCAAGCCAAATTCGATTTTCTGAAACCTAATTTTGGCTGGGACTGTAAGCTTGAATTCTTCCATGAAACCATTTGGTAATGATAACCAAATAACTTTGTTGCTGTAATTACACGATTCAGTGGGTAAGGTTGTCGCAACGAATCTGGTTTAAAACCTGCTTACAAAATACTGGGCGCAGGTGTACTGAAGTGCAGGCTTTCATATATTACCCCAGTCAGAAAAATACAAACAGAAAAGCAATGGCAGGGTACTTTAATATGTGGCAAAAGTACTGACAAAAATTGCTTTCCCATTTCGAAAATGATAACGTCATTAGACAAAAGGACCGGCTATTCAAAAAGCGCCGAAAATATACTGGAGAAACAAAATTTTTAACGTTGGGAAAATCAATAAATAGGTGGTTTGGAATAATATTTTCCAAAATAAAGTTTAAAAAAAGTTTATATGCATCTTCTTTGGTCCTGCCGTTATATTGGCAGATGACAGCTCTACCCACTTAGCTAACTAGACATACATATAATACTTGATGGCTAAAAACGTAAATGGATGATAACAGCTAAACAACTACTGGCTGTACTAAAATTCTAGCACTCGCAAAACTTTTTTTGGAACTAATATGCCAGCTTTGGGAAAACAAAACAAAAGTTGGTCAAAGAGGGGCTTTTCCACAAACAAAAAATTTAATCTTATAAAACAAAAAAAGTTTAAATTAAAAAAATGTTTTTTTGCTTGCAACCGGATTTGAACTCGGAACCTTCTCACCACAAACCTTTTTTAACGAAACGTCATCATTTTTATAAAATCATTCCTCTACCAGTGAATTGACTTTTTTTTTAAATTGTTTGAGCAAAATCGGACTAGTGGTTCTCGAGTTATGTCAAAAAAAAGATATATCTCGATTCCTAGGGGTGACCCAGCGAAACGCACGTATAACTTGTTTTTGACCGATATAACATTTCCCGTTGGTTTCATCCCATCCCGATTTTGACTGTCGCATAGTGTTACGATTGTCCTATGCGACGGTTACAAACACTTAAATAAAAAAATAATTTTGATAAAATTTTTACTAAATATATTTATTGTTATACTAAAGGCGCATCTATACGAGAGAGAAAACTGCTAGAGATAGAGCAAAAAACACCTTTAATTCGCTCTATTGTGAATGATTTAAGCTATTTAGAGGTGCTTTTGGCTCTATCTCTAGCAGTTTTCTATCTCTTGTAGATGTGCCTTAAGAGAAAAAAAAATCCTGTAAACATTTTAGTTAGAACTACCAAAAATAAGTTAAAAATTACCTTACTATTTTCTATCTACTAATATGCTACAAAATTTTTTGCGGATTTGATCAAGTTAATTTGTTATTTTTAAGTAACTAAAAGTTAACTTAAATGTAACTAAATTCTACAGTTTTTTTGCAAGGTAATTTTTAATTAATTTTAGTAGCTTCTTCTCCTAGTTTTACAACTTTATTTATTTCTAAGAGTGTATTATTTTATTTTATAAAAAATAACACTTTAAAAACAAAGCAACTTTATATATTTTTCCAATATATTATATATTTTTGTTAATAAAAAATTAAAGAAATGAAGATAACAACAATTTACTGAACAAGACTGCTAAAAGTCAACATAACAAGCGATAGCACAGGGGGTAGAAGCGTCTGCTTGAAATGCCAACAAGTGTGGGTTCAAACCGCCTGATGATTTTTTTTTTGTTTTTATTAAATTAAAATAAAAAGAATTGAAAAAGAACTTCCTTATCATTGGTTGAAATATACATCATTTGTTTTTAAAAAGAGCAACTTCCTTCTTATGACAAGCCAATGTTAAATTCGTCGGTGAAAAACCCGAAAAAGAACAACTCCCTATTCAACAGTTGCAGTGCTTTAACTACTTCTTTTTCCTCACTTTTTTTGCTGGGTATCTTCCAAATGCTTACAGGGTAGGTACTAATGCAACTAATAAAATAATAGCACTAACTACTACTAACACCATATATAAAACTACACATCCACCTGTTGTTGTGGGCTGTAAATGTCTGGTAAATTTATATGCAACAGTGAAAAACTAAGAGACAAATAAATGAAAAAATAGAAAACTGAAATTTGTTTGAAACAAATGTCATTGTAAAAGGATTAAAATGTTTTGACACACATACATATATAGGAGCTTCCAGACATACCTACAAATCTACTATAAAAGTAAAGAATGTGTACAATATTGTGTATAAAGCACCGTAAGTTGTTTTTCACGTGGAAAAATTTCATTAGAACTTTAATGACTTCAAACTATAAATTATAAAACTGAACAATTTTTTAATTTTATTACAAAGACAAAATCACAATATATACATGTTACTTTTTCACCAGAAAAATAATAGTCTTGTACATTAAATTTGTTTAAAAACGATTTCTACACACTTTTCACGTGAAACTGATTATCGTGAAAAATTGTTTTTTTTATATGGAGTATAACAGTTTTTTCACGTGAAATTGGAACAACTTACGGTGCTTAAGCGAATAAGATTAATTTTTTAATTGAATGGGATTGAAGATAATCTATAAAAAAATGTACAGAGAAAAACGGTAGGCACCAACAATGGAATTTGTAAAAACAACACACATTTTTTTAATTGGAATTTTAATTCCAATTTTTTTTTGTTTGTAAATTGATAATTTTTATATATAAATTTGTTTAAAAATAAAAAATGAAAGTTACAAATAAATAAAATAATTTATTTTTCTTTTGGATTTACAAATTCCTTTGTTAGCCTTTTTAAAAAGTTTTGTTTTGTATTTACAAAAACGGTATGAAAAAGATGTTTAATAATTTAATTAAAATTTTGTAAATTCTTTCTGTTTAGGTAATATTTATAAAAATAGAAATTTCTAGATATCTTAAAATCCCAAATTAAAAAAATTGGCACATAACAGAAAATAGACTCAGTTGTTTGGATTTTTCTTAAAAACTGTCGAGGCAACATTACGCAACGTATGAATTAGGAAACTAAAATATCTGACCAGGCTCTGTGCAAGTCGCTCACATAATGTTGCGTGCTCTCTCACTGGATCTGTCTAAGATTTCAAAAAGTTAAATTGCAGCTAAAGGGTTTAGTTTTTTATTATATTCTTTCATTTAATAACATTTATAAAAATTTATGAGATTCTATGCTCTGAAATCGATCCATTTCAATATAAGAGATATCGAAATTTTAAACACGTTTTTAAATAATTATAACGCACAATATATGATATAGGGTATAATGACCAGGGCAAGGACTTTCATGCAAATGCATGTTTGTAGTCAGTGGCCCAAAAACGATTTTGACCAAATACTTTTCCGAATCAAAGAATTTGCAAAAAATGGCATCGATTTGTTGTTGCATATTTTTGCATATTTTGATTTTAAGTGCATATTTTATTGCATATCTTATGATTTTTATTGCATATTTTGCACATTATTGCATATTTTTTAATATTTTTAAATATGAAATTCGATTTAAGAATTCATATTTTAAAACTAAAAAAAAATCTAAAGAATTAATTATTTGGAAGCTCTGTTGGTAAACACTACACTAGAAAGAGAAACACATAGTATACAATATGTTGTCATCCACTAACACATTTTTTGTAGATGTAATTTTAAATTAACGTTTTCGGGAGTTATTGCTCACAAACAGAAAGTTGAAAAATTTTATAAAAATTATTTTAAGGAAACTTGTCCCCGAGCATTAATTTCTGCCACTTTTTTCATTGAGTTACGAAAGTGAGTACAATTTTATAGTACACATATTTAAGTTCTATTTTAAAATAAAGTTTTTTTCAGGTAATATGCCACACATAAAAATATATTTAACTATGTGTATTTGAAGACATATTCAGTATGTTCGTTTACTCGAATTTCTTACTATTTTTACTACAATTGCAAAGTTTTTTTACTTTTTGTATTGAATTTTTCCAGCTGTAGTAAATATATTAACTTGTAGTAAGTAAACGAACAAGCTTATTGTAACCGATACCTGAATTTTTACGTTTATGTTAGTTTTTATTAATAAATATAATTGAAGGGCTTAGTGAAAAAACATGATAAGCCACACGATTTCAAAAACTGATTTTATGTGTTCATTGTATTACCTTTTACCGTAAAAACATCCACTGAAAATATCTAAGCCATATTGCAATAAATTTCGAATCTAGCGTAAAAGCTAATTTTTACAATTCGATTTTATTGTGAAATTTTTCTATTCAAAAACATGATAAGCCACACTTATAAACTACACCTCTAAACAAAAAGATGAATTCTGAAGAAAATATAAGCGGAAATAAAGTTTTTTGTGAAGATAATGATGGTAGTATGGTTGACAAAGGTTTTCTGCCAACTGATGATGAAGTAATTTCCGAAAGCAGCGATATGTGATTTATATTAACTTTTATGGCTTATCAAGTTATTAAAGAAATTTTTAAAGATATTTTTATTTTGAAAAATAGTAGCTCTTTTTCAGGACTATCATACTTAGGATACTTGTACTCAGAATTTATGCAAAACTACTATCAGATATCCGTTGCTGGACCACTAGATGCAGAGATTTGAAGAATTAATTCCTTTTTGAATGAATTCACTACCAATCGAATTCAATTTTCTCTAGAATTGAATGAATTCCTTTTCTTAAGTAATTCACTGAATTCATTCAACTGAATGCTTTCATCAAACAACAAATTCAAAGAATTAATTCAATTGCAATAGTTCTTTTTATTAAATCAAATGAATTAATTCGCCGGTGAACGCGTTCAATTTTATAAATCGAACGGAAAAAAAGGTGAATTAATTCCTTACTGAATTAATTCACCACTGAATTCATTCAATTTCATTCAGTGAATTAAAAAAAAATAAAATTACATTCAGTGAATTAAAAAAAAAATAATAAGTTCACTGAATTGAAAAAAAATAAAATAAATTCACTGAATTAAAAAAAAAATAAAATAAGTTCACTGAATTCAAAGCCTCTTTTCTGCCGTTCAGTAGAAGAAAACAATAATGTACAAATAAAAGTTTTAAAAAAGCAATTTTACAGCGTGTGCTAGTAAAAATGAACAAATTAGGAACCGGATGCTGTTTATCAACCTACATGATTCAAAAATAAAGCCTTTTACTATTAAAAATAAAAACTTTACAGATATAGATAAATTTGGAAAAAAATATAACTATATAACCAGTTTGAAAAATTAATATTTATATTTTTTTTCCAAATTTATCTATATCTGTAAAGTTTTTATTTTTAATAGTAAAAGGCTTTATTTTTGAATCATGTAGGTTGATAAACAGCATCCGGTTTCTAATTTGTTACTAGCACACGCTGTAAAATTGCTTATTTAAAACTTTTATTTGTACATTATTGTTTTCTTCTACTGAACGGCAGAAAACAGGCTTTGAATTCAGTGAACTTATTTTATTTTTTTTTAATTCAGTGAACTTATTTTATTTTTTTTCAATTCAGTGAACTTATTATTTTTTTTTTAATTCACTGAATGTAATTTTATTTTTTTTTAATTCACTGAATGAAAATGAAGTTCAATGAATTCAGTGGTGAATTAATACAGTAAGGAATTAATTCACTTTTTTTCCGTTCGATTTATAAAATTGAACGCGTTCACCGGTGAATTAATTCATTTGATTTAATAAAAGGAACTATTGCAATTGAATTAATTCGTAACAAAATAAATCGAACGAAAGCAAATATGAATTAATTCCATTCAATATATGGTGCTTAGTGAATTAATTCATCGAATTTTTAATTCAGAATTGAAAAATTGAATTAAGGAATTAATTCTTCAAAGCTCTGACTAGATGCCTAAAATTTCTTCAAAATAAAAAAATCTTGAATAAAGTTTCTGCAATAACTTGATAAGCCACACTATTTTAATAAAACAGTTTTTCCTGTCTTCTAGTCTTCCAGCGAGACTGACTTTATCACTCATAAAATGTATATAGAGTACAAAAGCCCTGCAAAACATCTAAAATTTCTTCAAAATAAAAAAATGTTGAATAAACTTTCTGCAATAACTTGATAAGCTACACTATTTTAATACCGTTTTTACTGTCTTCTAGTCTTCGAGCGAGGGATATATGGTACCAGACTTACTTAAGCACTCATAAAATGTATATAGAATAGAAAAGCCCTACAAAACATCTAAAATTTCTTCAAAATAAAAAAATGTTGAATAAACTTTCTGCAATAACTTGATAAGCCACACTATTTTAATACAACGGTTTTTACTGTCTTGTAGTCTTCCAGCGAGGGATATATGGTACAAGACTTACTTAAGCACTCATAAAATGTATATGGGTGATATCAAAAAATGTGATAAAAACCGTGTAACCACCTAATTTCTAATGCATGGATTACATTTGAGTTACATATTTCGATATATATCAGCGCATTGTCACCTGTTTTACAAAATTTATAACAATCTGAGCAATTTTTGGTTAATACATAAAATTTGTGACCAATTTTATAGGCCAAATGTAAACTCCGTAACAAGTAACTCATAAGGTTTTATAACTTTAATAGCTTATATTTTAATAACCAATAAAGCTAAACACTAACTGTAAGAATTTTTATGAAGAGGAAAAGTGCCGTTTTAATACATTTTACAAACTTTTTCGTATATCTTAGCTATCACGACTTCAACTCTGTAACGATTTTTCGTCATAATTTTTGATAAAAATGCATATACCAGAATTTTGGAGTTATCTATTATTTATATTGCGAAAAGTATAATGTTATTTATACTCAAATGATCGTTGGACTGTAAGTAATCATCCAGCATAACAGACTTGAAGCTTTTCTTGAGCATGTAACATTCTCGAGATGAAAAAGGATGTCTTTAATAAGATTTGAAAAAATGTTGTAAACTCCGTTCCTAATTTTTACACCAAACTATTTAACGAGTAAGAAAAACAATGCCATATTTGGATTAACCTTGTAGGCATCATGCGATTTTGTTTCGGAAAAAAAATTCTGACAAAGCGTTTATGAAAGAAAACGAAAATAGTAACCAAATGTAAACTCCGTAACTGTAAACTCCGTAACCACAATTGTTTGCATCAGATTTCATTCAAATAAATGTAGATAAATGTTTAAAATATTTTAAAATAACCATAAACAGAGGTGATTCAACTAATATTTATGCGTCAAAAGACGATTCAACTAATAATTTTGCGTCAAATCAAAAAAAGTTATCAGTTTTTTACCCTAAGCTACTGGAGCGAAAAACGATTGATTTTGCATTTCATTGGTTTTGAATCGATATTTCGAGTCATTACTGACATTAGTTTGACAAATTAAATTTGTTTCACACAATTTAAAAATTTTTTGATCGCGAAATGTTATGTTTTTAATATATTATTTTGTAACTGCGCAACCGCTGTTGGGATTTTAAAAAATTTTATTTTTTTGAAAAGCATTTAAAAGGACCAAAAATATAAAATTAAAAAAAAAATAAAAATTTTTTCCGCGGAATAAATTGTATTTTTATTCGCGAAACCGCCAATTTGATAAACACAAATTATATATCATTCGAAAGCAAATTGAAAACCCAAATACGAAAAACTAATAAATTGAAGAAAATTCGTACGCAATTTTTTTTGTTATATCTTTTTTTAACACCTAAAATTTCTTCAAAATAAAACAATCTTGAAAAAGAAAGCCACACTTTTTCTTTGAAACAATGGTTTCTGCTTTGCTCCTGGTATTCATCAATGGATATGAGGTAGTAGTCTTCCTTAAACACTTGTTGTGTCCATCAAGAGTCTTATTTAATTAAAAGCTTATTTTACACATTTTTTTTAAACTTTAAAGGCGATTATTTCAACATTTTTATTTTGTGGCTATCAACTTATTGCACTAAGCCCTTCAATTGAAAAAAAAACGTTCATTTTTAATTGCATATTTCGTTATAAATGCATATTTAAGTGCATATTTTCCATTTTATAGTGCATATTTTAAGCGCGTATTTTCGATTTTTTAGTGCATGAAAGTCCTTGCCCTGATAATGACTTTGTGAAAAAAGTACTTCACCTAGTTCCACTTTTTATTACATCCAATATTATATATTCCACTATGTTTATTGCATCGTAAATTAAAATTACCTTTAAAGAATTTGTTCCGCTAACTTAGGGATATAACTTTTTGCAACTTTTGCAAATATCATTACCCCCAAGGCAAAATCAATTAGAGCATGGAAAAATATTAGGAACTACGATTTTACTTCATCACAATCGTTAAAAAAGTTGCCGCACAAAACGCATTGAATGATTTTTTTGTTCTTCAATTACATAATATACAAAAGTAATAATATAATTATATAAACAGTAAATTATAATATAATAACTAGAAGTGATAGAAAAAAGAAGAAAATTTATAAAGATGAATGAATTATATAAATGATTTTTTCTTTTAATTTAAAAAAAGTAAAATTTTACTCCAAATTAGTGAGTTTTTTCTAATACAAACATCAGTAAAAATCATTTCCCATAATTTTGACAAGAAAAACATTTTTTTTAACAAAAATAAAAAATTTTAAGCAAGTTAGTTTAAAAAAATTGGTTTTATTATTAGAACAATAATATCTATCAGGTGTTGCATTTTAGCACAGCCAGTACTTGTACCACCCGTTAAAGTAATTTGCCATCGCTTTCCCGTTTGTATTTTTCTGACTGGGGAGTTTTAATGAAACTTTTTCATTGAGTATATAAAACTTTTCATAAATAAAATAAAATATTTCACAAAATTTTATGAAAAATTCCATTAATTCAATGAAAAATTTCAATAGACGAGTTCCAATCAAACTTCACTGGTTTTATGCAAAAATTCATTAATATCATGCGGATAGTTCTTTCAGTGTAGGTGTTCCACAAGCTAGAATATATAAAAAATATATTTGCGTTCAGTGCAGTAGAGGCATGATCGTAATTTCAACCGATAAAAAAATGGATGGATACACGCAGAAAAAAGAGATTGTTGGATATATTTACAGGCAATTATATATATGTTTATAAACTACTATACTTATGTTTGAGGTGTGTTTCCAATTATTTTATTTTTATCGTTATAATACGTATGTCTCCAGGCAAACACTGTAATGTTTGAATGTTAGTCATATTTTCCCACTTAAACAAAAATATATTTGCATTTTTATTTTATCATTATTATGTTTGTGGAGTGCAAATATAATAATGATAAATATATATATATTTGCCTGCAAATATTTATATATTTGCGAGTAGATGTATTTCATATGATTCAAACATACATATGTTTACAGGCAAAAATATTATATTTGCTGGCAAACATATTATATTAAAAACACGGCAAATATATTTTGACAGTTCTTCCAAATATACATATATATATCACCAGCAAATATGTTTCCTGCAGGGCGTTTTTTTTCAGCGTGTAGATAGAAGACGGATAGACTTTACGGGATCTCAGACCATTATTTTGATGAGTTAAAATTTAAGGCAGTTATATTCTGAGATCCAAATATGTTATATAACAATATTCTTAAACTTTTTTATAAATTATACATTAAATTGTCTACAAAGTTATATTGAATTTTAAAATTCACTTTTAAAATTTAGTAACCTAAATATATTTTTGAAAATTCTTTAAACATCCACAGGGCTAAAACTCCAACATACATATACGGTCATCCTGTAACATTTTGTTCACAAATACATACAAAAAATGTTAGATTTTCCTTATTCATTGAATGGAAATTGTATATCGTTAGCTGAAATGCAAAACCACGTAACTAACATTTTTACTATTTTACAGGAGAAACAAAAAATGTTATATATTGAAAAATAAATGGAGTTTTGGTAATCAAATATCGCAGATTTTCTAAATATAGACTGATTAATTCATTTCTGGAATAAAAGTAATAATTTATTAATGTTTCAAAGAGTTAAGTTAGTTATGCGCTTTTGAACTCGTATTTTCTTAAACAAAAACACGTAACTACAATGAATTTTTTTTAAGTTTCAAGGAAAATTTTGCTTTGCATTCATAAAATGTAGAATAAAAGAAGTTGTTCTCTTGTTATTTAATATATCGCTTTATATATTTATTATTTTTTTTTTAAATATGAAAATAAAAAATGATTTACAAAAGCAAAAGATAATTAACAACAATAACTACAATACAAATAAAGGAAAAAATTAAACCTTTACTTCTCAAATGGAATTTCATTGTAATAATAATGACAATCGGGTGGAAGAAATGGTTTAAGGTCCTGAAGATGTTGCCATTTTTTGCTTGAAATTTTTATTCTTTGTAAATGCAACTTCAAAGTTTCAAACGTTTTTAATTTGTTTCCAATTCTTTGTGGAAATTCCTTAAACTCATCTGTTGCACTTAATTTAAAATAAATTACTCCAGAGGGATCATACGCTAATACACGAATCATATTGACTGTGGGATCTCCAAAAAAAAAATTTATTATAATTAAGAAAGTAAAAATTTCAAACTATAATCACTATAATTATGAGAAAATAGGACTACTAGGGGAGGGGAGCGTATTCAAATCCTACTATGAATAAATAAAATTCAATAGAAATAAATATGTGTTAGTTACAATTTTCAAGCAACAAGTATGTAGTTACGTGCTTTCGATTTTCGCTAATAATATGTCTAATTTTTATTATATGACAGTAAAAATTGGAGAAGACGTGGACCTCGTTGATATGCATCATAATCGATCAAAAAACCGATTTTGAATTTTTTGTTAGTTACGTGGTTTTGCATTTCAGCTAACGATATGTGTTTTCCGTTTACAAATAAGGTTGGGTATATTTTGTTATAAACACTGCTGTATCCTCATTTAATCAAACGAAGGAATAAAAGGATCTTTTTTGTATTGAAAATACTAATATTATTACTTGTTTTTTTCAATTACGAAGGTGAATTATTTTCATATTTCATACACACATAAATGTATAAACATCTTTGTTTTATAAACACTTTTGTTACTTTCTTGATTTTTTTTTTTATATTTAATGTAGCAAACACTTTTTCACGTAGATTTTTTTGTGTATGTATTGCAAACATACATATATATTTACTTATTATGTTGCAAAATAAAAAAGCCACATACTTTTTTCTTCTTTTGTTATCCTTAAAATTTGAATGGATATATTTTGCACGGACAAAAAAAAAACAATAGATTCACAACATAAACAATATTACTTTTTAGATATACAAAAAAACTTTCTACCGTTAAATGTGTCCGGACACGAAGAGTTCAAGCGCGTATCTAATTTTGATGTAGAAATGTATGGAGAGATTTTGCTCCAGCATCCTTGTTTTAAAGCAACAGGCTTTTAAAAATTTTCTAACAGTTTGTATTTGTTAACAGCATTTGAGGGTGATATGTTAGTTTAAATTAAAACATGAAAATGGCATGTTAGATTATTTCTCATATGTTGCCATATCACAAAAATAATGATAAGAAATTTTTGAATACTATTTCCGAAATTTCTAAATTTCTAGTTGAGAGTTTTTCAATAACAATATTTTGTTTTTAAACAGATTCCAAAATATAGATTCATTACTTTTGGTGTTGTAGTGTAACATTTAGGTTTTTGAACGGTTTAGCCTAGACATCAACCTTTCATAAATTGCTAACAACATTAACGTTACTTAAATAATGAAAGTGTCATACATACAAGTAAATAGAGTCCTGATAAAGAGCATCGTTAAATAAGAATTTGCATAAATATTCTCTGAGTTTACACAACATAAATTTTTCTTATCAATATGCGTGTGACAATTTCTCTATGTTGGATTTAATAGTAAATAAAAACAACAACAAAAAGCAAAAAAGATTAAATGGTAAATTGAATGTATGTATTAAGGACTACGAAAAGAGAAAAAAGTTCTATTCATTCGTTAACAAAAGGAATGCTGTGTATATATGTACAGTAGGTATATAACTTTTAGAAAGTATGAAAAATTATATGCACTATAATTAAATTTTATTTAAAGCTACCCAACTTTTAGCAGTAAGTAGATTAAATTAACTCCAAAGTGGGTAAGTTAAATAACTACACACATTAAATAAATTGATTACACATATAATGTGTATTAGAGCGTACAGGCAAAAAAAAAGTGCGCCGTACACCCTCCAATATGAAATATTTTTGCAAGGAGGTTTCAAAAAAAAAATTTTTTTTTTGCCGAACGTAGGGGTCGCCATTTTACATTTTTCGTTATATCTTTGGCATTTACAGTCGGATCTTAAAGTATGATACATCGATGTTGACCTCAAGTATCCCGTTCTAGTAGTTACCCACCAGATCTCAGTTGCTACCACCCTAATGTACGAGCCTAATGTCAGAAAATTAAAGCTCGCAAAAAATTATTAAACTTTTGCTAAGGAAGTTTTTCGATAAACCCAGTAGACATTTTTTTTATATATTGGTTGCCGAACGTAGGGGTCGCCTTTTCAAATTTTTTTTCATTGGATTTTTCCTTTATAGCAAAACACTGGTCTCCTCGAGGCAAAAAAATCGATATATCACTCTTTAAAATCCGATTTTAAATGCCGAAGCTATAACGAAAAATTGAAAAAGGCGACCCTACGTTTTTTTGAAATTGCCTTGCAAAAACACTTCATATTGGTTTCTTGCGAACTTTTTTTTGAGGTACGGTTTAATGTGTATATTTACATTGACAATGCCTACATTCTAATACGATATTGTCATATTAGATTTTATTTGTTGTTTCAAAAAAGTTGACCATTTTCACGATAGATTAAACAATTGCTTCGTGGGTCTCAACCCAACTCATCAGTTGTCCGCAATTAGAAAATGGTGATTGGAACTAGAGATGGGCGCGTTAATGAATTTTGACTCACGATCACGCACGCTCACGAACGAAAAACAATAATCAAGCACTCACGCACGAACAATTTTTTTATAATCACGCTCACGTGATTGATTTTAATTTGAATCACGCTCACGAAATACTTACGAAAAATACGAAATTTATTTTTTATAGTAAATTTTTAAGGAAGCTGTCTTTATTGAACATAAGTTTTATTTATTTACAAACTGAAGTACGTAATCTCTATATATAAAAGAATAACGTGACTGACTGACTGACTGATTGACTGACTGACTGACTCAACATCGCCCAGCCCAAACCGCTGAAGCTAGGAAGTTGAAATTTGGTATGTAGGTTCCTCTTTCGGGGTAGACGTCCGCTAAGACGGGATTTTTGGAAATTCCTACAGGAACGGGCAAAAAGGGGGAAAGTGTCCCCCTTGACGGCCTGCCAAAACCCCTTTGGCTAGAAAGCTGAAATTTAAGATATGTGTTCCTTGGAGTAGGGGCTAACTTTTCTGGAAAGTACTTTCTAGAATTTTGGACAGGGACGTTGTAAAAATGGGGGTTAAAAAGGGGAAAAAGGCCCCCCTTGACGGCCTGCCCAAACCGCTGGAGGTAGGAAGTTGAAATTTGGTATAAAGATTCCTCCACTATCGTAGACATCCACCAAGACGGGAGTTTTGGAAATTTTTACAGGGACGGGCAAAAAGGGGAAAAAGTCTCCCCCTTGACGGCCTGCTCAAACTGCTGGAGCTATGAAGTTGAAATTTGGTATGTAGGTTCCTCGACCGGTGTAGACGTCCGTTGAGACGGCATTTTTGGAAATTCTTATCGGGAGGGGCAAAAAGGGGACAAAAAAAGTACCTTTTTCCAAAAAAGTACCTTTTCCCAAAAAAAGTACCTTTTTCCAAAAAAAGTACCTTTTTCCAAAAAAAGTACCTTTTTCCAAAAAAAGTACCTTTTTCCAAAAAAAGTACCTTTTTCCAAAAAACATAAATTTTTCCAAAAAAAGTACCTTTTTCCAAAAAAAGTACCTTTTTCCAAAAAAAGTACCTTTTTCCAAAAAAAGTACCTTTTTCCAAAAAAGTACCTTTTTCCAAAAAAAGTACCTTTTTCCAAAAAAAGTACCTTTTTTCAAAAAAAGTATCTTTTTCCAAAAAAAGTACCTTTTTTAAAAAAGTACCTTTTTTAAAAAAAAGTAACATACATTTTAAAAAAAAAATACCTTTTTCAAAAAAAGTACCTTTTCCAAAAAAAAGTACCTTTTCCCAAAAAAAAGTACCTTTTTCTAAAAAAATGTTCCTTTTCCAAAAGAAGTACCTTTTCCAAAAAAAGTACCTTTTTCCAAAAAACATAAATTTTTCCAACAAAAAACACCTTTAAAAAAAAAATACCTTTTCCAAAAAAAGTACAAAGAAAGTACTTTGTAAAAACGAAGTATCTTTTTCCAAAAAATTTCGTTTTTCCAAAAAGTACCATTTAAAATAATATACAATTTCAAAAAAACTACTTTTTTTTCCTCCCCCCATGGATATCTCCACTAAAACAAGGTTTCTTGATATTCGGCATAGACGTGCGCTAAGACCGGATTTTTGGAAATACCTACCGGAACGGGCAAAAAGGGGATAAGTCTCCCCATAAACAGTCTCACAAATTGGAAAAGTGCCTGCCCAAACCACTGGAGGTAAGAAGTTGAAATTTGGTATAAAGGTTCCTCCACTGTAGTAGACATCGACTAAGTTTGTATTTTTGGAATTCCCTACAGGATATTCCAAAAGGAAACTCGGTATGTGAGTTCCTCCTTCTGTGTAGGCGTCCGCTTAGACGTAATTTTTGAAATTCCTATCGGGAGGGGAAATAAGGTAAAAGTCTCCTCCTGACGGCTTGCCCAATCCCTTTTGGTCAACCTAAAATTTTAAATATGTATTCCTTGGAGTAGAACTAACTCACCGGCAACGTAATTTTTCTATTTTGGAACAGGAACATAGTAAAAATGGTGGTTGAAAGGGAAAAATGTCCCCACTAACGGCCTACCCAAACCGCTTAGGCAATGCAGTTGAAATTTGGTATGAATGTTCCTCATCCATCGCAGATAGCCGCGAAGGTGGAATTTTTGTAAATTCCTAAAGGGAGGGGCAAAAAGAAGAAAAGCCTCACCTTGGGGGCCGGTAAAAACCCATTCGGCTAGAAACCTGAAGCTTAAAATGTGGTTCCCTGGAGTAAGGCCTAACTTATTAGAAAGATACTTTTTTGAATTTTGGACAGGGTCGTTATAAAATGGGGGCTTAAAAAGGGAAAGTTGCCCCTTAACGACCTGTCCAAACTGCTGGAACTAGGAAGCTGAAATTCGGTACTTTGGTTTCTCTTCCAGCCTAATTCCAACCGGGAGGAACAAAAAAAGAAAAAGTGTCCCCCTTGACAGCCTGCTCAAACTGCTGGAACTAGGAAGCTGAAATTCCCTGTCGATGGATTTTCGGAAATTTCTACCGAGAGGGGCACAAATAGTAAAAGTTGGCTAGAAACCTGAAATGTAAAACATATGTTACTTGGAATATGGGCTCACTTACCGGGAAGGTGCTTTTTGGACAGGGACATTGCAAAAATGGGGATTAATGTGCCGCTTAAAGACCTGCCGAAACCGCTGGAGGTAAGAAGTTGAAATTTGGTATTAATGTTACTCCTCTATTGTAGACATCCGCTAAGATGATATTTGGAAATTTCTACAGGTAGGGTCAAGAACAGGAAAAGTCTCCCCCTTAACGGCCTGGCCAAACTGCTGGAACAAGGGAGCTTAAATTCGGTATTTGGGTTCCTTCTCCAACGTTGACGTCCCCTAAGATGGTATTTTTGGAAATTCATACCGGGAGGGGTAAAAAGGGAAAAAAACTTCCCCCTTGACCACTTGGCCAAACTGCTGGATATAGAGACCTAAAATTATGTATGTAGTAGGTTCCTCCTCCAACGCAGACGTCCTCTAAGACGGAATTTTTGGAAATTCCTACCCGGAGGGGTAAAAACGGAATAATTCTCCCCCTTGATGGCCTAACCGAACCCTTCGGCTAGAAACCTGTAATATATAATATGTTTTCCTTGGAGTATGGGCTAACTTATCGACAAGGCATTTCTAGGACTTTGGACAGGAACGTGGTAAAAATGGTGGTTCAAAAGGGGAAAATTGCCCCCCCCCCCCTTAACGTCTGCGTCTTTAGCTAGAAACATAAAACTTAAAGAACAAGTGTATATGAAACACTAAAATTAAGAAACTAAATAGGAAACGAGTGGAATTGAAACACTACACAAGTGGAATGAAATGGATATAAACGTTGAACGAGTGGAATTGAAATTATAGACAATGCAAATGGATTGGAAGAGGGAATTACCTGTTCAAACACTATCCACGGAATATGAAACTTATGTAGCATAGAAACATACTCTCCAAAAAGTTAAACAAATTTTCTAAAAGAGAAAAAACCTTAGAAAAGGAATGGAACTTATATATTCCGGTATTTAAACTTCATGTAACGAAGCACTGGTGGAAGAAACCGACGCAGTAAATTTTCCAACTGAATTTGTGAATTTACTTGAATTGCCAGGTCTACCTTTACATAAACTGGAATTAAAAAAAAAACTTTAAGACACGCTAACAACGCAGCGGGCTTTGCCCGCTATTTTTAATATTATAAAATGCTTTCCAACCCTGCTGCGCCCCCCCCCCCCCTAAACTTTAAGGCACGCTAACAACGTAGCGGGCTGCGCCGGCTAGTTAAATATAATTAAAATTAGTTTAACTATAAAAACATTTTGCCCGCATTTAAAAATGCGGGATTCACAATAGATGGCGTATCTTTTACACATGGTTTGTGTCATTAATAATTTGTATGGCATTTTGGAGGGTAAACATTTGTCATATATTCTCACTTAGTCGTTGAACGAAATAGTGTAAACAAGTTTTTTTTTTACTTCGAAAATGTCGAATCTTGTGCTAACAAAGCATCATTTTCAGAAAGTTTTGCTTTACTTCTTTAATTTGAAAAAAAGTGCAGCTGAAGCCCATCGATTGCTCACCGAAGCTTATGCTGAATATGTTCCATCAATTTCAACGTTCGAGAGATGGTTTGTGCGGCTCAGAACTGGTGATTTTGACACGGAAGACAAAGACCGCCCACGTCAGCCAAAAAAGTTGCAAAATCATTGGGAGTCACTCAAGCAGCAATTTCAAAACGTTTGCAAGTCGCAGGATTCATCCAAAAGCACCGAGGTACCACACGAGTCGAAGCCGAGAGACGTTGAAAGACGATTTTGCATATCCGAAGTGCTGCTTGAATGCCTTAAAAAGAAGTCAGTTTTGCATCGATGAAAAATGAATCGACAACCTGAAGCGCAAGAAATGTGAAGCCCGGCCAAATCAACGCCAAAGCCGAATATCCATGGCGCCAAGGTAATGATCTGTACTAGGTGGGACCAGAAGGTCATAGCGGACCTGTGCCAAACACTATTGATTCGTGCTTGGAATAAAAAAATTTTAAAAAGAAGTCAGTTCAAATCAACGCCAAAGCCGAATATCCATGGCGCCAAGGTAATGATCTGTACTAGGTGGGACCAGAAGGTCATAGCGGACCTGTGCCAAACACTATTGATTCGTGCTTGGAATTTTTAAAAGGCGACCTCTACGTTCGGCAACCAATGTATATAAAAAAATTCTACTGGGTTTATCGAAAAACTTCCTTAGCAAAAGTTGAATGATTTTTTGCGAGCTTTAATTTTCTGACATTAGGGTCGTACATTAGGGTGTTAGCAACTGAGATCTGGTGGCTAACTACTAGGACCGGAAACTTGAGGTCAATGGCCCTTAGAGCAAATCACTGGTCTCCTAGAGAGAAAAACATCAATATATCATACTTTCAGATCCGACTGTAAATGCCAAAGATATAACGAAAAATATAAAATGGCGACCCCTACGTTCGGCAAAAAAAATTTTTTTTGAAACTTCCTTGCAAAAATATTTCATATTGGAGGGTGTACGGCGCACTTTTTTTTACCTGTAAGGTGGGACGCTGAGAAAACGCTAGAGATAGAGTAAAAAGCAGCCCTAGAGTTTGCTAAAAACCGAAAAATTTGAAAACCGCGGTTTCGGTTTTCTAAAATTACAAAAACCGCGGTTTCGGTTATTTTTCGGTTTTCTTGGGATATTAATACAATTGTTTTAGAATAATTTAATATGTGTAAGAATTAAATATTTTAACACATTCAAGATATTTATTGAAATTTGATTGAATTTCTCACTCGAATAAAGACAATCAATCCGTTTCTAGACCTTTGCGAGACAAGAAAAAAATACGGAAAACCGTGTGTTTTGCCGGCAACTAAAGCTGTATTTTTAAGAGTTTAAATTTAAGCAATTTCTTTAAAACAATATAAAGTTAAAATTTTATAAATTTCGCGGACTACGAAATAGAAATCTGAACTGAATATATGAAACTCAATATCTCTTAAACTAACTGACATTTTGGTGACTTGACTTAACTTATGTTATCCGTAATAACAAAAAACATAAAATTAAATTAATATTTAATGGAGAAAATGTTCATTACAATTAAATACAAAACTTTGTAAAATAGGAGCTGAGCCCTTTTCGAAATTCAAGATTCAATAATATCGCAGCCAACATTTTTCTGACTCGTAAGAGACTCTAAAATATAATATGATCATCAAAATCAATTTTTGGAGTCATAAATGAAACATAATAGACTCGTATTTATGGGTGTGTTCTGTTCGACATTTTTTTAATTTTTTCATTACTCCTAAATAACTCAAAAATTAGTCTTAAATGACTCATACTGGCTCCGAAAATTCTTAATTTTCCAATAATGCTCATCATTCAGGATCGAGTCGTAAAAGAGCGCTCGGAAAGAGGCTTCATCCGTGAAGAAATACTCCCTCATACAGCTATAATTTCACAAGGGTTTAGGGCTCTTTTATGACTCTTTTCGGATTCTAACTGCACACTGGTATGCAATCTAGTTAATTATTTTAATTGGTTAAAGTATTTGTTAAAAACCGACTTATTTTTGTCGGTTTTCGGTTTCGGTTTTGAAGCTTGAAAAATCGCGGTTTCGGTTTCGATTAAAACCGAACAGCAAACTCTAAGCAGCCCTAAATGGCTTAAATCATTCACAATAGAGCTATTTAGAGGTGTTTTTGATCTACCTCTAGCAGTTTTCTCTCGCGTTTAAATGTGCCTTATCACATACTTTAGTTTATAATTTTAAATTTATGCCTACAATTATATTACACGACATTGGGTTCTCCAAAATCGTATGGAGAAACATGACGTAGTCGGATTTTTGCTCCTCAAGGCGGGATCGTGCTGAATAGACTACGTCAGCATCTGTACCACGGATGGAAAATATGGTACAATTGTACTTTTTTTGGTACATTGGTACCGTGGTACTACCGCGATCCATTTGGTACAATTTCAAAAATTTACAAATATAAAATTTTTGTATTTAATGAACTTGTTGTACCTACTTTAAAGCTGTCAACAAATATTCGTAACGCAGACGTGGACTGAAATAATTCTAACAAAAACTTGTAACTGACAACTTTTGGGTCCAATGTTGCAAAAAATGTATTATATGCAGAGCTTTGAAGAATTAATGCCTTTTTGAATGAATTCACTACCAATCGAATTCAATTTTCTCTAGAATTGAATGAATTCCTTTTCTTAAGCAATTGACTGAATTCATTCAACTGAATGCGTTCATCAAACAACAAATTCAAAGAATTAATTCAATTGCAATAGTTCTTTTTATTAAATCAAATGAATTAATTCACCGGTGAACGCGTTCAATTTTATAAATCGAACGGAAAAAAAAGTGAATTAATTCACCACTGAATTCATTCAATTTCATTTTCATTCAGTGAATTAAAAAAAATAAAATTACATTCAGTGAATTAAAAAAAAAATAATAAGTTCACTGAATTGAAAAAAAAATAAAATAAGTTCACTGAATTAAAAAAAAATAAAATAAGTTCACTGAATTCAAAGCCTGTTTTCTGCCGTTCAGTAGAAGAAAACAATAATGTACAAATAAAATTTTTAAATAAGCAATTTTACAGCATGTGCTAGTAACAAATTAGAAACCGGATGCTGTTTATCAACCTAAATGATTCAAAAATTAAGCCTTTTACTATTAAAAATAAAAACTTTACAGATATAGATAAATTTGGAAAAAAACATAACTATATAACTAGTTTGAAAAATTAATAGTTATATTTTTTTCCAAATTTATCTATATCTGTAAAGTTTTTATTTTTAATAGTAAAAGGCTTTATTTTTGATTCATGTAGGTTGATAAACAGCTTCCGGTTTCTAATTTGTTACTAGCACACGCTGTAATATTGCTTATTTAAAACTTTTATTTGTACATTATTGTTTTCTTCTACTGAACGGCAGAAAACAGGCTTTGAATTCAGTGAACTTATTTTATTTTTTTTTAATTCAGTGAACTTATTTTATTTTTTTTTTTCAATTCAGTGAACTTATTATTTTTTTTTTTTAATTCACTGAATGTAATTTTATTTTTTTTAATTCACTGAATGAAAATGAAATTGAATGAATTCAGTGGTGAATTAATTCAGTAAGGAATTAATTCACTTTTTTCCGTTCGATTTATAAAATTAATTAATAGAATTAATACATTTGATTTAATAAAAAGAACTATTGCAATTGAATTAATTCGTAACAAAATAAATCGAACGAAAGCAAATATGAATTAATTCCATTCAATATATGGTGCTTAGTGAATTAATTCATCGAATTTTTAATTCAGAATTGAAAAATTGAATTAAGGAATTAATTCTTCAAAGCTCTGATTATATGTACTACATTTATACTTGAGCAAAAACTATTTGGTTTTTAGCTCTTGTAGTTTTTAACTTTTCAAAACGCGTACAAAAAAGAAGCAAAAACTATTTTTGTACAAAAACAGGTAGTTTTTTCTTAAGTATAAATGTAGTATTATTATTTTCCCGCAATCAGCTCATCAATACGCGTCGATTGAATGCGGCTACTACATAAAATTCGAGAATTTAAACCGCTTC
Organism: Leucophora obtusa; assembly: GCA_949987735.1. NCBI lineage: Eukaryota > Metazoa > Arthropoda > Insecta > Diptera > Anthomyiidae > Leucophora > Leucophora obtusa. Next base: position 193,834,773 of record OX465296.1, read on the forward strand.
TTTCGTATATTTTCTGAAAAGTAAAAAAATATTACATATTTTTTCTTGGGACTGGTAACTTATCTAAAAAATAACCAGAACAAAACGCTAACAAAATATATTTTCATATAAATTTGATATTAACAGCTATTAGTTATTTTAATATAAGTTAGCAGGTCTTTTTGTTCTACAGAATAGTATTTCCTGCAAGCTTGACCTCGATCGCACGTACTTTTTATATCAAAAAAAATTGGTGAAGAATATTTTCTGCAAGTTTGACATTGCTCAGACAAATTTTCTATATATAAAACATATTGGTACCGTGAGGGTCGAAAAAGTACAATTTCTTTATGTGGTTAGTACAAAATGAAAAAACTCATTTCCATCCCTGATCTGGTCCACATTTTAGAGAAATTAAATCACGTTTAGAGGTCCCTCAAAATCACAGGCTTTTCTTACCTTTTATATGGTAAGAAAAATAAAGTTTAAATCATTTTTGTTATAACTTAAGATTATGTCCTTGAAGATTTCTCAATATATTTTGAATCATAATTTTATATACTTTAGGAATATGAAATAAAATCTATTAAATTATTAATTGTTTTCGAAATATTTGCAATTTTATGATTTCGCAAAAAACACATAATATTATAATTTTGAATTTTTTTTGAGCCAGTCTGAACGAAAAAACAAATATTTTAATATATAAATTTAACCCAATAAGCACATAGGTTTTAAAAATTCAAGTGCTTTAAATTTAGCTTGAAGTAAAGTATATTTCAAATTCTAGCACTTGTTTATTTATCAAAAATATTTCAAACTTGAATTTTTGTTTCCCTTTTGCTGGAGTATGCTATTGAAATAAAATGTAATAAAAGTTAAATTCAAGCCTTGAAACTGGAAAACAGGGCTGGAATTGAACTTGATTTCAACTTGAATTCCAGTGAAAATGTTTATAGGGAATTGTCTTCCTTAATATGTTCCTTAAAGCTACACAGAAAAAACAGTAGGCACCAACAATGGGAATTTGTAAAAGCAATCACATTTTCTTTGAAATTTAAATTTTATTTCCAACAATTTTTTTGTTTGAAATATTTGTAACTCGTTTTTAAATTGTTATCTTTCATATAAAAATTGTTTAAAAATAAAAATTCAAAGTTACAAAAAAAAAAAACAAATTTTTTTTTGGATTTAAAAATTCTTTGTTGGTGCCTTTTTAAAAAGTTTTGTTTTGTATTTACAAATTTGGTATGAGAAAGGTGTTTAAAAATTTAATTAGAATTTTGTAAATTCTTTCTATGTATAATTCAAAATTCATAACTTTTAAAATATTGGTCGAATTTTTTAATTCGAAATTTTATAAAAAACTAGACTTCATATAGATAACGGTTTTTGGGAGAATAAAAATTCCCCAGTGAAATAGTTCCATGATACTGGAAGGTAAACTGAAAATTTTGGATCAGCGATATCGCGAAAACTGTTCTCTTATTTGAAATTTAGACTTTATATTCGTAATTGTCGCCAAAATATTTAATAGATTTGATGTACCGATGGTAATAAATTTGATATATTTTTTTTATAAAATTTTACATTTTTGTGGACCTATAGCCGTAATTTTATCGCCATTTAGGGATAAAACTTCCAAAAGGTAGTCACATTGATGGGGCCTTGAGAAGCTGGAAAATTTTAACGTATTGCAATTTGAAGCACCCTACATTCCATATATTATTGCATATGAAAGTGTGTACAAAATAATTTTACGCATTTTATGTTTATATTCACTCACTCTGCTTTATATTAAACCAAAATTTACTCATTTTACAGTAGTAAATTTACAATCTTGAATATATTTAAGACTAATATAGGAATTAGAGTAATAATCTGAGAACTTTTTACTACAAAAATTCTTGGATTCTAAGGATTTTCTTTTAATCTCATATTCTAAGGAATTTTCGTTTTCAGATCCTGAAAAGATTTTGTTTTGAAAAAGTTTTAATTTCTGAGGACTTTTGTCTACAAAAAATTATTAGATTATGAGGAATTTATGCTACAGAAAAAGTTTCAGATTCTAAGCACTTCTTCCCTTAAGGCACATCTACAAGAGAGAGAAAAATTCTAGAGATAGAGCAAAAAACACCTCTAATCAGATCTATTGTGAATGATTTAAGCTATTTAGATGTGTTTTTTGCTCTATCTCTAGCAATTTTCTCTCTCGTGTAGATGTGCCTTTAGAAGAAGTCTTAGATTTTGATATATTTTTATAAAGGAAATGGCTCAGACTCTGGGTACTTTTTCCTATTTAACCCTTAAATGCATGGTGTAGCCATTTGGCAACATACCGGTTTTTTAATAAAAATAACCTACTTGATGCACAAAACTGCATTTTTGGGCATTAGAGGCCCCTTCTGTACATAGTGTTCCTACAGTTTAGCGCAGAATTTTTAAACAGTTAAAGTAAAAATCTTGGTTTTGCTGTGTATATTTGTGAAAAATCTAAAACACGCGCTTTTTTTTCCAAAAAGTGTAATATTCAAAAATATTTGTTTAAATATTTAAAGTGATATTCTCGCAATAAAATTCATTTTGGCGACAATAAATGTATAAATTATAGTTTATAGATTTTTTTGTTGTTGTTTTTTTTTTCATACACGTAAAATAATCACAATTAAGCTATTTGGCAAAAAACCATATTTTTCAATAAAAATCACATTTTTTTAAAAAATAATTATTTTTTGGTATTTTTCTTGAAATGTACACGCCTTTAGAAATCATATATAAAACGAGTAAAAAGGTTAAAGTCGGGCATGCCGACTATACAATACCCTACACCAGTTTGGTGTATTGTTTGGATCCGAAATTCGAATGGGTTAAAATGGGGCTTATGTCAAAATTTTCTATAATGTGAGTCAGAGCACCAAATTTCATTAAAATATCTAATATTTGCGACCTGCAGTTTGTAACCAAGCCAATTTTGGGGGGACCCTTATATGGGCACTAGGTCTAAACATGGACCGATGTTCACCAAAATCAATAGGCTTCTTCCTTGGGCCAACATAGGTCTATGTACCAAATTTCATCAAAATAGCTTAATATTTGCGACCTGCAGCGTATAAACAATATAATTTTGGGGGGACCCTTATATGGGCACTAGTTCTAAACATGGACCGATGTTCACCAAAATCAATAGGCTTCATCCTTGGGCCAACATAGATCTACGCACCAAATTTCATCAAAATATCATAATATTTGCGACCTGCAGCGTATAAACAGTATAATTTTGGTAGGACCCTTATATGGGCACTAGGTCTAAACATAGACCGATGTTCACCAAAATCAATAGGCTGCGTTATTGGGCCAATATAGGTTTGTGTATCAAATTTCATCAAAATATCTTAATATTTGCGACCTGCAGCGTATAAACATTATAATTTTGGTAGGACCCTTATATGGGCACTAGGTCTAAACAAGGACCGATGTTTACCAAAATCAATAGGCTGCGTTATTGGCCCAATGTAGGTCTGTGTACCAAATTTCATCAAAATATCTTAATATTTACGACCTGCAGCGTATAAAAAGTATAATTTTGATAGGACCCTTATATGGGCACTAGGTCTAAACATGGACCGATGTTCACCAAAATCAATAGGCTGCGTTACTGGGCCAATATAGGTCTGTGTACCAAATTTCATCAAAATATCTTAATATTTACGACCTGCAGCGTATAAACAGTATAATTTTGGTAGGACCCTTATATGGGCACTAGCTCTAAACATGGACCGATGTTCACCAAAATCAATAGGCTGCATTATTGGGCCAATATAGGTCTGTGTACCAAATTTCATCAAAATATCTTAATATTTACGACCTGCAGCATATAAACAGTATAATTTTGGTAGGACCCTTATATGGGCACTAGGTCTAAACATGGACCGATGTTCAAAAAAATCAAACTTGTTCGTCCTTGAGCCAACATAGGTCTGCGTACCAAATTTCATCAAAATATCTTAATAGGTGCGACCTGTAGAGTGCGCACAAGATTGCATGGACAGACAGACAGACGGACGGACGGACGGACAGACGGACATCGTTAAATCGAAATAAAAAAAAATTCTGAACCGATCGGTATACTATAAGGTGGGTCTACGACCAATATTTTTTGGTGTTACAAACATCAGCACAAACTTATAATACCCTGACCACATAGTGGTGTAGGGTATAAAGATGGTTAAAATCGAAGAGATCATGCATTTAAAGGTTAAAAAAACGTTAGATACTACATAGGAACAAATGTTTTGAAACTGATACTTTTTCTCAAGGAAAACTTCTATAGAAAAATGTCTTCATAATCTAATAATTTATGAGTAGAAATAATTCCTTAGAATCTGAGACTCATTGTATAAGAAAAAGGATAAAGTCCTTAGAACATGGGACTTATCGTTAAGGAGAAAGTACTTAGAAAAGAGGAAAAAAAGGAGAACTTAGTGTCAGACGTTTCTTCAATAGGAAAAAGTATTTTTTAAAAATTTAGAAGGATATTTTCTGCTTTTTAATTAATAACTCATGTATATAAAACATGATTTTTAGTGCATGAACTTTCATGCCCATATCATAATATGAAAATTTTTTTTTAATACCATGGTTACCAAGTAGTATTTCTGACTGGGTATTTTAAAAAATTTAGAAAGACATTTTCTACTTTTTAATTAATATTTCATGTACATTAAACATGATTTTTAGTGCATGAACTTTCTTGCCCTGGTCATAATATGAAATCCGAATTTTTTTCTCTTTGTTTGTTACATAGTGTCTTGACATGCAATAAAATGATAGCAAGCAATTGTCAAAATGCTCTCATCTCAAGTGAAGACAATCAATTTCAATTTTATTGCAATATCATGATATCGCTGACATGCCATCGGATCTTGCAATGATGCCAGAGATCAAATGTCACTTTTAGTTTTCATTTTAATTTTGTAGTAGAAAAACAACAAAAAATTTGGTAAAAAGGAATGGAAAAGTGTTTAGTTTTTTATTATTTGTCGGTAAACATTAATGTTTCATAAAATTTGGTGTTTTTCGAAGAAAAATCTATGATATTTCTTATCCATAAAATGGTCAAGTGTTCTCCACCACTCTGCAATTGATATCATTTTGACGTTTCGCTGCAATGGTTTTGACATTTCATATCATATAATTTATTGCATTTGAAGACACCGGGTTAGGAATGCACATCTCGAAATTCTACATTTTGTGAAAAGGCTGCCACCCTAATATAAATATATATTTATAAGTTCATACAGTAGGTATTGTTTACAAAAGCAATAAAAATATATGGGGACAAAGAAAAACGTAAAAATATGTATTTTGCACCATATAACCATGTATTTATGTATTAATGTACTCGTATAAGTTTCCTCGATTAAAAAAAATTAACAAAAGATTAATTTTAAATTGATTTTAAATCCTATAAGTATATTAAATCAGTTTTTTTAATAGAATGGAGGACATTATTTCCATTTGAATTAATGAAAATAAATTTAAAAATCAGATTTCGTTGATCAATGGCAATGCGTTTCAATTCCATTGCAATTAAGGGGTTTACCCGGTGTCTTCAAAAGCAATAAATGATATTATGCTAAATGTCAAATCGATTGCAGAGAAACGCCAAAATTATATCATTTGCACTGTAGTGTAGAACACTTACCCATTTAATTGTTAAGAAATATCATAGTTTTTTTCTACGAAAAACACAAAATTATATCACCAATTATTTTTTTTTTACAAATAACACAGTACAACACAAAAAAAATACGGTGTTCTGACAATGGATTCGGCAGAGGAGACCAAAAAAAATATACGTGTCAGCGTTTTGAAAGATCACATCCGAATTTTATTTTAGGGGAAGTTAAAGTTTCCCACCTTGGAAAACATTTTTGTGGTACATATTAACCCTCCAACTCCACATACATATTAACCTCTAACACAGGGGTGGCAAGACTTTTTTCGATGCGTGCCAGAAACGGACAAATTCTTTTTGTAGAAATTTCTCGCGTGACACCTTAATTTTAGTTGTCTTTTAAACGTCATTTTTATTTTAATTTTTAAATTTTGGAAATTTTCTCTTAAAAATATCATCGCAGTTGTACATATTTATCAGCGCTACGGATAACCCCCATGAAATAACCCCAAAGGGAAAAATTAAATAACATCCAAGAAATGACGTAAAAATGTTTGACGGTAATTTAATTTTTGAGGGTGTATTTAATCATTAAATATTGAGATTATTTCATTATGAAAAAATATCCAATGAAATAAAATTAAAACAGTTTAAACATTATTGCCTTTTCAATTTTTGGGGGGATTATACCATTTTTGGTGGTTATTTCATTTTGGTAAAAAAAAAGGTTAAATTATTGAGCGGCATTAATTACACTGTGAGAAAAATGGTAGGGGTCAGTGATCGGGAAAGGTTCAAACTACCGGAAAAAGTTATATCGGTAAAAAAGAAGTTATACGTGTCCCGGCGTTTCGCTGGGTCAACCCTAGGAATCGAGATATATCGATTTGACCTTTGGTGGTGTTTTTTTTGACATAACTCGAGAACCACTAGTTCGATTTTGCTCAAACAATTTTAAAAAAATTAAAAATTACAATTCCTTTAATCTGTTCATATAACGTTTTTCTATATACTCAACAGTTTTGCCGGTAAAAATAAATGTATGAAGAAAAAAATATTTTTTGCCTAAAATATTAAAAAAAAATAATAAACAATAGGTTATTGATTTTTATGGTAGCGGTAACAAACATTTATTTTTACCGGCAAAACTGTTGAGTATATAGAAAAACGTTATATGAACAGATTAAAGGAATTGTAATTTTTAATTTTTTTAAAATTGTTTGAGCAAAATCGGACTAGTGGTTCTCGAGTTATGTCAAAAAAAAGATATATCTCGATTCCTAGGGGTGACCCAGCGAAACGCCGGGACACGTATAACTTGTTTTTGACCGATATGACATTTCCCGTTGGTTTCATCCCATCCCGATTTTGACTGTCGCATAGTGTTGTTTAAGTACGTAAGAAACTAGTTGATGAAAATGTAACTCGGGCAAAAATTTGATTTTGTTAAAATAAATCGCGCGGTTTTATCATCATAATAAAGAATAAAAAGCGCATATTATGGATTTTAATAGAGAAATTTCTATTTCAGATGAAATGGCTCTTCGAAACACGATCAAAACCCAATTTCGAATTCCAACAAAGGGGGTTATTTCATTATGAAACTTATTTTCAGCATTTATTTCATTGAGGGTCATTTAATAGGACCTATTTTTCATTTAAAAAAACTTAATTTTTTAGATCCAATTTTATTACAAGTTGTTTTTCATTTCTTTGCAATTTTCTGGTACTATTTATTTCTCCGATTATGGGGCATTTTCCCATCGAAACATTTAAACTTCTTCCAATCTAGAATTTTAGAAATTTTCCCAGAATTTCCAGATAATCGAATTTGCGAGTTCTTTATTTACCATATTTCTTTAAACAAAATATGATGGCAATACAGAATTTTATTAATTTTAAAAGACGATTTGAAAGCTATATGAAAAATTCCACCATTATGGAGTTAAATCAAACATTTTTGTAACGAAATTTAACATTTAACTGAATTTTTTGCTGGTCTTCTAATAGTTAAATTTTATGAAAATATCCAACAAAATGTCGCGTGCCACCTAAAATCCATTCGCGTGCCACTACTGACACGCGTGTCATAGTTTTGCCAGCCCTGCTCTAACATAACGGTAATTTGTGTCTCTATTCTCACAAATCGTAAACAACACCCCTAAAAAGAGGGAGGATGGGGATGAAATGTTCTATAAAAATGGTGGCCCTAAAATTTTACTACATATGTATGTCAAAACCGACAATAGAGCCAAAAATTACCTCAAGTCTCCCGTTCTAGTATTTACCCACCAGATCTCAGTTCCTTCCACCCTAATGTAGCACCCTATTATCAGAAAATTAAAGCTCGCAAAAATCATTAACTTTTTGCTAAAGAACTTTTTTGATAAATCCAGCAGAATTTTTTTTTGTTTTTTGCCGAACGAAATTTTTTTTTCCAAATTGCTTTGCAAAAATACTTTATATTCGAAGGTGTACCATGCACTTTTTTTGTCTGTAAGGTGGTACGGTCTAATGTGTAGTGCGGATTTTACATATCAATGGCTTAATATAAAAAGGGCGTAACTCGATTTTTTGTTAAAAAACTTTCGATTTTATTGAAAAAAAATTTTTTAATGAGAAATAAAATGTGTTGCCTCTTTCTATTAAAAATTGCATTAAAACTTTTTTTGTATCTAAAATTTTACGGATTTCATTAAGCTTTTTCCTTCTCCTGTAAAGTAACAAAAAATCGAGTTACGCCTTTTTTATATTACGCATCGATATTTTTATTTTTTATATCATTTCACCTCTATTTAAGTACATTCCACTGTGTCATTGTGAATGAAATTTAAAAACTAAAGAAATATCTGTCATTTCAAGGGTGATTTGAATTTACACAGATTTTGAATTGCTTTTAAATTTAAAAACTAAAGAAATATCTGTCATTTCAAGGGTGATTTGAATTTACACAGATTTTGAATTGCTTTTAAATTTAGATTTTAAAATTAGATTTCAAAAGTGTTTTCTTTAAAACAATTATAGTCTGTCTCTTTCCAATTAATTCAATACTCAATTTTAAGGCTTTCCAACTATTGTAATTCATTATTCAATTTTAAAGCAGGCTACAATGAAATAGTGGTGGTTATTTTCAGCATAATATCATAACTAATATTAATAAAACCAATTCATATCCCGTGCAATGTAGGGTATACAATAACACTTTCATACTGTTACTATGGTTACCATTAATAAACACAACAAAAGGATTTCTTTATGTATTTACCAAAAATGTGAAGTCACTTTCTAATATTGTATCCTTAAAATTCTAAAAATCTTAACACAAATAAGAAAAAAATGCAATTAAAGTATTTAAAGACTTTGCTAGATGGTCAGGTATGTAAACTTAAAGCAAAACCAGTTAAATTATATTTACAATTTTCTTATTTCTTTAATCAAGGACCATATTAATCGTATTGCCGGTTTGGCATGGTCAGCAAATCATAAAAAATTAGCTGTAGCTACAGCAGATCGCCATATTTTATTATTTGATGATTTAGGCGAAAGACGTGATAAATTCTCAACGAAACCTTCAAATCCAGCAAATGGGAAACAATCATATGTTATACGTGGTCTAACATTTAGTCCAGATTCGACTAAATTGGCTGTTGGTCAAAGTGATAATATTGTTTATGTTTATAAATTAGGCGAGACATGGAATGATAAAAAAGTTATTTGTAATAAATTTCCACAATCTTCGACAGTAACAGCATTAATATGGTTAACGTCTGGTGCCATTATAGCAGGTACGTACATATTATTAATATTTATTTCTATTTCGGTTGAGGTCTTTTTTAGTATAGAAATTACATTATACTGAATTTAGACTACTCATGTGAAAATCGAAATATATATGAACATTCATGATCATACATTGGCTCGTATGTCACCATGCATGGGCATACATAATCATATGGGCTTAGAGTTCTACCACCATGTGCAACCAGTATATCACTTCCTGTCATATCCTTTGGGATACTCTACCATATCCTGTAATGTAATTTTTAACTACGAAGCTTGCCGCTCGTTAATTAATTATCCTGATTTTTGGGTCAAGTTTAATTTAGATATGCCAAATTTGGTGAAAATCGATTGATATTTAGACATAGTTAACATATCAGATATATTAACATATTTTGAGTGTATGAAATAACAATCTTCGAATTACAAACAAATACCACACTATTAAAAATTTTTTTTTTTAATTTCTGCTACACATACGTAATTGTCAAATTCTGCCATCAACATAAATCTAATTTTCCCATGAGTATGTATATGAAGATTGTGCAGTTTGTGTCAACATCATAATTAAGTTCAATTTTATTCATCATCAAGACATTAACATGCTCATTGACGTTTCATCACATTTTCTGTCATTTAATTTTCTATTTTCATTTCCCTTATAATGAAACTCACATGCAGGATGTCATATAAATTATTAATCGGATTTTGTTAGGTTAGAATTTTCTACATTTTGAATGTAGATGTTTTAATTGCGACTGTCTATATGAGATACCAAAATTATAAAACTTCTGCTATGGCAATCTTAATAATATATGCGCAAGTTGCCTACTCTTGAATGTAAAAAATATACGAGTACGTCAGAGTAGAGATATAACCTTGCAGCTGCGGCTGCGGATTCCGCTGAGGTGAGAAAAAATAACTAAGAGAATAGCTACAACCTTGCCGCTGCGGCTGCCGACTCCGCTGCGGTGAAAAAAACAAACTGACGTGTGGTTTTTACGTTCAAGATTAGGCAGCTGCGAATATACTGGAGACGCGTTGCCGCAGGGCAAATTTCATAATGTATTTTAGATTGTCCCCATATAATAATCTTTCAACAACCCTTCGGCTGTAGGATTCGAACATGTGTCTATTCAAACCTAAATATAAGTAAATATAGATAAGGCCTGGAATGCAATGTAACTAATTCATAGTTTTCTTTCCTATTCAGCTTTCTGTTATTGTTTTTACTCAGAAGTGATCAACACAGACACATACAAATACCCTATTTTTAGATTTTTGTATATCTTCCAATCTCCTCCGTTTATCCGAAGCTAAATTTAAGGAAAAAAAATAGTAAAAGTACAGTTTTATCTGTAATAATATTAAGTCGTAAAATCTGTTCAAATTTAGGATCTCGGGACCCTCCCCGGGCCATATCATCTAAAGGTATATAAGGATTTTCCGTAGGACATCCCGCTTAGTTTTCGAGATATGAGCCATTTTATAAATTCGATTTTTTTATAAACAATTTCCGAGGGTCCAAGGCCCCGCCAAGGTCCTTTTTGGATAGGGCTATTATATGGTTAGGGGTAGTCGAAATTTTCATACATTTTACTCTATATCTCTAAGTTTTCCAGATAAGGTCTATTTTATAAAATCGGAAGGGGAAAAAATGGCGCCATATTTAAAACTTTGGATACAATAGGAGAGCCATCTACCCGGTAGATAAGCATAAACATGAAAATTAGCAGACTAATAGAAAAGTCTGTAAAAAATTTATTTAAAACTACTAAAAATTAGTTAAAAATGATGCATCAGAAAAAACTGCTAAATTAGCAGATTATTTTTGTTATATATTAGTAAAGATAGGAATAACAAAAATAAAACTGTTAAATATACAGAATTTTAGTTATATTTGAGTTAAATTTTTGTTAATAGAAGATAACAAATTTGCTGCTAAAATCAGCAAAAAAATTTGCTAAATAATTAGTAGCCTAAGAAATCAGGAAAAGAAATTAAAATTTTCGAAGTTTTTTTCGATTTTTTTTAATGGAAATAAAAATCAAGCCTTTTGAAAACATCAGTTTACATTTTAAGCAAATATTTCTGTTAATCTAACAGTATAGACTGCCATTTGCATTCAACTAAATTTAGCTTAAAAATAACAAAAATTTTGTAGATATAACAGTTTGTTTTTGCTAGTTTTAGTCTACTAACATTTATTAAAATTTAATGCAGATTTTACATTACAATTTGTCATTTTCAATTGACTTAAAGTTAACTTAGATATAATTAAAATTCTGCAAATGTAACAGTTTTATTTTTGCTGTTCTTATTTTAGTAGTATTTAGCAACAAAAAAATTTGCTAATTTAACAGTTTTTTCTGCAGCATCATTTTTAACTAATTTTTAGTGAAATTAGTTAATTTTCTGACATTTTTACAGATTTATTTCTATGAGTGTAATAAATACTTTTGAAAACTAACACTCAAAATTAGTTAAAGTACTGAGTATTTTTAGTACAGTGGTAATTGAAGATAACTATAATCTTTGTTTAAAGCAGTATTTCAACTAAAAATTTGTTAAAATTAGTCAAACCGATTTGAAACCGGTTTTACAAATTTTTTTACTGACTTATTATTTTAAGTGTATACATTAGGGTGGTAGCATTTTTTATTTCTTGGATATTTTTATATTTTAGCCAAATCGGACAACGCTAATCCGCAGCACACCCCGATCAAAAATTCAGGTTTTTCGAACAAATTAAATAAAAAGGCAATTTTTAAATTCTATGTTTAAACTCGTCATATTATTAGACAAAGGGTTTTTGAGATATGCTTAATTATATCCACTTTTTAGCTTGATTTTAGTTATGGGCCATTTAAAGGAAATTTTTTGGGATATTGGCATTTTTGTTATTCCGTTTTTGAGCTTAAAAATTGCCTTTTCTTAAGAATTTGAGCCTAAAAATAGCTTTTGAAGAAGCAATGAACCAAAGATTTTAAATGTTATATATACGGAACATTACTTGTATTATTTTCAGTACATTTTTACCAGCAAAAATACCGAAAAAGGGCGCAGCGATTTGTATTAGGAATAGAAAACTCAAACATATTAGCAGAATTTTTTAATCACTTGGATTTAATAAATCCAAAAAGTAGTTCAAAAAGTGCTCAACAGATGGGGTTAGATTCTCCCTATTTTAAAAAGCATTTTCTATCCGACACTTCTTTCATCCTAATTTTTAATACCGAATTCGATGATGAAGGATTTTACTTTAACTTTTAATTTTTAATGATAAAGAGTGGTCCAACCAAAACGCACGATGTTAATTGTAAATAAAACAAAAAGTTTTCAGAGAAATATCTTAATATTTTTTATTGTGATAGAAGGATCTATGACAATTATGTGTGAAAAAAATATCGACTAAATGCGTGGGTATGCCACGGCTTCGGTGGCATACCCCTATCCGATGGTCCATATTTTCAATGACTCTGAGACATAATTGAGGTTCAATGTCGTTAATGTGCCGAATTATCTCATTCTTTAGCTCTTGAATTGTTCTTGGCTTATTGACGTACACTTTTTCCTCTAAATATCCCCAAAGAAAGAAGTCCAACGGTGTCAAATCACACGATCGTGGCGGCCAATTAACATCGCCACGACGTGAAATAACACGTCCATTGAATTTTTGGCGCAAAAGAGCCATTGTTTCGTTGGCTGTGTGATAAAAGCACCATGCTGTTGGAAGCACATATCGTCCTGGTCCATGTCCCCAATTTCTGGCCACAAGAAGTCCGTTATCATCTCACGACGACGACGAGTCGAGGTTGACGGCTTTTCTGCCACACTATCGCGAACACCAGCAATGTTTTCCGCAGAACGAACTGGGCGAGCATGCATAGGTATTTTCACATTTCCTACAGACCCGATTTGCTGAAATTTGCGCACAATTATCCCGATGTGGACACATTTGGTCGATTATGCTGATCAAAGAAGTGCACGAAATGTATTTTGATTTGAACGCCCATTTTCGTAAAAGGCTTCAACAATCTTAACGCGCTGCTCAATTGTGTACCTCTCCATGGTTGAATTTATCAAACACTGAAACAAAGAAATGTCAAATTAAGTTGGGCAAAAAACTTGACTTTAAGGTGTGACTCACAATTAACATCGTGCATTAAGGTTGGGCCACCCATTATTATACCCTACACCACTATGTGGTCAGGGTATTATAAGTTTGTGCTGATGTTTGTAACACCAAAAAATATTGGTCCTAGACCCACCTTATAGTATTCCGATCGGCTCAGAATTTTTTTTTATTTCGATTTAACGATGTCCGCCTGTCCGTCCGTCCGTCTGTCTGTCTGTCCATGCATTCTTGTGCGCACTCTACAGGTCGCAAATATTAAGATATTTTGATGAAACTTGGTACACCGACTTATGTCGGCCCAAGGACGATGCCTATTGATTTTGGTAATGTTTAGACCTAGTGCCCATATAAGGGTTCTACTAAAATTATATGGTTTATACGCTGCAGGTCGCAAATATTAAGATATTTTGATGAAATTTGGTACACAGACCTGCGTTGGCCCAAGGACGAAACCTATTGATTTTGGTGAACATCGGTCCATGTTTAGAACTAGTGCCCATATAAGGGTCCCCCAAAATTGGCTTGGTTACAAACTGCAGATCGCAAATATTAAGATATTTTAATGAAATTTGGTGCGCTGACTCACATTATAGAAAATTTTGACACAAGCCTAATTTCAACCCATTCGAATTTCGGATCCAAACATTAGTTGGCTTTTAACCAGACTGGTGTAGGGTATTGTATAGTCGGTATGCCCGACTTTAACCTTTTTACTCGTTTTATATAAAACAGCGATAAACAGCTTTTCAGTTTTATCACTTCAATTTATATTTTTACACAATTGAAATATTCCACTGCAATATTTAATACACTAAAAGTTCTATAAGTGCCACCTACCCCGATTAAATTTTTTTAAAAACATGACTTATAGAATTTTCAGACAATTAAAGCATACTAGGAATCAATTTTTTTTATTATTTATTTTTTTTAATTTTAACAAAGTATGCAATTTATTAATTTAAGCATATAACATTGTAAAGAAGTTATAGGTTTAAAACTTTTGTATGGTGGCTTTGTTAGAAAGTTTGAGCAGGACGCACACAAATCTTGCAGGGACGCATTTGATTTAGATGCCCAATCAATAATATCGTTAAATGATGAAATTATGTGATCAATTCGAACATTGGTTTGAGCATTATATCCGTAAAAGTGTCCTTCCCTAAACATTATAGGATTTTGCAATATCTCTTATCTTTACTTTTTCATTTATTTGTTACAAAATGTTTAATTTATCCAAAATACTCAACTGTACCATTTTGAAAAATGTATTTTACAATTGAAAAAATAAAATATTTTTCTTAAAGAGACAATTATAGAATCATTTAAATAATATATTTTTTACGACTTTAAAAGCATAGTGACAATTAAAGTACTACATGAATCAAATTTTCCGACCTTTAAAGGTGGGTGACAATTAAAGCACACCGACATTTAAAGTAGGTGAAAATTATAGGGTTTAATTACTTACAGTAGAGTGAAAAATTGTCATTTCTATTTCAGCTGTTTCTCCATGTCCAAGATTGGCGAGGTGTAGTTTTTTTTCTAAACATATGTCATACAAAAAATTGTTAGTTTTGCAATTTTTTTGTTTCTCTTTTAATTTTCATTCGTATTTTTTTCTCACATTGAATTAATTGGCTGTTTCGTATATTTGCATTTTTATTGCTATGGGTCCCAGATAAATAAATCCAACTTTTTTTTATTTAATAAATCCACTTTTTGTATGAAAAATTTTAAATCCAGGTGATTAAAAAACGCTTACCATGTGTGTAACAGTCCAAAGCGCTAACTATTACCAAAGACATACATATAATAAATAAATATATTGCATTCAGTAGCGCCACTTTAGTTCCACGATTGCGCAACTGAAGGCACCGATTAACTGGAAGTTTACTTCGTCATCGCCAGATGGCAACCGCTGGAATTTTAATTCTCTGAAATTTCCATAAAGCCCAGCAATAAGCACACAGCGCTGCCTCATTAATGTTTTATTAATTTAATTTAGGAATTTATATGAAGGAAATTTTTGTCAAAAACAACTTTGTGCTTTTTGTTAAACAAATTACACTGTGAGACAAATGGTAGGGGTCAGTGATCGGGAAGGGTTCAAACTACCGGGGAAAGTTATATCGGTAAAAAAGAAGTTATACGTGTCCCGGCGTTTCGCTGGGTCAACCCTAGGAATCGAGATATATCGATTTGACCTTTGGTGGTCTTTTTTTGACATAACTCGAGAACCACTAGTCAGATTTTGCTCAAACAATTTTATAAAAATTAAAAATTACAATTCCTTTAATCTGTTCATATAACGTTTTTCTATATACTCAACAGTTTTGCCGGTAAAAATAAATGTATGAAGAAAAAAATATTTTTTGCCTAAAATATTAAAAAAAAGTAATAAACAAAAGGTTATTGATTTTTATGGTAGCGGTAACAAACATTTATTTTTACCGGCAAAACTGTTGAGTATATAGAAAAATGTTATATGAACAGATTAAAGGAATTGTAATTTTTAATTTTTTTAAAATTGTTTGAGCAAAATCGGACTAGTGGTTCTCGAGTTATGTCAAAAAAAAGATATATCTCGATTCCTAGGGGTGACCCAGCGAAACGCCGGGACACTTATAACTTGTTTTTGACCGATATAACATTTCCCGTTGGTTTCATCCCATCCCGATTTTGACTGTCGCATAGTGTTATTAGTGTTAATAAAGCCTCTACGATACCAGCTTTTCTCACAAATAATATTCCCATATAGATAGAGAGCTTTTAATGGAAGTACCACGAGGTTTTATGGGAACGACCTTGAATTGAGATAACTTTCCAAATATTGTTCGTGGAATTTGTTTCAAAATTTTCGTAATTAAAATTTGTCAGTTATTTGTACGACATTGTTTTTAATAGTAAAAAATAACTATAGTTTTAGTCATTTTAAAGGTAAATATCTTGTTGACTGCTATGCCCTAGTTTTAACTATCATTTTCAGTAGAGTCTACCGAAAAACTTTTTTGAGTGTATAATTAATACTCTGTTTAATTAAATTTTTTGCAGGCCTCGATGATGGAAAAGTACGAGCACTGCATTGTAAAAATAATAAATCTCAGAGTTTGTATGATGCCGATAGTATTTGCATTTCATTAGCACCTAATACCAAAGGAACAGGATTTCTTTCGGGCCATAATGATGGTACAATTATACGATATTTTATAACCGATGATGGTAATGAGGCATCCGGGCGTATAATTCAACATCCAGTGCCACCGTTTGCCTTGGCTTGGCCTCAGGGCGGATTCTGTGTTGGCGGCTGTGACCAACGTATTGTATTTTATGATACAATGGTAAGTTATATTATTTTTGTATTTGCAATAGGCTGTTTTCCTCAAAACTAGTACATGTTGCTTGAGAACCGGTTCTGGATCAGTGTTATAGAACTGGTTCTGGATCAGTGAAACATTTACATTATAACTTGCAGAGGGGCAATTCTGTAACTTCTTAGCGACAAAATTCGGTAGTTCAATTGACAAGTTTTTATAGGAGATTGACAACTTAACTACCGAATTTTGTCGTTAAAAAGTTAGAGAATCCCACTACAAGAATCAGCTCTTGAAACTGTTCATTGAAACCGTTCTCAAAAATGTTGCTGGATATTAAACATATTAAGTAAGGTAAGGCCTCCTACACATATCGTGTATGCTATATAGACATGGCAATTTTTTGCACACAAATGTAAATATATTTAAATGTAAGTAAACGTAGGTAGTTTTAGAATTTTAAAGCCTAAGTACATAATAACAAGCTTTCAGCGGATATTTCTGAAAAAAGTATTTGTGTGTATAAAATTACTTCTTTCAGACCATTCCAAAATTGGGAATAGTTACAAAGACGTATTTCTGAATCATAATTTTCAATTACACAATTTGCTAATTTTTAACCCTTCATCCCATTGTGTGAGAGAGTAATATATTAAGGTATATTTTAATTTACGAATTGTGGAATTTTATGCTAATAACCTAGTTCCCGATTTTTTGGAAATTTTCAAAAATTTAGTTTATTTTATATATCATGCGATGTGATATATGTTTCTACTTGATTTTGGTATGCTGATTACAAAACTTTTTTAAATCGGTCTAGTTGTTCATAAGTTGTTGCGACTTGAATTTCAAATATGAAACAAAATTTAAATTTAAGGTAATCTCAGCAGTTTTCCTTTAAAGCAGTCCACACATTACACAATATTCTTGTGCAACTTTTGGTATTGTGGAAGAAATTGCCAGTGTGTATATCATATTGGAAGGTTATGCAATATATTGGAAAAAATCAAAACGTGCAATACATTGTAAAAAAATTTATTGTATAACGATGTTAAAGTACTAAGGATTTTTAGTATTTTGTAAATGAAGATAACTAAAATCTTTATTTAAATCAGTATAAATTTTTTAAAAATTAGTCAAATCGATTTGAAATTAATAGTTCTTTTATTACAAAATTTTACAAAATCTAAATAAGTTTCTTTAAGAATTAGTGTCCCTTGACATTTAAGGAATTATTGAGCATTTTAAAAATTTAGTTTTAAAGGCTCACACAGGAAAAAAATTGCCAACCGAATTGCTAAGCCTATTTTGGTTGCTACAACCAATAAATGCGGTTAATGAAACCATATTGGAATATGATTCGTAATTATTTTTGGTATTTTCAATTTCAAAATTCAGTTGTGTAAACCGAATTTTGTTGTGATAACCAATATCTAGTTGCACCAAACTATTTTAGTAGATGTAACCGAATTTTAGTTGGAAAACGGCATATTTTTTCCTTGTGTGCTTAAATGGATTTTTAGACGTAAATTGTAAAGGCCAATACTTAACAAACAACCAACGTAAGTTGTTTCATGTGTATGTAAAAGAATATTTTCTATATAATTTAGGGAAGACAAATACGCACATTTGATTACTCACGTACTGAAGGTGAACGTGAATTTACTGTAGCTGCTTGTAGTCCCAATGGACAGGCTGTAGCATTTGGTAGCTTTGATCGCGTACGTATATTCACATGGAGTCCACGTTTGACAGCATGGAGTGAAAGTGCTACCAAAGACATAAATTTCTTTTACACCGTGACATGTTTACTCTGGAGACGTGATGGTGCAAGGTAAGTTCAACACAAAACCGAGGTGTTATATGTATACATATAGTAAAATTGTAAACTATTGCTGGTAAGAAAAATAAAATTAATGTGTTATGTGCTTTTCCTACTTAAGATTGGCTATGTCTAGTGTTACCGGTGCTGTTGTAGTATTTGAATCTGTTTTAAAACGTACCATATGGCAGGATAAATTTGAATTGATATTTGTGGCGCCCAGTCAGTTGTTGGTACGTTCTCTACAAGAGCCGCATGAGCAAATGACAATTGAATCTCAATTGGGTTTGGAAATCGATGATGTACGCATTATGGGTAAAGATAATTATTTGGTGGCACGTACTGAAGAATCCTTAGTTTTGTGTGATTTAACACGTAATCTAGTTAGTGAAGTGCCCTGGACTGCCTCAGGAAGGCATGAACGTTTTTATTTTGAAAATCCTACAGTATGTCTTATATTTAATGTTGGTGAGCTAAGTCTGGTCGAATATGGTGAGTCCCAAATATTGGGTTCAGTACGTACGGAATTTGTTAATCCTCATGTTATATCCGTTAGACTAAATGAACGTGGCAATACAAGGTTTGTTGTTAAAAAGTCTTTAAAAGATTTTCTTTGTTAATTTCAATTTTATCATTTTAGAGACAACAAAAAACTAGCTTTTCTTTTGGATGCAAAAACCATATGTGTTGTCGATTTAATTAGCCAAATGGTTATCGGCCAAGTTAATCACGAAACCAAAATCGATTGGATCGAATTAAGTGAAACAGCTCATAAATTGCTATTTCGTGATAAGAAAATGCGTTTGATATTAATCGATATTTATACGGGCAAAAAGCAAACATTACTCATTAATATTTCATTTGTCCAATGGGTTCCACAAAGTGATGTTGTGGTGGCTCAAAGTAGTGGTAGTTTAGCAATTTGGTATAATATTGATTTACCAGAACATTTGACATTAATGCCCATACGTGGAGAAGTTTCAGAAGTTATACGTGAAGGGGTGAGTATAAGTTTTATTAAAATATTGAATTACATTTACCGAACACTCATTAAAACAAAACTATAAATTTTCGTGATAGTTTTTGAGTTTAAAATTTCTGTATCATTTTTAATTATGGGTTTAACCTACACTGAGTGTCATGCAGTGCTATTAAACAAAAGAAAACGTCAAAAAATTGTATACAAAACAACAACAAATTGTTGGGTTAATTAATAGTTAGTGCTTAAACTTGCAATATGAGACCCACCGTAAAAAAAATAAAAATTACCCAGATAATGTTTTTTGGCTCAGAAAAAACTTCAAACAACATAAATTTTTTTCATTTTTGGTTTATTCTGATATGAGCAGGGCTGCCAGAATTGCCGGTTTTTCGGCATTTTGCCGATTTTTTATTAAAAAATATGCAAAATGCCGATTTGCCGATTTTTGGTCGAAAAATGCCGATTTTTTGTTAAAACTTAAAAACACGAAATTTTAATTTTTGGTGATTTACAATGCATTAATAAATAAGAAAATAATTCTATCTTTGACATTTCGAAAGTTCATTTAAATTCATGTTTGTTATCGTTAGCTGAAAAAGAATGTTAACAAAATAGCTTTGCGATCAACAAATTTTCAGCAAAATGGCATCGATTTCTTAATGCTTGTTGTTTTCATATTTTGCTGAAAATGCATGTTTTTAAAATAGTTTGTTGCATATTGTGGTATAAATACATATTTTTTGCATTATTTGCTAAAAACGAATACTTTTTAGCATACTTTTTTGTATTTACTTGAAAACTGTGTTTTTTCCTATGCACTGTACAAAAAAAAATTATTTTTAAAATTTCTAAATATCATGTTAGGATTTGCACTTTAGGTAGAACAATATTCTATTCTAATTTCTAAATATTTTTCAAAATTCTTTTGATCCCGAATATAAAATTATCAAACATAAATCAATTGCTGACAATGATTAATGGCAATTTTCCATGTTTAAACTACTTTTAAAGACAAATATGTAATACTAAAACTGAATTGATAATATCAAAAACGTTGGAAAAATCAATAATAAATGCATATTTTTAAAATCTTAAATGCTTATTTTTAAAATTTGAAGTGCATATTTTTCGATTTCAATCATACATACATACATCTTATGTATATAAAACACGATTATAAATGCATGAATATACGAGCCCTAGTAATAATAGGCTTTTTTAATCACTGGATTTATTTTTTAATTTATTTTATTTTGTTAGAAAATCCACATTTTGTTTTTTAATTTTCAAAATTTAATATTATCATCTAAATTTTACACTTATTCGCTAATATAATGCGAAAGAAAAAATTTTAATTTTTCGAAAACCCAAAACGGATTTGTTTTATTTATAAATCTATTTTGGATTTAGTTTAATTCAATCCCGGTGTTCACATTTTTACAAAATTTAATGATTTTCTTTCACATTATATTAGCGAACAAGTATTAGATTTTGATAATTATATTAAATTTTGAAAATTAAAAAAACAAAATGTGAATATTTAAATGAAATAAAATAAATCCAGTAATTAAAAAAAATGGCCAATATTTGCATAATATACCTTAAGTTCGGAGAAGAACTATTTTTAAAAGCTGAAAAATTAATTTATGTACATACCCAGCAAAATCTTTCATTACCAAATAAGTGGTTATATAATAGAAATTCATAGCTCCGCACAACTTATTTTTTGGCGTCTAAACTCATTATTTTTGTTTGGCGTGGTCGTTTTTATAAGTAGTCACGCTTACCCGCTCGCTTACGACAAAATGAGAAGTAAGTAGTTATGAGATTCTGAATAATAAGTAGTTACAAACATGCTTACAAAAAGTTGAATTATAAGTGGTTACCCGACTGCTGACTTGATTCTTAAAAATAAGGGGTTACACAAGTACTATTAGCTTCAGGAAATACATTCAGAGATATTAAAGTTTTTGCTAGTGTGTAATTTTAGTACTCGTCATAAAAATTTTAACACAAAACATATTTACTTGTAATAAATATAAATGTATAAAATTTAACTTTGTAAAAAGTACTTATTTAAACTATTCCGAGTAAGTCATTATTTTATATTTAAAAGCAATGACTACAATAGGCCGTTATTAGGAAGTCATTCTTTTATATTACAAAATAATGCAAAAGGTAATGATATATCATTATTGGTAATGCAGACAGCAATGACGTGTCATTACCAATATTTTGCTGGGTAGTATTGGTCAGATAAGATAATATCTGAAAATGTATCATAAAAATATTCATAAAATTACAACTAACATTTTTTCTTATCATTTCATTTATCTCTTAAGCCTTTATTTTTATTTAATTGTTAAACTTAAAACATATTATTTTACACGAAATGTGTTTTTCGCATATTTTTTATGTAAAGTAAATGAGTATTTTTGAAAGTGCCGATTTTTTGCCGATTTTTTAAAATCAAAGTGATGAAAATGCCGACTTTTTTGGGAAAAAGTGCCGATTTTTCATCAAAATCACCTGGTAGCCCTGGATATGAGTCGAAAAAATGTATACACTCAGTTTGTTCTCATGAATTTGAATAATTTTGCACAGTGTTGCCAACTTTTGAAGGCAGGAAAGCACCGTGAGCATTGTGAAAACGGGTAAAAAGGGTAAAAATTTACCAAAAATGGGGTAAAAAAGCACGATATTAATTTTTGGAAAAATTTAAGTCAAGAATTTAAAAACACATTTTAGCTTTGTAAAATTGTGTAAAAAGGGTTCAAAAAAAACCAAAAAGGGGTAAAAAAGCACTAAATTAATATTTCAAAATTTTCAAGTTTAAATATAACGAAGTTGCTATTTAAAATTGTACTACAAACATTGTGAAAAAATGTATTTTTTGTATAGTTCGTATAATTTTTTCAACTTTGACAGAAAATTGAAGAAAAATTTAAAAAAAACGAGAACAAATACCAAAAAAATAAACTGTACAAAAAGCACTAAAAGCACTGCCAGAAATCTGAAAAAGCACTGTAAATACCCGCTTTTTTTAAACGGGTATTTGTAAAAAATCACCGTGTATGGGAAGGAAAAAAGCACCAAAAAATACCCGAAAAGCACTGAAATGGCAACACTGATTTTGCAGTCTTTATTTTGCCGCACTTCATGAGTTTAAAAAATTATCTATTAGTTTGAAACCTCTTTTTGGAACGCTGAAACAACCCTACGGGAAACTTTAACAAACTGTCACCGAACTGGCCCCTTTGCATGAAATAGACTGGTCACTTTTACATGGCGTTGTCATAGAAGGGGGAAATTGACTCCTTGTGACATGTCACAAGACAAATCCCAGGACAGGTCCCTGAACTTTGTTTTTTATGAGAGTTCAGTAACCTGTCCTAGGATTTGTCTTGTGACATGTCACAAGGGGTCAATTTCCCCCTCCTATGACAACGCCATGTAAAAGTGACCACTCTATTTCATGTAAAGGGGCCAGTTCGGTGACAGTTTGTTAAAATTTCCCGTTGGGAAGTTTTTGGGTGATTTTCAAAAAAAATAGTAATAATCATTTTCATGAATCAGCTACAAATCGGCTATCAAATTTTTAAAGCTTTTCGAATTTTTTTTAGTCGAAAATATTTCAACCACTGTCATTTTGTAATTTTTGGGACAAAAATAAAAGCCTTCTAAAAATAATCATAAAAGGTTTCAGCACACTCACAATATATCGTTGCTGCGCCTAAAAAATTAGCTATGCGCTATTTTCCGATTTTTTTTTATTATTGCATTAAGATCGTATATTGGTCATGCGTTTTCCTACCAAAGCGTTTTCGATATCTCAATTGGTTCAGAAGTTAGCAAAAGTAACTATTTGTTTCCCATATTAAAAATGTTAATTAAAAAAGCCTATGTGCTCTTCTACATATGGCTAATTTCATTTCAAGCGTTTGCCTTGCATTTTCTGTCAAAATAAAACTTGGTAAAAAAAATTTTTTAACTAAAATCATAACAGTTGTAAATTTATTGGAATAGCAAAGCAAATTTTACGAAAACCGGTGGAAAATTGCGTTTTATTAAAAAGTATCTCCGCTTAGATTTTAAATCCGTTGTGACCGAATTTTTTGCCAACCGAATTGATTCGCTTGCCCCAACTCCCTGAATTGGTTGCCCCAAACGAATTTAGTTGTGACAACCAAATTGTCGCAAACGAATGTCAGCCTAATTCGGTTGTGACGACAAATTTTGTTGTCACAACGAAATTGTTCTGAGAGTGCACATATTACGTCGCATTTACAGCTTTAAAAATTGGGTCATTAAAGGGTTAACTAAAAATCCACTTCTTTTTATACCTTTAACCCTCTAATGCCCAAGGCCGCCAAAAAGCGGCCTTCAGATTTTAAATAGTTTTTGGCTAAATAAAAAAAAAAATATTGAACCAGTAATATTGTGCCGATATAAAACATAATTAATTTCTGCATTCAGACTTTTTTGTACAAAAAATGATTTTAAAACGAGAAGGATGTAGTTAAAGTGAAAATTTATTAAATTTGAAAAAAGTAACTTCTTAAAACAGAAAAAAGTATTTGAAAAGTTGCCAAAAATACATTTACGATTTGGCATATATTATCGGTAATCACGAAGCTAGTGTAGAGTCTCTACTTGCAAAATAAGTTTTGCTCAACGGCTCAAAGGATAACGTCAGGATACGTCTTATCAATATCTCTCTAACTCAAAAACTAGTTGACAGATTTTTCTGAAATTAATTACACTGTGAGACAAATGGTAGGGGTCAGTGATCGGGAAGGGTTCAAACTACCGGGGAAAGTTATATCGGTAAAAAAAGAAGTTATATGTGTCCCGGCGTTTCGCTGGGTCACCCCTAGGAATCGAGATATATCGATTTGACCTTTGGTGGTCTTTTTTTTTGACATAACTCGAGAACCACTAGTCCGATTTTGCTCAAACAATTTTAAAAAAATTAAAAATTACAATTCCTTTAATCTGTTCATATAACGTTTTTCTATATACTCAACAGTTTTGCCGGTACAGCAAAAATTAAACTGTTAAATATACAAAATTTTAGTTATATTTGAGTTAAATTTTTATTAATAGAAAATAACAAAATCAGAAAAAAATTGCTAAATAATTAGTAGGTCAAAAAATCACAACCAAGTGAAAACCCTTCAATTTTTTTCCATTTTTTTTAATGCAAATAAAAATCAAGCCTTCTGAAATCACTAAATATTTCTGCTGATTTTACCAGGATAGACTACTATTTGTATTCAACTAGATTTAACTTAAAAATAACAAAACTTTTCTAGATATAACGTTTTTTTTTGCTATTTTGAGTCTACTAATATTTAGCAAAATTTTCTGCAGATTATTTTCAATTAACTAAAAGTTAACTCAACTATAACTAAAATTATGTATATTTATGTTTGCTGTTCTTATTTTACTGGTATTTAGCAAAAAGATCTGCTAATTTCAGCAGTGTTTTCTGCAAGGTTATTTTTAACTAATTTTTGGTAAAATTTTCTGCCATTTTTACTGGTTTATTTCTATGAGTGTAGTGTTGCATATGATACCACAAGTAATATTAACAGAAGCCCATCATCCAATTTTAATATAATTACTTTGTAAGAACTCAGATCCTTATAAACAAAAATAGCTATTTGTATAAAGAGCAAAATTAAGGTACATCAAATGGCAATTTAAAAATAGCTATGTGTAGTTTTTGGGAAAAATCTTTACTAGCGCCTATGCGCCTTAAAAAGCTGGATTTTTTTTGTGGTATAATTATGGAAAAGTGTATGGAAGTATGGAATAAATAAAAAATATAACATTAAAAAAATATCGCGAAATTACAAAATTAAACAGTTTTTTTGCTCTCCTTAGGCGCAACGACGATATTTACTGTAAAAGTCCAACAGTTATTTAAATGGTAAATCAGTAAAGTTGATTTCAATTGAATAAGTAAGTATGTAGTTAAATTGTAAAGGAATATATTTTTTACCTTTTTGTATCAGTCTTTCAATAACAAAATACATAACTATACGGATTCTGTACACTAATAGAATTATGACGGCAAAATTAACTACAATTGCATTTAAAAAAGTGTAGACTGCAAATGCATTTAAAATTAACTGATATTGCAGTTATTTTAACATCGGTTTGTCTAATTCGAGTAGTTTATTAATTTACAATGGATAATCAAAGACAAGTGCACAAACAAAAATATTGACACTATTCAAAATAATCAATTGTGGACTTATAAAAGAAATTGCAACAGAACGCATGACCAGGCAATGTGTTTCCAGAGTGGTCAAAAGGTTCAACAAACTCCTAACAATTGTAAGAAAGCCTGGAACTGGTAAAGCAAAAGTACCCAGGAACGAAACCAAAGCCAAAAAGGTGGTGAAGGTATTGAGGGTGATTCCAAAAATGTCTGCAGGCGAAATGTCACGGTGCGTGCAATGTTCCGAAATTTAAGTGCGCATAGTTAAATCTAACGTTGGGCTTAAAACATTTATAGAAAATTTGTTGTTGTTTTGCATGTTAATTTGATTTATAAGACTGTTATAAAAATCGACAAAATGTCTACGCATTTGGCTATTAAAGTTCAGAAAGTTAAGGACAGAAATGCTAAAAAAAAACTACTCTGTTAGGTTTTTTAATTGCGCACTCTTTATTTTCAAACTCACCAACCCAAATTGCTCATAAAATAAATCCACAACACTAAAACCATTGTTCCAAAGTGTTATTATTGTAGTTATATCAACGAGCATATAATTAAAATAGGTACTAACTCACCCAACCTCTGTTAAATCACTCTCTTCTTATTTTGTCTCGAAAAATGTTACCATATGAATTGCACATGTCCGCAAAGGCTAACATTTTTCGCTACAAAATGTCAATCTTCGAAAGAGAACGACGAATACCGCCTGGTTCTATATCAAACAGGCAATTGAAACGGAATTTTTGCTCTTCTTCTTTTATTTATTTTAACATTGCAACATTTTTCTTTCTCATTAATAGGGTCGTACCATGGTCTGTTCTCAGGAAGGACCCACAGAACATACCTATCAACTAGATGAAGGATTAGTGGAATTTGGAACTGCTGTAAATGATAGCGATTTTGGTCGAGCAATACATTTTCTAGAAACACTGGGAGATAAGCCAGCTGCTAAAGCTATGTGGCATAATTTAGCCGTTATTGCTATGGAAGATGGTAACCTACGTGTGGCACAACGATGTTATGCAGCTTTGGGTAATGTTTCAAAAGCTTTTTATTTAAACGAAATGATAGAAGAAGCTGATAAATTTGAAGAAGCCACCGCGTCACCGGGTATTCTATGTCCCGAAGTAAGAGCTAAATTGGCTTTACTCTCATCCGACCTAAGATCGGCAGAAAGAATTTATCTCGAACAAGGTGATATTGAAACTGCTTTGGAAATGTATAAAAAGTTACGAATGTGGGATGAGGCAATAAGTCTGGCCGAAAGAAGAGGTTATATGGGTTTACAACTATTAAAAGATGAACAAATGTCTTTTCTGCTAACAACTGGACAAGAGGAAAAGGCCGGTCAGGTTTTAGAAGAACAGGGTGAAGTAGAAAAGGCAATGAGTTTATATTTGAAAGCTAATAAACCGGCTCGAGCGGCTCGATTAGCATTAAAAGTACCACATCTTATGGATGATCATCAACTGATGATAAAAGTTACCGAGGGTTTAGTTAATACGGGTAAGGCTGGATAAGTTATCTAAAAATAACCAAAGTTAAACACTAATCTTAGTCATATCATTTAAATTTGACATTAAAACATGTAAAAAATATTAAAGTCTGGCAGTTCGACTGGAGTATTCAAAAAAACTGGCCTTTTCAAAAAACCGGTTTTCGAGTTATTCGAGAAATCGTTTTTCGATTTATTCGAAAAATCGTTTTTCCAAAAACCTTCTTCAGTTTCGGTTTTGCAGAAAAACCCGGTTAACCGGTTTTTTAAGAGAATAATCCATACATTAAAAAACATTTAATTTTTTGAACATCTGTAAAAAATTTAATTAACGATATTAAACACAAAACCCTTTTTTAAAAATTTGTGATATTTTTAAAAACTGCGAATTCATGTAAAGTTATATTCCTTGTCTTTTTTAGTATAGTGTTGCTTTTAACATCATATAGACAGCTGCAATTAATATTGTAATTAATATGCATTTTTGCAATTTTAATTTAGTAGGTTTAAGGTTAGGAAGAAGAATACACCTTTTTCTCTAAAAATTATAAGCATTAATTTTTAAATCAGACTAGATCTAGTTTCAGGACAGCCTTCATCAGGGATTTTCCATTACATTGTTAATTGTTTATATGTTTATTGCCAGATTGTCTATATGATAATTTTTGCAATAACCCGTCGGCTGTGGGATTCGAAAACATGGGGACACATTCCAAACGTAACTATACTGAAGTGCGACGACAACTTAGCCATCTCATCCAAGTAAGGACTTGAATGCAATGTAACTAATTCATTGTTTTCTTTCCTATTCAGCTTTCTGTTATTGTGTTTTACTCAGAAGTGATCAAACACAGAGACACAAACATTCTATTTTTAGATTTTTTTTATCTTCCAATCTCGTCCGTGTCTCCTTTTTGGCAAATGTTGCCACACTGACGTATGGTTTTTACGTTGTCTTGTTTTTATCAAACAAAAGTGTTTCTTATATCTCGCATTGGAAAATTGTCTCAAAAGGACATCGCCAGATTAAACAATTTTAATTTACCTCAAGCGAAAAAAATTGTCGATTAGCAAAAAAAAATATTTTCTTCAAAATAATTGTTTTTGCGAGATATCGCCAATATAATGTCTTAATTTTATATGCTGACTGAACTTTTTTAAAATGTTCATTCAGGTTGCTATTGCTAATTCTTTCCGCTTAAAAGTTGAAAAACGGCTATTTTTAACAACTTTACCAGGATTTAGTTATTTCTATGTACTAACTTCCATGTTAATTTTTTACTTTAGCTCCGCAAATATATATATTATTCCGTTCGAAAACATATATAAAATAGTTGAAAATTTGCGCCAAATTAAAAAATACATATTCCAATAAAAACCCGGTTATCCGACACAAAAACCCGATTTTCGGTTTATTCGAATTCAGATAAAACCCCGAAACTAGTTGGTTTTTAAAAACTATCCGGTTTTGAATACTATAATATGGACTATGTGAAACTCTCTCTACACCACTGTACGATTTGGGTCATTTTATGGGCAGCGGATCAAATTCCTGGAAGGGAATTTTAATTAACAGTGCAAAAAATATAGTAAAATATATACTAAGAAGTAATAAAAGGTGGGTCTCGGTCAAGTATTTAGATAGTAACAAAATTCTGTAAAAACGCATTTAACAAATCTAAATCCCGATATTTCCGATACTTGCAGTTTTTAAATTGGTATGTTGCGTAAAATCGATCCGTCAGTTTCTGAGATAAATCCAAAATTACGAACCTAAATTTTTCGGGCTCTCGTTTTTTTGAATCTTGAAATTTCATATGTCAAACTTTTGGCTTTCTAGCCGGCTCAGGCACCTAAAAATTAAAATTCGTATTACCTTTATATGGCGATGTCGCGAAAAATAATGAGTTATGGTTACACACCAGCATACCAAAAATCAAAAAATATATCGTTACTTATATGCTTACCAGTACTGACAAAAATAATGAGTCTAAAAATAGATTTTCAAAAAAATTAATTATATAAAAAACAATACTTTTTATTGTATTTTTTTTTTAAATAAAATTTGCCGGTGCGGGAATCGAACCTGGGTCTACAGATTGCCAGTCAATAGCTCTACCATCTGAGCTATATCGACATGTTATATTTAATAGATAAAAACATAATTGACCTGCTGCACACAAGTAAGCTTACTCGCCAACCCAGGTGAAAATGTTCATATATGGTCATATATGGCAACATATATGTGTTCATATATGGGTTCGGATCCGAAATTTGAGGGTATATGGCCATATATGGAGATATATGAATGTTCATATAAATTTTTTTTTTTTTTTGAATAAAAATATTGCTTTTTTTATTTAAATTTAATGGACATAAACATTTTACTTCAAGTTTAGAAATTATTTTATGACTGTTTTTTTGATAATTTAATGATTGTTAATACACTAATAGAAAAAAGTGTGTAAAAATTTTAGTTAAAGCTACTAAAAATTAGTTCAAAATGAAAAACTGCTGGATTAGCAGAGTATTTTTGCTAAATATAAATAAGATAGGAACAGTAAAAATAAAACTGTTTAATATATTTACAAAATTTGAGTTATAATTGAGCTTATTTTCAGTGATTAGAAAATAAAATTAAATTGTAGTAGTAGACAAAAAACATTACGTAAATTTGAAAATTTTCAAAGTTCCTTTTTTGTTTTTTGTTTTTAATGGAAATACAAATCTAGCCTTCTAAAATCAACAGTTTAATTTTTTTAGCAAATATTTCTGTTGATTTTATAAACTGCTATTTGCATTGAACAAAATTTAACAAAAATTTTTTTTAGATACAACAGTTTGTTTTAGTCATTTTTAGTTTTCTAATATTTTGCAAAATTTTCAGCAGATTTTCTAAATTTAGCAGTTTTATTTTTGCTGTTTTTATCTTACTGCAACATTTTCAATTGTATTTCAAAATTCATCATTTTATTTCAGAAGTTATCAATTGTTTTTCAGATTTATCAATTGTATTTCAGAAATAATCAATTGAATTTCAGTTTCATCAATTGTATTGTAGAAGTTATGAATTGTTTTTCAGATTTACAAATTGTATTTCAGAAATAATCAATTTATTTCCAGTTTTATAATTGCTTTTCAGAAATTATGAATTGATTTTCATATTTATCAGTTGTATATCAGAAACTACCATTTGTATTTCAGAAATTATGAATTGTATTTCAGAAACTGAAAATTGTATTTCAGAAATTTATTAATTGTATTTCAGAAATTCGCAATTGCATTTCAGAAATTATCAAATGTATTTTACAAATAATCAATTATATTTCAGAAACTGGCAATTGTATTTTAGAAGTTGCCAATTGTATTTAAGAAATTATCAAATGTATTGTATTTCAATATTTTTTGAATCCGCTCACGTAATTACCCCCATGACAAAAAAACTTAAAACCTTACCCATATATGGAATAATATATGAATTCATATATGAAGATATATGGAATATATGAACCAACATATGGACCAATAAATGCAGTATATTATCATATATGGATTCATACATTTGAATGTTTTTACCCATATATGCTTCCATACATAACATATATGTTGATATATGATCATACATTAAACCATATATGCTCATACATGAAACCATATATGAAAATATATGAACATATATGAACATTTTCACCTGGGAACATACAAAAAATCAAAAAATATGTGGTTACATATATCCTTACCAGTGTTTAAAAAATATTGAGTCTAAAAATAGATTTCAAAAAATTTTCAAAAAAATCTAGAAAATTATTTTCTATTTGAAATAATGATAAAAATAAGTCGTTATAAGTAACTCATTATTATATGTTTTAAAATAATGCAGAAGGTAAGTGGGTGTCATTACTGGTAGTCCAAAAAATAATGATATGTCATTACCGTTTCTACACTGGGTAGTTTTGAGTGTTAATTTTCAAAACTATTTATAACAAATTTTTAAGAATCTATTCGTTAAATTTTACAAAATTAGTTTTTAAATATAATTATTTTATCTTTAACATAAGCTAATTCGGCCTAAATTCAGTTAATGTAAATAAAAACACATTTACATTACATTTTTACCCCGACGTTTAGTCAATTATTTTTGTTGACTTTTTCAAGGGACGTAGTAACATGAATATTATTTTATAAACATAATTAAATTTACATTAAACATAAAAACACAACTTTTTACATAGAACATAAATTAAGTTAAAAAACCACAGCTTAAAAATAATATCACAGCTTAAAAATAATATCACTAACTAATATCGTTAACATTTCTATTGATTTTTTTGTTCCAAAATAATAGCTGTGTTGTGCGGCATTTATATCAATGATATTTCGAACAATTTTGACAGTAGAAAGCCGGAATACGTTGAAAAACTGTCAAAATCGTTCTTGATAACACTGATAGAGAGCCACACAAATACAGCTATTATTAACTTTTTTTCGGAACAGAGGTAGTTGTGTTTGTAATATCAAAAATACGTTTTCTAATTTATCTGAATGCTGTTAATTTTTTTCCCACAAAATCAAAGAATTATTTTAATTCTAATTTTCAACTTTGATATCGAATTAAAAATAAATTAAAAAAGAAAATTGGAAAGCTATCTATAAATTCAGAATCACTGATATGTCCCAACAACTATCCAAAAAAATTGTTTTTTTTTTTAAACCTCCATAATCCCAGCAAAAATATAGAAATGTTAACCTCATTTCGGAACGGAGGTAGTAGTTTTATAATAATCTTAAAAAATACGGTTATAAAATAGCTTTTATTTTTAAAATTGAATGACTGTTTCATCAGTTTTTTTTTGGATTTTGTGACGGAAATTTTTTTAAAACGCAGTTTTTATAATGCAGAAACCTGTAGAATTGTAGTATCAACAAAACCGCCTGGTAGATGCAAAACATTTTAAAAATCAACGATATCTCAAAACAAGAAAAATTAACTTTTCAAATAATTATGTATATTTAAACAAATTTTATAAATTAAAAAAAAAATAATATTTTTGCATTTTTCTATCCGCTTTAGCCGAAAATTGGCTTAGCCGAATATTGTCGGTGGCAGAATCGGCTTGGCAAAGGTGTCGGCTGGCGGCGGCTGACCGGCTAAAGTCGGCTGGCTTGTATCTCTGCCTTGGACCCTCGGGAATTTCTAATAAAAATTTTCCACTTCATAAAATGGCCCATATCTTAAAAACTAAGCGAGATAGAGCAAAAAGGGCAAAATGTTTGCTCCTTTGGAGTGCCCTTACATGACTTTAGATGGTATGGACTTGACGCAGGGAGGGTCCCGACAGTATAATTACGACTCAGTATAATTACAAATAAGACTGTAGTTTTACTAATTTCTTACTTAAATTTAGATTTGTTAAATTTAACAAAAGAATTTGTTAAAATCAACAAATATTATTTTAAGCCAAAAAACAGGAATAAATTTTGTTAAAGTAACAAATTTTTCTGTTCAGCCAATAGACTTATTATTTTGAGTGTACCATTTGAGATCAATACGTTCAATCTCAGATAGTAATTTTCCATGACTACTGATCTGAGTAAAAAATTTGATCGATTTCAACCATTTTAATAAGGACAAAACTTATGTCCCAAATTTAATCCAATTATCTTCAGTATGATAACAAGAGTCATCCATTTTACATAAACAGACTGCCGGAAGGATATCGATATAAGATGGGTATAAGCCCATTATTTTTGATGGTTACAAACATTAGCACAATCTCAATATACCCTGTACCAAGTCATAGATTACACAGCTCTCTTACTCTTTGACACTTGCTGTCAGTGCACGGAACTCAGAGAATGTGTTGAACATACGTGCTATACATACACTCAAAATAACACGTCTGTTGGCTGGAGAGAAAAATTTGTTATTTTAACAAAATTTATTCCTGTTTTAAAAAAAAAAAAAACTTAAAATAAAACTTGTTGATTTTAACAAATTCTTTTGTTAAATTTAACAAATCTAAATTTAAGTAAAAAATTTGTAAAAATACAGTTTTACATGTAATTATACTGAGTCGTAGAATTTATCTAGGGACCCTCCCCGGGCATTGTCCATATCATGTGAGGGCATATAAGGGCACTCCCACGGAGCAAACATTTTGTCCGTTTTGCTCTATCTCGCTTAGTTTACGGGATATGGGCCATTTTATGAAGTGGAAAATTTTTATTAAAAATAAGCGCGGCTCCAAGGCCCCGCCAAGGTCCATTTTTGGATAGAGATAACCCCTTTGCGTGGGGAATTGTACGATTAGGGGTAGTCTAAATTTTCATCAATTTTGCACTATCTCTCTTAGTTTTCGAGATATGGGCCATTTTAAAAAATCGAGAGAGAAAGAAATAGCGCCATCTTTAAATTGGTGGCGCCATCTACCGGGTAAAAACAGTAACGTGAAAATATTATATTTCAACAATAAATTTTGTAAAATTTAACAAATGGGATCTTAAAAATTAGTTTTAAATAATTTTGAAAATTAACTCTCAAAATTAGTTAAAGTACTGAGGATTTTTAGTATTGTGTTAAATGAAGATAACTAAAATCTTTGCTTAAATCATTGTTTCAATTAAAAATTTGTTAAAAATTAGTCAAAGCGATTTGAAACCGGTTTGACAGATTTTTCTACTGACGTATTATACAGAAAATATTTGAATGTTAGTGAAAAAAATTCTTTATTGACAAAAGAAGAAGAAAAGTAAGATATCTATGTAATCTATGACCATAGTGTAGTGTAGGGTATAACCAGTAGTTTACCTTTTGAGAAAAGTTATTCCGAAACATGCCATAGTTACCATACAGTACGCAAAAACTCTCAAAAGCTGAATTTGAAAAGAAAGTTAAGATTCTCGTTAAGAGCTGTCACTGTTGGTCTAGAATTAGGTATTGACAAAAAAAAATGCTCCACAAAAAATGAGTATAGGGGTTGAATACACTATATTTATGATTAAAAACAAAAGCATTTTTAAAAAAATCTGTAGACGAATATAAAAGTTATTAGAATTTAAAGTTTTTTGTTTAAAAAAATTGGGGGCCATTGGGAAACTCTTTAAAAAAAGAACTGCTAAAATAAATATTTGACTAAAAATACAAAGACGAATTAAAGTATGTTAGTTTCCCTTCGAAAAAAATTGTTCTTAAAAAAAATCGCACGAAGAAATTTATGGCAATTTCAAGTTTTTTATTTAAACAAATTTGGCACCCCTGGAGAAATTGAAAAATGACAACTAAAAAAAATAATACTGCCCTAAAAGTAGGCATATGGCTTAAAAGTATGCTATTTTTAATTAAATAAACACAATTTAAAATTTTTAATTTTATTCGATTTATTAAGAATTTTTTTTATTTCGAATAAAAAAATCCTCCGTCCGTCCGTCCGTCCCTCCGTCCGTCTGTCTGTCCATGCATTCTTGTGCGCACTCTACAAGTCGCAAATATTAAGATATTTTGAAGAAATTTGGAATTGGCTTGGTTAAACGCTGCAGGTCGCAAATACGAAGATATTTCAATGAAATTTGGTTCGCTAACTTACATGGTCCCAAGCCTATTGATTCTAGATAGGATCGGTCCATATTTGGACCTATCGCCCATATGGACTTTATTTTCGATTTTCTCTTTTATGATTTTATAGAAAATTTTGACACAAGTACGTTTTAACCGATTCAAATTTCGGATCCAAACATTAGTTGGCTTTAAGTCAGACCCTAATATAGTCGGCATGCCCGACTTTAACCTTTTTACTCGTTACAGTTAATGTATGAAAACTGACTTTGGCCTGTTTCGGGTTAATGTATCTAAAAAGTTTAATAACACTGACGCAAAGCTTAAGCATATTTATGAAAAGCTGTAAAAAGCTTTAAAATTAACAAATCTCTTCAAAAATCTAATGAAGCTTTTAAAATCGTTTTTATTTAAATGTTCCTTTTATTCTAGAACTATATGAAATGGCTGGAGATATTGCTTATCGTTTATCACGTCCAGAGGCAGCTTTAACTTTATACCGTAAAGGTGGAGCTTATGCCAGAGCTTTAGATTTAGCTAGACAAGTTTCTCCCGATGAAGTAACATCGTTGGAAGAAGAATGGGGTGATTGGCTAGTTAACCGCAAACAATTGGATGCTTCTATAAATCATTATATCGAAGCAGGGGCTACACAAAAGGCTTTAGATGCTGCTGTCGGAGCTAAGCAATGGCGTAAAGCTGTACAAATTGCTAAAGTTTTAGATGAACCTGAAGAGATTCAACGCTATGCTTTAGATTTATCGAAACATTTGGCTTTCTCCGGTGATATAGAAGGAGCCGAAGATCTATTGGTTAGGGCTAATTTATTCAAAGAAGCAATAGAGCTTTTAAATCGTCATGGAAAATGGGAAAGAGCTTATGCTATTGGCGAGAAATATTTGAAATCAGATGAAATGCGTGATTTATTTGTTAATCTAGCGGCAGGTTTGGAGGAACAAGGAAAATATCGGGATGCTGAAAAGGTGCTCTTAGCTGTAAATGAACCAGATTTGGCTATAGCCATGTACAAACGACGAGAGCTTTATGATTCCATGATACGTTTGGTGGAACGTTATCACAAAGATTTACTAGAGAGTACACATCAACATTTGGGTCGTACTTTGGAGTCAAAGGGAAAATTCAAAAATGCTGAAGTTCATTATTTAGCGGCTGGTGATTGGAAATCAGTTATACATATGTATTGTTCCGCTGGCCGTTGGGAAGATGGTTATCGTGTAGCTAAGATTAAGGGTACAGGTGGTGCTAGCAATCAAGTGGCTTATATGTGGGCTAAATCTATGCCAGTCGAAAGTGCTGTTAGACTTCTAACAAAATTGGGTCTTCTTGACACGGCCGTTGGATTTGCTTGCGATTCTGGACAATTTGATTTTGCTATGGATTTATGTCGTTTTGCTGGTAAATCTACAGATGAGGTTCACTTGAAAATTGCCATGTCTTTAGAAGATGAAGGTAAATTTGAAGAAGCCGAAGCTGAGTTCATTAAGGCCAATAAACCCAAAGAAGCTATATTAATGTATACACATGCTGGTGATTGGAAAGCTGCTTTAAATGTAGCCGAAACTCATTTGCCCGATGCCGTTACCGAAGTCCTTATAGGTCAAGCTAATGCTGCTTTAGAAACTCGTAACTATGCAGATTATGAAGCCCTTTTACTAAGAGCTCAAAGACAAGATTTGATTATAGAATACTATAAAAATGAAGGAATGTTCGATGAAGCTATACGCATAGCTGAAGATCATCTACCATCAACTTTAAATGATTTAAGACGTCTTCAGGCTCAGGCACAAAGACTTTCGGGTAGTGATCAACCTCATGATTCTAGAGTATATCTTCAAAAAGCTGCAGAATTTGCAAAACGAGAAGATTTTCGTAAAGCGGCCGAGTGTCTTATGCAAATCGATTCTTCGAACTCGGATGATGCAGCCACCATTGAAAGAGCTCTTTTAAGAGCAGCTGAAATATGCAATCAATTTCTTGATGGACACGATGCTAATCATATTGCTCATCAACTGGCTCCCCGTTTGATACAAATTAAACAAATTGGTCCCGCTGCCCAACTTTACTTGGCAGCTGATATGCCCAAAGAAGCTGTGGATGTTTTTATAAAAGCTGAGCAATGGTCTAAGGCTAGAAGATTAGCCAAAGAACTAGATCCAGAGCTCATGGCATATGTAGAACAACAACAAAAGTCACGTTTGAAAAGTGAGGGCAATGTGGAACAATTAGCGGATATAGGTAAATCCCTTAAGGAATCTTATTATAGAACTTGTAATAATTCTTCAATTTCAGATATCGTTAGTGCCCTGGATATGTTGGCCGAACAAGGTCAATGGCAACGTTGTTTGGATAAGGCCAAACAAATAAGTCCGGTGGTTTTACAGAAATATGTTGCTTTATACGCTGCGCAATTAATTAGGGATGGTGATGTCGTCTCAGCCCTGGGCTTATACATTAACTATGGTACTCCTTCAATTGAGGCAAATTTTAATATTTACATCCGAATTGCTTTGGACTGTTTTGCTTTGCGCGAAGAACAGGCTGTGGATGGACTTTGGAGAAAACTGAGAGACTTTCTATATAAATTATTGCAGGTAAATAAGAGAGAACAATTGTAAACGTATTTTATATAAACTCTGTAGCTAAATACATGACATTTTATTCAGACAACTACTTACTATTCACGAGTCTCTTCTAAAAACCTGAACTGATTTTTTGAAAGTTTTGGTGAAAAATAAAAAAAACGTGAAAAAGTGCTACTTTGAATTAATTACATATTTTTCATGTTTTTAATGCAAAATTTTATTTATTTATTTATTTATTTATATAAAACAAATACGTATTAAAATTCCACTAAAACTGTTTCTCTTTAAACCAGTTGGCATATAAAATTAAAGAGCGAGTTATTTGGAGTGCGAGTGGATTGAAATTGCTTTAGTCTATATGGTCGTTGATTAATTTAAAATTTTAAATAAAAATTCCAAACCATTTTCCAGCTATTACGTTTTAATGCATTGGAAACTAGGAATATCCCAGCAAAAAAAAAATTTAAGTAATGCTTTACAAACTACTTCCTTCACTGCTTTACTTTTTACTTTACTGCTTTTTTAGAAGTAATTCTGGAAAACTTCAAAAAATAACTTCTTTCATTGTTTCCAAAGTATCCGTTAGTATATTTTTACAGCTTTTTTAGAATTTCTTCTGAACAACATCCAAAAAATCACTAAAGTATTACTTCTAAAGCATAATTGCTCTAAAAGTGATCCTCGAAAGTATCATTTGGTATTTCTAAACAGGTGATCGCGGTTTCGATTTTTCAATACTTTTTAAATTTTTGAATTTTTAAAAATATATAAAATAAAAATGATGGAAAAGAACTGAAAACAATACTGAATTGCAGTGCACCTTTTGCACTAGTTTAAGAAGTACTTTTATTGAAGAAAATAAAGCACAATATCTCGCAATGACAAAGTTGTGTTTTTATACCAGTCAACTTTTATATCAATGACTAGCTCAGCGGTAGAGAGCTAGACTAGCAACCGTGAGGTCGCAAGTTTGATACCTAATGGCGGTAATAAAAAAACTTTTTTAAAATAAAAAAATATATTTTGTTTTTGCGAAGAATTTATTTTAACTTTTAATTAGTGAAAAAGAGCTTCCTTTGTACTCGTTCAAAAAGTACTGAAAAAATGTTGAAGTGGGAGTACTCCTCTCATATGACAACTCAATGTTAAAATCATTAGTGTTTATGTTTAAAAAGAAGTACATCTAAATCATCAATTGTAGTGCTTTTACTACTGCTTCGGCATCTCGTTTTTTGCTGGGATATCAATAATAACAAATATAAACTCAACAAGAATTTTTTAAATTCAACGAAATTTTTTTTTTATAACCAACAAAAACAACTGTTTACTGTAAAAATACTGTTTTGGTAGTTGCTTATTATGATATTAAAAATAACTGCTTTAAACAGCTATTACGAAATAACAGTACTTTTCGTTAGTTGTTTTGCATTTTTGAATAGAAAAACAACTGTAATTACAGTTAGAAACAACAACTACTGATGACTACACAAACAACTGTCATGTAGTAGCTGTCAAAATTATTTGAGTGCATGCATACTCTTGAGATTCTATGCTCGTTCAACTGAAAAGTCCGACCAGAAAATATACATACGAGTATTTGATCGGTTTTCCATTATTCGAAGCATTATTAATAAATTTTGCTAACAGAATAAAGCTTTTTTAGGACGATTGGATGCAATATTGGGTGCAAATTTAATGAAAATCCGAAGTTAAGCAACGAATTTACTGTTCGGCCGTCGAATATTCGGAAAAATAGGTAAAAGTTCGGCGGCATAACTGTTAATTAAAAAAAAAAACTCTGGATATTTCCTTAAGTTTGACACCCAAATTCGGTCGCACACAATTTAACATCATATTTACACTAATAGAAAAGTCTGTAAAAATTTTAGTTAAAACTAATAAAAATTTTTTAAAAATTAGCTTCCCAGCAAACAAAGATGATCATTAATGACTCAGACATGAGCTTCAAAAACATAAAACAATTTTTTTTTACTTTTTTCTATGAAAGTGGTCCTTTCACTGAACTCAGAACTGACTCAGATAAAAAGAACGTAAAAACCATGGATAGTAACCGAAACAATGCGGTTATCGGTAAGGGTAACGCTATTTTAGATTTTTTCGGTATCGGTATTTTAAGGACAAGGGTATTTTAGTTATTTCGGTAACGGTATTTTAAGGATAACGGTTTTTGATTATTTGGGTATCGTATTTTAAAGTTAACGGTATTTCAGTAATTTCGGTAATGGTATTTTAAGGGTAAAGGTAGTCAGTTATTTCAATGCATAATGCAATTTTTTTACGAAAAACAAACGAGATTAAAAACAAAGCCAATTTACCAACTTAATGTACGAAAAATACCTATTACCACGTGCAATTGCCAAAAGCAAAAAATTAAACATAACGGTATTTTAAGGATAACGGTATTTAGGTTATTCCGGTAACGGCATTTTAGGGATAACTCTAGTCAGTTGAAAGGGTTTTGAATTGATAACGGTATTTTAGCGGTATTGCCTGCCAACCCTGCTAAAAACCTAAATTTTCCTCATAAATTTGAATAATTTTAGAATCTTTTTTGAGTCTGAAAATTGAACCCTCATTTTAGACAGCTTTTTTGATTGTAGAGACAACTTTTTAGATTGTTTTCTGAGGATTCATATTTTCTACCAAAAAAAAAAAAGTGTTTCCAAAAAAACGATCATTTTTATGCGTCATTTATGAGCGCTCAAAAATTGTTGGCTGAGTTATTTTTACTAAATATTAGTGAAATAGGAACGGAAAAAATAAAACTGTTAAATATACAAAATTTTAGTTATATTTAAGTTAAATTTTAATTAATAGAAAATAACAACTTTAAGAGCTAAAATCAGTTTAAAATTTTGCTAAATAATTAGCTTTTCTTTTCGATTTTTTTTTTATCCAAATAATAATAAATACATAAATAGATTGCAATGTGCTTTCAGGTTTTTACAGGTTTATTTCTATGAGTGTATTTTTGTCTT
Source organism: Leucophora obtusa (assembly GCA_949987735.1). NCBI lineage: Eukaryota > Metazoa > Arthropoda > Insecta > Diptera > Anthomyiidae > Leucophora > Leucophora obtusa. The sequence goes on from OX465296.1 coordinate 193,875,340, forward strand.
AAAAATTCAACTTTTGTTTAAATTAAACCTTTGCTCTTTTTTAGTCCCTCAAATCGTCCGACTATTCACAAGCTCCCATTACGGATAATATGGAACAATATCTATTAATAGCCCACTATTATAGTACCAGAAATGCTTGTCGTCAAGTTCAGTCGTTACAGCCAATAGCTGTTAGAATTTCTATAGCACTTTTACGCTACACCGATATAATACCCGTGGATAAAGGATTTTACGAAGCTGGCATGGATCTTCGTAATGCTGGTCGAGAAGCTGAAGCATTTGTAATGTTAAATCATTATTTAGATGTATGTGAGGCAATTGAAGAAGGATCTGGTAATTTGGTAGACCATAGCGATTTGACTGCAACAGATTTTCCAAGTTCAGTACCACTGCCGGAAGAAATACATTTGAAAAATGATACGGATTTGCATGAAGAAGTACGTGAGTGGGTACTGGCGGTGAGTATGGATCAACAAGTAGATCAGGTACGTGTTGCAGAAATATTTGTAATATAAGAAAACTGAAAATCATTTGCTACCACTGAATTAAGTTGCTACAACCAAATACTGTTATCGCATTTAAATTTAGTTGTAAAAATCGAATAAAATTGTTGTAGTGGCGGATGCAGATCGTATTAGCAAATTTTTGTCTGTATGTTCTTAAAATCATTTTTTCTCCTGCTTTTAGGTCTTACCTACCGATGAAAGAGGATTATATGAATCAAGTTTGGGCTTAAATGATTTGGCTTGTATTTTAAGCGCTTATCCAATCAGGGGACGTCAACCGGTAACATTTCAATCTTCTATACGACAAGCCAATCGTGATGTTTGGAGTAAATTTTCTGTGGCTGTAAAACTATCGCCAACCAGTGAAGTGGGTGATATAATAGCATTTACAGAAAAATGGAATGGTTTGGCCAATTTTGTTATGCATTGAACAAAAATCTACTTAAAAGCATAACATACTTTCAGAATTTTACAAATAATACAGCCTGCTTTCAGGATTCAATTTATATTAAAATAAAAGCCTACTTTAAGTTTTAAACCACTAAAAGACAGCTTTTAATTTGATTTTATGTGATTAATGTTTATTGTTTCATAATAAAATTCCAAAGCATAAGTATGTATTATTAAATAAGTATGTAGTATTAAACCAATTTAATTGTTTTATTTTAAAACATAAAAATAAAATTGCAAACATTAAAAAGAAAGTCATATTTATATACTAATGAAAATTAGAAATTTCACTTAATTTGTTATACATACACAAAAAAAATTTCAAAATTATAGTGAGCAAATTTCAATACATACAATAAACTACAAATTATGTGTATATAGGAGACCGGCTATATCATTAAACAATGGTTTTGTGTCCATATCTTAAAGTGTAATTTTGTTTTTCTTTTTTCAAAACAATTCATAGAATTTTATACATATATAATTTGATATAATTAGTTAGAATATTCTTCTACCTCAAGTCCAAATTCTAATATGATATTTTCATATTAGATTATATTTGTTGTTTCAAAAAGGTGTCAAATTGTTGAATTCAAAAATTAAAATAATATATAATTTGTTTTTATTTTAATATTTAATGTATATTAAATAAATCACCAGCTGATGGTAAAGGTGCTAAGCCGCCAGTAACATCAGGCAATTGTGTTAGATCTGGCAAATTTGAAAGATGATCACGTATTTCTTTTTGCACTGCCAACACTTTTTGTAGTTTCTTTTTATATTCCTGAAAATACAATGATTAATTACTATTAATAGTGATTATTGCTGACTAACAGCTAAGAAAAATTTTATTAAAAATTTTAAAAATCCTTAAAATGTATAAAAAATAAAAACCTCCAAAATTGATTAGAGCATCCAAAAATTGCAAAAAAAAATCGCTAAAATATAAAAAATCACTAATAATGAAAAAAAGTTAACCCTCTAACCGGCCTAAGCTTTTTTGCAATGAAATTTATACCATGTGTTCCTCATGAAAAATAAACAATAAGTTCTTCTACAAAAATTTTTTTCGTTGCCTACTTTAGGCGATATGGGCCAAAATAGTTTAAGGGTGAATCTCGAAAACTAGCGCATAAAAATTACTAGTTTTAGGCACAAATTATTTCTCTTACCAAGATGTAATTGCAATAAAAAAATTACATTTTTTGTGCTGTTACGTAAGAGGATGTAGCGATTTTCGTTTTTCGAAAAATGCGAAATTGAGCGAAAATGCACCAAAATTTCAATATATATTATTAAAACTTATAAGCTTTGCTGTCTATACCAAATATACTCTTTTTACCAAATTTCAGAAGAATTCGCCCATTCATTTTGAAGTTAAGGCGATGTCCTTTAAAAGTATCCTTATGGAATCCTGTGCGTCCTTGGACCATAGTAAGGAACTTTTTGAATATCTTAAGCTCCAATCTTACTTCATGGTCACTATCAATTGTTTTAGTCAATTTAAATATGTTTTCAAGATTTTTGAAAATTTTGGTTGTTTTAAAATATTTAATTTCTGAAATTTTACGAAATTTTATCTTTGACACTTTCTCGCTTCCAAACCGTGCATTGTATACAAAAAAATTCTTCACAAAAAATTTAATAAATTTTGTTTTCTGTTGAAAAAGCATAATTTCTTATTATAAAATACTCCTTTGGCGTATTTCTGGTCAATTTAATATACCCCGCCTGGAGGCGGGCTTGCCGGTTAGAGGGTTAAGTCAATAAAAATCGCTAAATACGCGATGTCAAAACGGGGATTAAAAGCACACAAATCGATAAATCACTTAATGTTGCATTTAAATCTGCACCCAAATCCCAAGATTTCGACTAAAATTGAGATTTCAGTGAAAATCTCATGTGAAGAGATTCCCCATACAAAAGAAATCCAGTAAATTTGCGAGATTTCTAAAGTTGCGTTTACACCTGTTTTCAAATCCCGAGATTTCAATGGAAATCTCGAACCGAAATCTTGAACGTTTACATTTGCACTTTATGACAGTAGCGAGATTTCGATTTGACAGCTGCACTTTTTTTGTAAACAAAGTACCATAAAAAAATAACCTCAAATTAAAAATATTTCTAAAAACCATTTTATTCATTGGCGGAGTACAATTTACATTATTTTATGTAAAGATCTAACGCTAAATATGTTAGTAAATTTGTTTTTTTATAAGGACGACAAGCTAGAACCCAGATTTTGCAATATTTTGGCGGAAGGAAGACATGCACTTCCCAATGCTTTCTTCATAGCTATGCTTCGCGGGAAGCAAAAATTAGAACCACGCAACACTTCTTATAATCATTAGTAAATTTCCATTGGGTCTAAAGTAATATTTATTAAATTAATAATAATTTTTTTATTTCATTATTTTGTGTTATTTTTAGGTTATTTTTTTAGTCAGCTGTTGAGCATCGTTGCCACTTTTTCATGCAAAAACTCTACAAATTAAGCGAAACCCAGTGTTGTATTCTGCAAAAGTCTCCAGATTTGTGAGATTTCTTCGAAATCTCGCAAATTTACGGGATTTCCTTTGTATGGGGAATCTCGGGATTTCACATGAGATTTTCACTGAAATCTCAATTTTAGTCGAAATCTCGGGATTTAGGTGCAGATGTAAATGCAACATAAGAAATATCATGAAAATCTCGCAAATGTGGAGACTTTTACAGAATACAACACTGCGTTTCGTTTAATTTGTAGAGTTTTTGCATGAAAAAGTGGCAACGATGGTCAAAAGCTGACTAAAAAGATAACCTAAAAATAACACAAAATAATGATATAAAAACATTATTATAAATATAACTTTAGGCCCAATAGAAATGTAGTAATGATTATAAGAAGTGTTGCCTGGTTTAATTTTTGCTTCCCGCGGAGCATACCTATAGAGAAAGCATTGGGAACTGCACGATTTCCTTCCACCAAAATACTGCAAAATCTGGCTTCTAGCTTGGCGTCCTTTCAAAAAAACAAATTTACTAAGATATTTAGCGTTAAATCTTTACATAAAATAATGTAAGTTATAGTTTGCGAATGAATAAAATGGTTTTTAGAAATATTTTTAATTTGAGGTTATTTTTTTATGGTACTTTGTTTAGAAAAAAATGCAGTTGTCAAATCGAAATCTCGCTACTGTCATAAATTGCAAATGTAAAGTGCAAGATTTCGGGTCGAGATTTCCATTGAAACCTGGCGATTTGAAAACAGATGTAAACGCAACTTCATTGGCAAAAACCGATAATATAAAGAAAAAAAATATATCGAAGGCTTATAATTAATAAGGGCTATCTACAAATAAACAATTGTTCAGGAAAGCTAAAAACACGTTTAATGTAGGCATTACGAATATTTTTGTTAATCTTCTAAATTATTTATAAAAAATGTTTGCTAATTCTTATATATATGGTATATACATACATATGAATATTAGACTGTCCCTTAAAATAGCGATTTGTCGATTTTCGTTCATTACACCTCCCAGTTTTATTGGATATGGTCCCAAATGGAAGAAATCGATTTTTTTTTTTTTGGAAAACGTTAACCCGTCCCGAAAGTTGGACGAAAATGGCCCATTTTGGAAAAAAAGTGTATTACTATTAAAAATTCCCAAAATTCGAAATTTCGAAAAAAGTCAAAATGATTCAGACATGGAATTTTGACTTCATCGGATATTATTAACCCACTTTAGCCTGGAATCCGAAATAACCCCCGAATTTAATAAAAATGCAAAAACGATTTTTTTTTAAATTAATTTTAAAGATTTTTTAAAATGCCTAATTTGGAGATGTCGATTGCTATTTGTACCACATAATAGTTGATATTAAAGAAAAAAAAATAAATTGAAAAATTATAATTCGAGTTTGTGTTTCGAGCGACTGCTTTCCAGGACATTTTACATAAATTGCTCATTTTGTCTAAAATTTAACAAAATTTTAATGTTTTCATCAAATTTTACACAGTTTTCGGAAAAACAAAACTTTAATTTGGTTAGACTATAATTATCTGGCCTGGGGACAGAAAATACCCATGAAACTTAATATTAATTATGACTACGAGATTGTAAAGCCATTAAATTGATAAAAAAAAAAGATATCAACTGGATAAAAATAATTATTTTATGTAACGTGATCCAGATGGGGTTAATTTTTATACTTTTGGCCAAAAACGCCCCACTAGGAAATTTACAGAATAACATCTTTCACAATTTGCGGAAAAATATCACTTCAAATGGATCAAAAAATCATTTTTCCATTTGATAAAAATTATTATTTTGTGTAACTTGATCCACATAGGGTTAATGTTTTCACTTTTTTTTTAACCCAACTGATGATATAACAGCAGATAAAAACAATTTACCCAAATTTACACGATAAAAAAGTCTGGGCTTCTTCGTGCAAGAATATTACTCTCTCATGATTACTCTCATTTACCCAATTGTGGAGTAAGAAAACGCTTTTTGGTAAAATTGGGATCCCGCGGAATCCCAATGTTGAGTACCCGAACAGACCTAATTACACGAAAAAAATGTTCCCAGGAACCTAATTCTCGCTGTTGTGAGTGATAGAATTTCTTGTCGAACGTTCGAATTTTTTAACTTTTAGGATTTCTTTATTCGATATGGAGTAAAGTCTACAGAAATTTCTAATGATGGCAATCGATATCGAGCGACGATTCGAAAGCAACCGCGCGATATTATACTCGAGAGGAAATGAGCTTGCGAAATGAGTTGTATAATATTTTACATTAAGAAAAAAAGAAAATTTAAGTTTAAAATGTTTGTAATCTAAATTATCAAATTATCTTAAATTTTAGACAAAAAATTTTTTTAAAATTAATTTATACACCAATTTATACAAAAGTATTATCATGGCAAAACAATAACTGGAAGAGAGAGCATGTTCTCTCGATTACAACAACAAAAACCCTAGAGTGTCAAATATTCCTACAAAAAGTAAACAAATAACACTAGAATGTCAAATAAAAAACTGATACAATACCATATTTAGATATGAAAATTCACAGGGAAAACAATAAAATAATAACAGATTGGTACTCAAAATCAGAGTACGTATTTGGTGAATTTTGTTTTTTCATTTTCATGAACAAGATTATTTGTGTTTGGCTTTCTTGTATCAACGTTCATGAAAGAACAAATGTGGTATGTTTCTTTTTATTTTCATATTTCATTTCTTTTACAACACACATCTCATTTTCATGATAGTGTTAGTGAGTAACTGATGCCTTCCCTTCTCGTTCATGATATGAAATAAGAAACTTAAACAACTTGAAAAGAAAGAAAAAAAAAATTAAAATAAAATGAATGAAGGTTGATATAATACTACTTATGAAAAGAAAAAACTGTGAATGAAGAAAAGTCAAAGAATGTTTAAATGAGACTCTCATGAGACTTTCTCACGAGACTTTTCATGATACAGTTTATGATAAATATATTTTTTCACAATTCTTTCAAGAAATCTTCGTGAAGGAAATATTTGATATTTTTGTTATAATAGGAATTCTAACTTAATAAAAATTGTAAAGTGATAACAAAAATGTATAGAATTATAATTTTTTGTAAAGAAATAATTAATACAAGTTAAAGAAAGCCTTTATGGATGACAGTAGTTTTTTTCAGGGCTGGCAGGCAGTACCGCTAAAATACCGTTATCGATTCAAAACCCTTTCAAGTGACTACCGTTAAACCCTACAATACCGTTACCGAAATACCCGGAATACCGTTATCCTTCAAATACCATTACCGAAATAACAGAAATACCGTTATCCTTAAAATACCGATACCGAAATAAATGAAATATCAATACGATTAAAATACCGTTACCGAAACAAATGAAATACCGTTATCCCTAAAATACCATTATTTTAAATTTTTTGCTTTTGGTACTTTCACGTGGTTATTGAGTATTTTTTGTAGATTAAGTTGATAAATTGGTTTTGTTTTTAATCTCGTTTGTTTTTTGTAAAAAAAAGTACGGGAGGCATCGAAATGACTGACTACCGTTACCCTTAAAAACCGTTACCGATATAACTGAAATACCGTTAACCTTAAAATACCGTTACCGAAATAACCCAAATATCGTTATCTTTAAAATACCGTTACCGAAATAACTCAAATACCGTTATCCTTAAAATACCGATACCGAAATAAACGAAATAGCGTTACCCTTAAAATACCGTTACCGAAATAACCTAAAATATCGTTACCCTAACGATAACCGCATTCGTTTCGATTACAATCCATGGTTTTTTAAATTTATTTTTTAGGCTTTTATTTACGGTGGGTCTCATACTTCAGGTTTAAACTTTAGTTAATAGTTAACCCAAAAATTTTTTGTTGTTTTGTGTACATTTTTTGACCTTTTCTTTTGTTTATAGTTAAGTGTAAAGTTAAACCTGCAGTATGAGACCGCCGTTAGTGTTTTGCAATAATAAAAAAACTACAGGGTAAACATACATATCGCCACCTTAAATGCAAACGGACGTAACTACACTTTTAATTTTTACAGGAGAAGCAAAAAACGTTATAAAATCAATAATAATAAAGTATTCTTTGCAGTTTTTTCAAATTTTTCTTATGGTATAGAGATTTATTTATTTTTTAACAACTTTTGTTTTATTTTCATATATTTAAGTTTTTAAGTTAGTTACGTGCTTTTGACTCGCTTTTTTCTGAAACAAGAAGACTTACACAATTAAAAAAGAATTCAATGCATGAATTGGATAAATGATATTTTCAGATTTTTTAGGTAGTTGAATAAAGTAAAACTAACTCCGACAGTTCCAATTCAAATGAAGTGAATTTGATTTTTCAGATAATTCATTAAAAAAAATTAGAAGTTCTGCTGTAATTTATTATACACAGAGAAAACCAATTCATTGTGACAACCGAATTTCTTGCCAACTGAATGGTTTGGTGGCAGTAGCCGAATTATTGGCTGTTGCAATCAAATGTATTCCTGACATAATTTAAATATATTGTTTCAACCGAAATTCTATTGTATTCACCGAATTTTTGTTGCCACAAACAAATATGTCGGTAGATCCTTCTCTTTTCTCTGGGTAGTCCTTTAATATTTTCTTAAATTTGTGAAAACGTCTACCAATCTCCATTAAAAATTATAGATTTTCAAATGTGCTATTTTGTAGGAAATAAAAAGAATTTTATTGAAAAATTTAACAGACTCGGGGGAAATAACGGAATTTTTTGGATATAGTGAACAAGATAATAGGCTTTAATCAGTAAAATATTTCTAAGCGCGCATAAATTATGATATTATAATTTTTATATCCTTCATATTTTGAAATCATAATTTATTCTTATTAGAGAACTTTTTAAGTTCCAAAAGGACTATTCTCTTTCAAAATATATATCTTTAATGCCTCTAATTTAGCAGAAAATAACGACTCTAAAAATGGGAGAGTTGTAATAACCAAAAAAGTTCTCTTCAATAAGTTTTTGTATGATGTGGCTCTTGGCCTTCAAAGAGAAATCATTATATGTATAAGCAGTTCAACATAGCGATATAGTCGTGGTATTTGTTAATGAAGTCTAATTTTTTTAATACATCATAATCTCCCTGAAAAGGGGGTTTTGGTTTTTCTCATAAACTAATGAAGATAGACAATTGAAATTTGCTTCGTTTTATGACGAAAAGAAAATCAACCAAAGGATTTTTGGCTATTCGAATGTTTAAGGGGCAAAACGGGGATGAGAAGTTCCAAAAAATCGATTTTCGAACGTCATTTTTGGTGGATAGGAGGGGGAGGGGGCAAACATGTTACATATTTTTTTAATTTGAGGACCCTTAACAAGAATCTGAAGTCAAAATAACGGTAATATCCGCAAACAAAAAGTCGGTAGTGAAAACGTTAAAATTTAAAAAAATATAAGAAAAACTCTATAAAAGAGGCCCTGCAGAAGAAACTGCCAAAACTAGCAGAATTGGTTTGCTAAATATTAGTAAGATAAAAACAGGAAGAACAAAATTCTGGCTATGTTTTAGTTAACTGAAAATAACAATTCACCCTGCTAAAATCAGCAACAACTTTTGCTTAGTTTTAGTCGAGTGAAAACATCATACATTTTTTAGTTTTCATAGCATATGTAGATTTTTTTAATATGAATAACGATTTAACTCACTGAAATTAGGACTCTACTATTGTTAAGCAATTATTTTTATTTTTTTTGTTATTTTAACTGGAAAATTGTTACTTTCATTCAACTAAATTTAACTTAAATATAACTAAAATTTAGAGATATAACAGCATTTTGTTGCTGTTTTTTGTCTACTAATATTCACAGAAGGTTTTTCTGAATTAAGCAGGGAAACTTGTCATTTGTATTGTACTAAAATATAACCAAAATTTTGTAGATTTTGAATTCCCATTGTGGCAACGCTGACACAAGCTTACACACTACATGTGTTTGTATGTTTTTCATTCAAGAGTGTAGTTACGGCTTTTTGGATTAAGAAATACATACACTTGTAGTTACGTCCGTTTGAATTTCTTTAATAAAGTCGCCATTTTTGATCGTAGAAGCCTAAAATTTTGTGTAAACATGTAGTTTGATAAAACGAATAATCAATAAAGAACTCGATTTCGAATTTTGTGTAGTTACGTCCGTTTGCATTTAAGGTGACGATATGCAAATATGCGGTCATTTGTTGCGTTACAAACAATCGCTTTAGAACTAAAGGCTTTCTTAACCCTTTCACATTCCATACTATTCATAAAAACCCCAAATGCAAATAATTGCATTTTTTGGTTTTTCCAATCATTATGCATTTATTGCTATTGTTGTAATGTGTATCTATTTGAAAACTGTTTGCGTCTTCTAAACGTAAACAAGTAGAGTAACGGAATGTGTGCAAAAAAACAAATATGTGAAGAATTTTTTCTTGGAATACTTAAATGAAGATAACAAAAATGCTTGAATTTTTATGATATTAAAAATTTTAGTGCAAAATTTTCAATTTTTGAAACATTTATTTGGGTTTACAGACACATGTAATTTTTACATTCGATTTAAAATCATATTTTTTGTAAAATTTTAATGAACATATTTTAGAAATTCGGAAAACATTAAAATTAAAAGGCCACTTTTATGAAAGTCGTGTTAAAACTCTTTATTATCACTGATTTATTTTAAAATTATTAGGTTTTAGCATTATTTTCCAATTTTAGCCATTTCTATCCATTTTTTCTCCGTAATCTAGCCACTTCTTCAGTTCAAGCGTTGGCAACCTTGAGTGATACTAACATTAATAAAATTTGTTGCTAGTTTTAGCAAATAAATTTTACATTAGAATTTACATCAATTGTAGCAAAATTTTTGTAATAATTTCATTGTACTACAAAACAGTACATACATATGCGTTGGTAATATTAGCAAAAAAAAAATACCGCAAGGCTCAAAGTAATTAAATTTGCCATAATAACAGCAACGTTTTCAGTACCCATTACTGACGTTTTTATTGAGTGTAGTATCTTCAAATGCTATAAAATTTTGCAAATTATACACAAAGCAGCAATAAAATCATTATTTTAAAATTTCATTTTTACACACTAACCTAGTGTTATAAAAATATCAAATATTTTCTTCGCGAAGGTTTCTTCAAAGAATTGTGAAAATAAAAAATATAATAAAAGTATCACCATAAGTCTCATGAGAAGTATCTTTTGAATGTTTAATTTTTTTCTCATTCACATTTCTTTCATGAGACTATTAAAGAAGAGTATCGTTTGAACCTTCATTATCATTTTTAATTCTTATTTCTTTCTTTTCATGAAAAGAAAAGAAAAAAACTTCTTCGCTTCATATTCAAAACGAGAGCAAATAGTTTACATTTCGTTTTTCAAATCATGAAAATAAACAAAGCCACCACACACTCACTAACACCATTATGAAAATGAGATAGGTAATGTAAAAGAAATGAACATAAATAAGAAAGAAACAAATTCTTAGTTTTTCTTTCGTGTACGTTGATACAAGAAAGAATAAAAATGAATACTTCATGGTGTGCAAATACGAACTCTGCTCAAAATCCATCCATCCATACCATCGCCTCTGGCCGTCTTATAAATTATCACTGGACACAAACAATGAAACAAAAAACAAATACTGCAATTAATTTAATAAAAAAAAGGTCATCCAACTGAGTGATGCAAAATTTAATGACAAAAACATAAAAAAGGTTAAAGAAATACTAACAAAAAACAATTATCCAAATTACTTGATAAACAATTTAATACACAAGGCAACAAATGAGGAATGTCGGGGAAAAAAATCTAGTCGAAACATCTGGCAGCACCATTCTCGTCAGATCTAGCGATTTTATTTCGCCGCTAGCGGGAACATTTGTCCTGTAGCTATTAGCCAAAAATCTAGCGATTTTTTTATCAGCCGTAATATAATTTCTAAAAATTAGTTTTATATTCAAAAATATTGCAAAATTCGCATATTGATATTGTTTTATTATAAAAAACCACTTCTTAAACGATTTTATTAAAAAACAATTTCTAAAAAATGCACATTTCAATAAAATATGGGTATGTAGTTTTTCAACGCACAACGCCCTCTATTGAGTATTTTAAATACTAATATTAATTCAATCTAAATCGGAATTCAGTATTTGAGGCTTAATCGTAAAATTGTTCATTATTTAAAAGTTTATAACACTTCCTATGAACATATTAAAGAAATTTTTGAGTAAAAAAACCATTTTTCAATAATATAGCGATAAAATCGCTAAATTTTTGAACTGTTTATAAACCTAGTGATTTTCTAGCGATTTTTGGGTCTGATCTAGCCAATTATTTGTTGGCAACACTGCAGACAGTAAGCTAATGAAGGAATAATAATAGACGAAGCTGTATCGTTAGCACATAAACCAAATAAAACAATATCTTCTTTATTCACACAAACAAAAACAAACATTGATAAAACAGAGCAGAGCAATGTAGTCTACGAAATCAAATGTATAGGAAAGGACATCGAAACGTGTGGCAAAGTTTATATAGGGAGTACAAAGAGAAGTTTAGACACAAAAATAAACGAACATAACACTGATATAAAACAAATGTAAACAAACTTGGCACAACATTGCACCAAGGTTGCCAATTTAGCCATTTTCCGGCTAGATCTAGCCATTTTAATTTCATCTAGCCATAAAAAAATGGCTAGATTGGATCTAGCCGGAAGATTTAGCCATTTTATTTTGCCCTAGCCATTTTTTCTTTTAATGTTTTACAGTTAATTTCATATAAAAGTGCTTGAATTTTAATGATTTTCAATATTTTAGTACAAAATTTTCAATTTTTAAAACTTTTATTTGGGTTCACAGCCACATGTAATTTTTACAATCGATTTAAAATCATGTGTTTTGTAAAATTTGAATGAAAATATTTTAGGAATTCAAAAAACATTAAAATTTAAAGGCTACTTTCGTGTTAGAACTCTTCATTATCACTGAATTATATTCAAATTATTGGGTTTTTGCATTATTTTTCAATTTTAGCCATTTCTAGCCATTTTTTCTTCGTAATCTAGCCATTTTTTCAGTTCAAGTGTTGGCAACCTTGCATTGCACTGATACTGGCCATATAGCAGATTTGACTAATGTAAGAATATTAGACAAGGAGAAGCGGGAAAATAAGAGATTTACATTAGAGACCTTAAGGATACAACAAATGAATTTAGCGATGAACCGTAAAGAAGACAAAGATCAAACTCATGCCAATTACACCATAGCAATAGTTTAATTTAGTTAATTTCCAACTGTAATAAATAGCGTTGTAATAAAGTTTGGCTGTGACTAGGGTTTGGGGTTCGGGAATTCCCGGGAAAAGTTTGCCGGGAATTCCCGGGAAAATAATATATTTTTCCCGGGAAAACGGGAAATTTTAAAAATATTAAATTTTTTAAATTGTTTTTGTTTCGAATAGGATTTTTTAATTTTAGTCATAAAAAACATTTTAAATACCAAAACAAAAATGTCATTGTTAAAATCTTTTAAAAGGGAATCAATTTATTTGACACACAAAAAAAATCTTTGCCAAGTAATTAGGAGCATTTCAACTAATAAAGATTTTTCGCATAACTTATTCAAAATTTAAGTAGTAAAATCTAAAAACTTTGTAAAATGTTTAAAAGAAATATGAAAAAATAGCTTTGTTTCTTACAAATAATCGCCCTTACTATCTAAATTTTTCAAATGTATAATTTAGGTAAAGTCGACTTTAGTTAAAATATTGGGTGGCAGTATACCTTGACTTGGTTTATTTTTGGAGCATTCTGATTGGTTAATTTATTTTCAACCAATAAAAATATTTGAAAATATAAATATTTTTGTAAGGTATTCATACACAAAATGAACAAAAACGTTTGATTAAAAATAAAGTCGACTTTAAATTTAAAATACTCCTTTATATTAAGGGTCAATAATTTTATAAGTAACGTTTTCATTAATAAATGTGAAAAGAAAAGACTGGTTAACGGTGGTATCTAAATTTGGTTATTCGACATCTAAATTTGGTTCACAAAAAATAAAAAATTGAGGGTCATGCAACTTCTCTTGAAGAAAACAACAACAAGAATAACGTTTCAGCTAAAAGTAAATGAACTTAAAAAGTTGTCAAAAAATAAAACAGTGCTAATAAAAAATAAAAGAAAAACTTAAAAACGAAACATTAAATTTAATTTAATAATGATTCGTTTAAGTGTTAAATTTTTTCATTTGTTTAACAAAAAAAACATGTTAGTAGTTTTTATTCTTATACCATGATGTAAATGAACTCATAACGGATAAAAATTGTTTAATTGAAAAAAATGGTCAAAATATAAAATAATCTTTAAAGTGAGAAGAGAATAAAATAAAAATCCACTTTTAAATCTTTAAAACCGAATAATTTTTTTTTTTAATTGACTAGATTTATTTCGAAAACGGCTTTTATTTGGAATATTATGAGAAAAATGAAAACGCAAAACAAGAGTCATAATAATCCCCATATAATAAAAAGAAATTATAAAAATCGCTTAAATAATATTTATGTCGCCTATATTTGCAAACAACCCAGCTAGCACAATATGTGAAACACCAACCCAAAAGCCCAAAATAGGCTAGATTTTTAGATCTCTATTAACTCGAAAAATCAAAATTTCACTAAAAAAATTTTAAAAGCCATATTTACCTCTAAACGTTTTTCAGCTTGAACTAATAACTCTTTTTGTTCGGCCTGAAAATCGCGTAACATTGAGGCCAATTTAGTGCGCTCTTCCATTTCAGCCGATAAACGAGAATTATAATCATTCAAAAGTTCAACAGCTTCATTGACCTACAAAATACAAGACAGAAAATAAGTTTTCTTACCAAATTCTAACATATTTTTCAATATAAACCTGATTGGCTAATGATTTTGCTGCATCTTTATCTTCCAATTTGGCTAAACAACTAATTTCGGATATTTCTGGTGGCAAATTGGCAATACGTTCTCGGACAACGGCATCACTAGAAGCTGAATTTTCAATACTCATTAAAGCCTTAATAAGATCTTCTGGTTCGGGTGGGTCACCCAAAGGTTGATAAGGACTTTGATCGCCATCTCCATTAACATCATTCAGTGCAGCGGTTTTCTCTTCAGCATGTGTGGGTGAGACACGTACTTTTTTGGTTTTGGATTTAGTATCATCATGTTTACGTTTCGATTCACGATTTTCATCCTTTGCCTCATGATTAGATGTTGTTGCTGCAATGGCAGGTTTATTTTCAATTTGACTGTGCTCTTTATTGAGTCTATTACGAAAGTCGGCTATAACTTTGGGCTCATAAACACCACGTTCTTCCCAAATGTTAAGTATGCGCCCCAAACTACCAAATAGTTTTTCCGCCTTGCATGTTTCTCCAATATGCGAAAAAGCTTTGTGTAAAGTATTACCAAATTCTTTCCCATATTCGGGTCCTTTCTTCTTACTATTTTGTATGACATCGTTAGCCAAATACATAAATGTTAATTTTTTACCTTCCGGCACTAGAATGAACAAAATCAATAACTCGTTTCCATTTAATTGCCACAATACTTACTATTTTGTAACTCCCTTAACCATGTCTTTACAATACTGGCATGATGTTTCCGATGGTGTATTAACCACAAGGAAAGTGTTTGTATACTTTGTTGGCTTGAATTTAATTCAGCCAATTTTTTCATAAACGCTGTTTCAGTAAATGCCGACATGGCGCTATCAAATTGCCGATATTTTTCGTTACTCTTTTGCCTCGAAAAGGCTTTGTTATATTTTTATTAAAGTTGCTGCTATAATTATTTCGTTCTTTTTTGTGGTTTTATGGGTAATTATTAGGTTATTTTAAATAAATGAGCTCACTAGTTATAATTGCGAGCAATCTTTCCGTAAAATCCTCAACTTTTCTTGCTTCATTGTCAAGTGAACAGCTGTTGCCAAGTTGAACTAATCTATTACTGGGTTGCTAAGAAGCTGGCCATACACTTGCAATATTATTGTACAACTTCTCTTAGTTTTTTATTCTATTACCAATGTGTGGTAGTCGATTCAAGAACTATAAAGCTCTTTATACACGAAGGAACATGGAGGAAATGCCCGTTTTTTACGAATTTTCCTTTGTGTAAGTCAATGGGTCATATGAATAAAACTTAGCAATTACTTCGAAGTAATTACTTTGGGCTTAGGAATGGCTTTTAACTCCAAATTTACCAATTGGCTGGTAGAATAGCATGAAATTTAAACGAAAATTAAAAAATTATATTTCTAGTCTACTCCCAAGCAGACTAGATTTGTGAAGTAATTGCTTAAAAAACCCTGTATTTCCCCCTATTAGTAATATCTATTTTTTATTCATATGAGCCAATGTATCATGTTGACATTTGTGTTATCAACATTTTTTGATATTTTTTGTTTCCAAACTCAATATTCCATCGTGTGTGTGATAGATAAAAAAAATAAAATTAAAAAACAGCAGCATATGAAAAATTAACAAATTAATTAATTTGATTGTCTTCCGCGCATATTTGATTTGATCACTAGTGTTGCCAGGTTAATTGGGTACAAAATCGTCAAATATTTTTGAAAAAATCGTCATTGCGTTTTGAAATATCGTCAAAATATTGTTAAAAATCGTAAAAAATTTATTAATCACATATTTTTATTATTAGCCGCTTTTTCTAATCACTTGGATTTAATAAATCCAAAAATTAGAGTTGTTTATTCTAAAAGGGTTAGACTCTCCCTATTTTAAAAAAAATTTTCTGTCCGACACTTCTTTCACGCTAATTTTTAATACCGAATTCGATGATGAAGGATTTTACTTTTACTTTAACTTTTAATTTTTAATTATATTTTATATAAAACAGCAATAAACAGTCTGCCTTTTCAGTTTTATCACTTCAATTTATATCTTTATACAATTGAAATATTCCACTGCAAAATTTAATATTCACTAATTGGATTTAATTAAATTACTTACCAGTGTGAACAATTGCCATTTCTATTTCAGCTATTTCTGAGGTGTAGTTTTTTTTCTAAACATATTTCATAGAAAAAATTTTAAGAAAAACATTTTCTTTGTTAGTTTTGCAATTTTTTGTTTCTCTTTTAATTTTAATTCGTATTTTTTTCTGACATTAAATTAACAGAGTGTTTCACATATTTCCGCTTTTATTGTTATACTTGTGCTTTTATTGTAAACCCAGATAAATAAATCCAGCTTTTTTTGGATTTAATAAATCCACTTTTTGTATCAAAAATTCTAAATCCAGTACCCCGTTTCTGTATCTGATGCGAGAAGTTTTCTCATCGAGAAATGCATGGTTATCCTGCATTAAACAGGGTGATTTAAGCGATGATAAAATGGACTGGAGTTTTAGACGTAAATCTTTCAGATATTGTAACTTTTTTAACTGAGTACACACGTAGTTTTGTAAAATACCTAATTAAACTAGAAATAACTTACATGCAGCGCATTACTAGCTGATTTGGTTTCATATATATTTTATTGTCTGCGACTCATCCTATATCAAGCAAAGCAGGGTTGCATTTCACATGTTTTTTGCGAAAACTTTTTCGATGCGAGAAATACAGAAACGGAGTGCTGGTGATTAAAAAAACGCTTATTATAACCATAAAATCGTAATAGAAAATTTAAAAATCATCCGATTTTCGATGGCACCTGTAATTTAAGAAAAATTCTAAAACTTTAGTTTTTTATTCGATTGGTTGAAGTGAAGGAAACTCTTAATGTATATAAATAACGCAACACTTCACCGAAGTGTTTTAGAAAATAATCCTCTAATACTCGTATCTCAAAATTTTAAACAATTTTATTTATGTATGTATTGAAAATTCACCATATAAATTAATTGTTCGAAAGAAAAACTTAACTTATAAAAACATTTTTCGTATCGAAAAAAATTTAGATTTTAAAGTACTTAGTATAGAGATATTTCACAGGTACCTACTAAAGAATTTACATAAAGAAAAAGTCCGATATGATAAAATAAAATAACTACCAGATTCTGTGTTAGAACCTACAAAAAACTTTCAGATTCTAAAATTAATACCTTAAATAAAAATATTATGATAAAAATTTATGAGTTACTTAAATAAATTTTCAGATTTATTGATTTAGATAATAGGAAAATAACATATTTTTGAACAATTGTTGCTATATTTCCTATTGGGAAAAATTGTCATTTTGAAGAGAAAAATCGTCAAATCGTCATTTGGCTATTTTCGATAGTAAAAATCGTCAAAACTGGCAACATTGCTGATCACTTCAATAAACACACAGAAATGATGTTACGTTTGAGATTTTGTTTTGTAAAAAAAATGAAAAAAATAGAAACCATTGTTTTGTGACGAATGTTGCTCGTGTGTAGGCAGCATAAAGCTAGCCATACACTACACAATACACAAAAAAATGTAAAAAAAGTGGTCAACGCATAGAGATTTATTAAATACACCTTATAGGCCATTCACATGAACGAGATTACGAATCTCCTAGTATTTGTCTCTTTATTCTATTACCGTATAAAATCAAAAAATAACCTTATGCGCTAATAGAATAAAGAACAAAAATGAGGAGATTTAGTTATCTCGTTCATGTGAATGGCCCTTTACCCTCATTAACAATAAACAAATAACGTAAAGTTAACACAAACTGAAAGTTAAAAAATTCAAATTTGTATGGAATTTGACATTTGTAACTCTAAATGCTTAATTAAAGGTTTTTATGTCGATTTTCATGTCAAATGGCACTTTTTTACATTTCAAAAATTTAGGGTCATTTCGACCCCATGTGCCTATAAGGATTAATTTCTAATTTTTTTTATTACAATGTGTGCAATTTGGTGTTAACAGAGTTATTTGGACAACTTTCACCAAATTCCGCAAGAAACAACAAATTGGAAAATCGAAAAATTTCAAAAATTTCAACTTTGACCTTGGTAAAAAAAGGGTTAACGTTGTCGAAATTTTACACAATTTTCGAAAAACAATCTCTTGTATTGGAATTAAAAGAAATCAGAAGTGATTTTGTTACAGCTAGCTCAAAAAACACAAAAATTTATACTATTATCTAAACTATTGGCCAAAATCACACTTTTCTCTAAAATTTTCAAATTTAAAAGGCCGTCACTGTTAAGTTAAAAGAGGGATGTGTGTAATTTTCAGTTGAATTATTCTGTAAAATATATTTAATAAACCTCTATGCGTTGACCACTTTTTTTTACATTTTGTTGAACAAAATTTTAAAAAAATTCAAAACTAGTTTTGCAAATCCGATTTTAAATTTCTGGGCTGATGCGGCACATGTTCCCGTTATCCGATCGCCTTAATTTTTTGCATGGTGTATTTTTATACCCAAAAGCACATTTCTAGGGGGGACGGGTCACAAGTCGCCATTTTTTTCGTCCATATAACGAAGGTCACCCTAATGTACATACTCAAATCTCAGTTCTTAAAACACATGAACCATTCAATTTACAAAAACATATAAATTTATTTAATTTAATATTTTTAACAATTAAAATCATTTTATATCGAAATAAATAGTTTACTTTAGAATAAAAAAAAATAAGTTAAAGACAGAGAATATAAAAATTAATGGCACACTCATAAAAGTTTGTCGGTAGAATCTAATGAAAATGACAGTTAAAACAAAGGTATATGCAGTTAAAAAGGCGACGAAGGTATTTACCTTTAAAGTAATTAAACTTTTGTTATTTTTAACTGTTGAAAAATAACTAACAAATGCATTGAAAATAACTACCAATCTCGTAAAATTAACTGATAAATTTTTACTACAAAAATTTCAAAACAACTGACAAAATCGGTAAAAACTACTGCTTTTTACAGTCAAATCTTTTTGTTTATAAAAGTATATTTTAGTAAAAAAAAAATAATTTTTTTCTTTCGATTACAAAAATATGAATTAATCAATCACTTACATGAAATATAAAATAAATGTGTATTCTACTAAAACCTAAAAACACCGAAACAAAGATAAGAATTTTAAGAGACTAAAATCCAACAACAAAAACTTTTAACAGGAGCTAGAGTTTTTAGTTATCAGAACAACTACCTTTATAAACAGTTTACAACGAACTTTCGTTCCTAACGGTTCAATTAAATATAACAGCGCGCAAACAATTTAAACGGAAAGTAAAACATATAGATAACTACCATTTATAAAAACAAATTTTATATAAAGAGCTTATCAGTTATTTAATTGATGAGTAATTAAAGTCTTCAATTATGAATGTTAATAACGGCAAAAAATCATTTAGTTAAATGCTTAAAAGTAATAACTAATAAAATAATAATTAAAGCAATAAAACTAATTAATAAAATCGATAAAAAAAACCAAAATTAAATATACAAAAAGTACACACAATTGTATACTCGTAAAAAACATGTCTGAAATATGTCTCAAGATATGGCATATATTAAATATTTTTAACAAATGTGACAACTGACAATCATATTAAAATTATATACATACTGCAAATTTTAAATTGATGTATTCTACTTTTTATTGATTTATGAAAAAATAAAAACAATTTATTAAAAAAAAATATATGAAAGCTTACTCAATAAAATCTTATATAATAAATTTTATAATTACAATATAATAGAAATATAATTAATACATATAATAATAATTAAGTTTAGAATGAAATTCTTTTGTGTACAAATTATTTATTTTTATCAGAATGTTTTTATCAGTGAGAGTTTCAAGTTAAATAAAAAAAAATTAAAAACGACCAATTTGATTATTGACTCTTTTAGTGTTTTGAAGTAATCTTTTTTCATATAAAAAAAATATTTAAACGCTTTAAATGACTACAAAATATTATTGTTTTGAATGTGTTGGCGTTTTTGAGACAGTTATTTATCCATTACGACATTTTAACTGTAACTTTTATGCATGATAGTAATAAAAATACAAGTGGTCCTGTTTATGGGTAAAAAGTGTCTTTTGAATAATTATTTTTTACTATAATAAATATTGGCTAAATTGCAGTATATGGGGTTTCGTCAAAAAAATAAAAAAAATATGACCCCTCTAGAACTCCCAGCAAAACCTTCTATTACCAGGTAAAGGGAAATGTAATAAGAAACCAAAAATTGTAACTACCCAGTCAGAAAAATACAAACGGGAAAGCGGTGGCAAAGTACTTTAAAAGGTGGTAAAAGTACTGGCAAAAAGTGCTTTCCCATTCCCAAAATGATAACATCATTAGACAAAAGGACCGACTGTTCAAAAAGCGCCGGAAAATCATTGGAGGAACAAAATTTTTAAACGTTGGCAAAACGCTGGCAAAACCAATAAATAGGTGGTCTGGAAATATATTTTACAAAATAAAATAAAAAAAAAGTTCATATGTATTTTTTTTGGTCCTGCCGTGATTTGAACCCAGGCCGTCAGATTGGCAGACGATTGCTCTACCCACTGATCTAACGAGACATAAAATATTTAATGGCTAAACACATAAATGACCCAGTCAGAAAAATACAAACGGGAAAGCGGTGGCAAAGCACTTTAACAGGTGGTACACGTACTGGCAAAAAGTGCTTTCCCATTCCCAAAATGATAACATCATTAGACAAAAGGACCGGCTGTTCAAAAAGCGCCGGAAAAGCACTGGAGGAACAAAATTTTTAAACGTTGGCAAAACGCTGGCAAAACCAATAAATAGGTGGTCTGGAAATATATTTTCCAAAATAAAATTTAAAAAGAGTTCATATGTATTTTTTTGGTCCTGCCATGATTTGAACCCAGGCCGTCAGATTGGCAGACGATTGCTCTACCAACTGAGCTAACGAGACATATAATATTTGATGGCTAAACACATAAATGAGTGATAATAGCTGGACAACTACTGGCTGTGCCAAAATGTTAGTACTGGCAAACCATTTTTTGTAACTAGTATGCCAGTGTTGGGAGGGCAAAAGAAAAGTGGGTCCTGAAGGAGCTTTCCCACAAACAAAAAAAATTGGTTTTATAAAACAAAAAAATTTTTAATTAAAAAAAATCCAAAAAAAATTTTTTTGCTTGCAACCGGATTTGAACTCGGAACCTTCTGACTACAAACATTTTTTAACAAAGCGTCAGCATTTTTATAAAATCATTGGTCTACCAGTGAATTGATTTTTGTACGCCTGATAGCATTTGCTAGGTAGCACTGGATAACCACTGGTTGCAAACCTTGGCATATCACTCTAAGCTAATTCTTTGCCAGTGGTTTTTTTATAAACCACCGAAATTTTTGTAAAACAAATACTGGTAAAACGCTTTTTGCAAACGCTGGCAAAGCGTCCCAAATGAGTGTTCTGCCAGTCATTTATTTTTAATTCCGTGGTTACCCAGTGGTATGCCGGTGCTTGATTTTTTGTACCACTGGCGATTTCTGACTGGGGAGTAATAATAGCTGGACAAATACTGGCTGTGCCAAAATGCTAGTACTGGCAAACAATTTTTAGTAACTAGTATGCCAGTGTTGGGAGGGCAAAAAAAAAAGTTGGTCTTGAAGGAGCTTTCCCACAAACAAAAAAATTGATTTTATAAAACAAAAAAAATTTTTAATTAAAAAAAATCCCAAAAAAATTTTTTGCTTGCAACCGGATTTGAACTCGGAACCTTCCGACTACAAACATTTTTTAACGAAGCGTCAGCATTTTTATAAAATCATTGGTTTTCCAGTGAATTGATTTTTGTACGCCTGGTAGCATTGGCTAGCTAGCACTGGATAACCACTGGTTGCAAACCTTGGCATATCACTCTAAGCCAATTCTTTGCCAGTGGTTTTTTTTATAAACCACCGAAATTTATGTAAAAAAAATACTGGTAAAACGCTTTTCGCAAACGCTGGCAAAGCGTCCCAAATGAGTGTTCTGCCAGTCATTTATTTTTAATACCGTGGTTACCCAGTGGTATGCCAGTGCTTGATTTTTTGTACCACTGGCGATTTCTGACTGGGTACTTACACTTTGGTCGCATAACACATTATTTTAACATGGGGGTGTCATTGCTGGTAAATGGTTGCCTAAATCGTACCGGTATAGGCTAAAATAAGTGATTACGAAGGAAATAAGTTGTTACTTGTAATATTAAATTCACTAGTTAACTAAAATAAGTACATACTTTTATAGAGTGAAGTAAGTCATTACACATTAATACATATTTTATTGGTTACATGTAGGGAATAAAATAAGACGTTACCAGTAATGACTTTGTTTAAAAGTACAACGATCCGAGCAATGTGATTAGATTTTAAATTTTTATTAAATCGTACTTTCGCATACTAAGTAGTTATATTACGCAATACCGTAAGTTATTGATAAATTCATAAAATTCATAAACGCGTGTAAAATTATAGGAGGTTTATTGAACAAATTTTGTATGAAATGAGGTTTTGTAAACCTGCTATAACTTTACAAAGCGTTTATGAATTTAGGGGTTATTATTTTTACTCTTATTAATAAGTTATTATAGAACGCAATATCGGTAATGTATTATTTTAAAGGCTCCAAATAAGTAGTGATATATCTACATATCGGTAACTCATTATTTCATACCTCCCACATAAGTATTGATGTATCACAATATTAGTAACGTATTACTTTAGGTCTCTAAGTAAAACCAAGGGTAAAGGGGTACCCATTGCCAGGCAATGCGTGAAAAAGGTCAAACTCATTACCAAGGTTTTGCTGGGATGGTAACATACACTAAGAGAATTATCATCACTTCAGTAATGAATTTCTTCATAGTTTCAATGAAAATTGTCACTGGAACTCGTCCATTGAAACTTTTCATAGAATCTATGAAACAGGTTTCATTAAAGTCAATGTTCATGAAAAGTTCATAAAATTAATGAAACTCTTCATAAAATTGATAGGCCACTCGTCCAATGAATAAATCATTCAGCCAATGAAGAGCTTGATAAAATCTATGAAGCAATTTCATTTACTATTATTTATTATAGTTGGTTGTTGTCGTTGGTAAGCTGGAGTGGATAAATAAAAAGTACTTAGCAAATGCAAAAGGCGTAATAATCTAAAGAAAGAATTCATTAAATAAAAAGGGTCATAAAAAAAAATTTCGAAAAAATTAATATGATTTATAAAAAAATTTCATAGTCCAAAATTAATAATAAAAAATAAATTAAAAAAAAAAAAATTATAAAAGATTATTCTCTCAGGAAATGACGATATTTTATAAAAAAAAAGTAAATGAAATACTATTGAATAATTTCATATATATGAAGAACATTTTTCATTAAATTTATGGAGATCTAATTTATGAAATTCAATGAATTTTTTTAATGAAATTATGAAATTTTATAAAAGAAAAGTTATGAAAATTTTCATAATATTAATTAAATATTATATACATAATGAAATTATTCATTGGTTCTACGAAAAAAATTCTATGAAATTATATCATTAATATCATGAAGGGTAATTCTCTCAGTGTATAAGTGTGGGTACTCAAATTAAAGGATATTGTCTTACGACAATTCACAATTATTCTTTTCTTTATCCGTAAAACGTAGCCATAACTGGAGCCATTTTAGTCCCTTAAGAGGGGGGACTGAAAATAATGAAATTTTCTTATACTCGTATATTAAAATGGTACTCATATGATAGAAAATGTTCCCACGACTTCAAAAATTATAATTTTTTTCAATAATCTATAAACGCATTAAAAAATTAGACATTTAAAAAAAATTTTCCCTGCGGCGCAATAAAATAAATTACTTCTGAAATTGCATTTTTCATGAAAAAGTTTCCTTTTTATATTATCGACAAAAGTTTGGGTATAAAAATTTTTTTTTTTTTAATCTCGCGATTTTTACAAAGAAAAATTTTTCCTGCGGCGCAATTAAACTATATCACCCAGCAAAACCTTCTATTACCAGGTAAAGGGAAATGGAATAAGAAACCAAAAATTGTAACTACTTACACTTTGGTCGCATAACACATTATTTTAACATGGGGGTGTCATTGGGGGTAAATGGTTGCCTAAATCGTACAGGTATAGGTGATTACGAAGGAAGTACTGAAATAATTCGTTACTTGTAATATTAAATTCACTAGTTAGCTAAGATAAGTACATACTTGTATGGAGTGAAATAAGTCGTTACACATGACTTTGTTTAAAAGTACACTGATCCGAGTAATGCAATTAGATTATAAATTTTTATTAAATCGTGCATTCGCATAATAAGTAGTTATATAATGCAATACCAATAACTTATTATTTTTACCCTTATTATATAACACAATATCAGTAATATATTATTTTAAAGCATCCAAGTAAGTAGTGATATATCTCTATATCGGTAACTCATTATTTCATACCTCCCATATAAGTATTGATGTATCACAATATTAGTAACGTATTACTCTAAGTTTCTTAGTAAAACCAAGGGTAAAGGGGTACCCATTGCCAGGCAATGCGTGAAAAAGGTCCAACCCATTACCAAGGTTTTGCTGGGCAGTTCTGAAATTGCATTTTCTATCAATTAAAAGTTGATTCCTTTTGTGATTTCCATTTCCAACTGCCTTTTATGTTCCAAATTTTCAAAATAAACAACAAAAAATGGGCATTTGCAGGATTTTACTAAAACTAAAATAACGTGATTTTAGACTTTTTTAATTTTTTGAAGGTCTAAAATTTAACAAAATGTCTCTAATTCGATTCACGTCCAACGGATTAGTTAAAAAACCTCATTTTTAAAATCGTGAAAAAGTTTCCTTTTATTTGAGTACCATTTTAGTTCATATTAATTTTTTACTTTTTTCGACCCCCCTCCTAGGACTATTTTCTATCAATATAAAAAAATTATATTTTTGGGATCGTGAGACAATATCCTTTAATTTGAGTATCCACACTTACATGCTACTATGTTCCCCCGTTTTTTGCCCCCAACGGGCCTCCCGGGCCCCAGACCCTCCCAAAATTAATTTCGATTTTTTAGCTTTTTAATTCCAGAGGAGGTCATATTTTTTTTTTACGAAACCCCATAAACTGCGGTTTTGCCAAAAAATTACAGTCAAATAACATCGGGTGACAACTTTTGCACCACCTCTTTCAACTGATATTAAGGAAAACGTAGAAAACTCCAATGGAAATTGGTTACATACATCTAAATCGAAGAGGATCAAGTCTTTTGAAGAATAATTCATGAACGCATTTGGTGTTTATTACACACTGCAACACGAAAAAAATTACGATTTTCTGATAATGGATTCTGGTAGAGAAGACCAAAAAAAAAGAATATACGGGTATCGGCATTTTTAATGATCACATCGGAATTTTATTTTAGGTGGGGTTAAAAGTTCCCCCTTTTTCAAATGTTTATTGTGAATCGGCGTAGTAAACCATGTGAATCTTCCATTTTAGATAAGGGATGTGTTCAGCGAACTTATGTAAAAGACTACAGGGCCATTTTGTGGAACATTTTAACCCTCTAACTCTTCAATTAAGGGGACTTTTTTTGCCCCTTTTCAAAAAGGAACAAAAAAGACCCGTAAGTCATTTAAAAGGGGTTTAAATCGTTGTTGGTATTTTAGGGTTAGTGTTTGCCAACCATGATAAAAATTACGGAACAACTTTTCTTTGTAAATTAAGTTTTCATAAATATTGAATATATTCCAATACAAACTAATAAGTTTTGCATCATCAACAGTTAAAATGAAACTACTGACACGTTACTTTGCAATACTTACTAATTCGAAATTTATTTTTGAAAATGTACGTAGAAAAAAGTAGGCACCAACGATGGAATTTGCAACTACAAACACCTTTTTTTAATTGATATTCGATTTTCAACAATTAATTTGTTTGGAATTTCCGTAAACTGCTATTTTCATAAAAAGTTTCTTTAATACTACATTTAGATCTGCGCAGAAGCAACTTGGTTTTTGGTTCTTGTTATTTTTTACTTGTCAAAATGCATTTATAAATAAACAAAAACGAACAAAAAATAGTTTTATACAAAAATTGGGTAGTTTTTGCTCAGGTTTAAATGTAGTATAAAAATAAAAATTCAAAGTTATTAAAAAATAAGAAAAAAGTAGTTTGTAAAGGGTTCTTCAACAGGGACGCTACAAAAGTAGAAAGACAGGGACAGCAAACGATGCCATATTTCTTGCGCTCTTATTGAAAAATCCTTTATTTACAAATTCCATTGTTGTTATCTATTTCAAAATTTTGTAACTCAGGGAATTATGTAGGTAAAATCAGCTGCAAAAGACAGTTAAAATAACTGCATTTGAAGTTAAAAAGGTGTAGACTACATTTGCATTTAAATCAACTGCAATGTGAAGTTATTTTTAACTGTTAAAAATCAACTGGCAAATGAAGTAAAAACAACTACAAATGCAATTAAAACAGCGTACATGAAAATGATTGTAAAACTGTACAAATAACTGCAAATGTAGTTAAAATAACATAAATAAAAATTATTTTAAAAATTATTAATTTAATAAAAACAAATTTATGTAAATACTCTTAACTTAATTTTATTCCATAATAAATTTATAATTGAGAAATCAAAATTTACATTTAATACATACTTGGGAATTTTTCTTTGGCATTGAAATTTAATTGGCATTACTTGATCTCAATGTCAATGCCAAAAAATTTCATTACCATTCAATGCCAATGAAATTTTTTCAATTGGCATTGATTGAAACAATGGTAATGAAATGTACACCCAATGATAATGAAATGTACATATAATTGAAGAAAAAGCATTGCATACAAAAAAAATTGTTTTATAAAAAACGAAATTAAGACAAAAATTTAAAATTTCAGAGCCATAAACATTATAAATATTCCAGTAGGTTTGAGGTTAAGAAGAAGAACAAACATTTTCTTCAAAAGTTATAAACACATTAAATTTGCAAATCAGACTAGATCCAGTTTCTGCCTTTTTTTATGGACAGGCTTCATCAGTGATTTTCCATTAAATTGTATTATCGTTTATATTTTCATTGTCAGATTGTCTCTATATGAATACTTTCAGAAGTGATCAAACAGACATATACAAAAATTCTACTTTAGATTTCCTGTTTATCTTCTTATTACCTGCGTGTCACCTTTTCGCAAATGTTGCCACACTGACGTATGGTTTGTACGTACAAGTGCCCTGTTGGCTGTCCACAGGGCATTTTCATTATAACTATTCGCTATTTTACCAAGTTGTATTAAGTATAGACTATTCACTCTTCTTTAAACACTGGTTAGTGTAGCCTCTAGTAATGTAAACTTGACGAAATAACGAATATGAGATAAGAGATACGAGAATTTTTAATTTTTTTTTTCTTTATTTGTTGTTTTATCAAAACATGAAATCAAATGCTTTTTTCATCAATTATAATTAGGCATTCAGGCATTGAACAATGCCAATCAAAAAAAAAATTCATTGGCATTGTTCAATTGTAATGCCAAAGAATTTCATTGGCATTGGTCAATTGTAATGCCAATGAAATCATCAATTAATTGGTCCATTCAATGAACTAGTCCTAAGTATGATTTAATATCACTTTGATGTCCGTCTGTGAGGAATGAAATATTGTTTGGCTTCCTTTTTTTCTGCAGGTAGAAAGGAATGAAAATATAAAAGAACTGAAAGAAAATAAATACAATAAATTTTAATATTCCCGTAAATAAATTTATATTTTATGTTATAAAACTTACCTTATTATTTTAATAATTCAATAATTGTTTTATGACTAAAAGACAAGATAAAACATGTTCTTCTCATATTCTTTCACTAGAAATTTCTAAGCAAATGCTTCGTGCACACATTCTTCTTTACTTCGTACACATACACACTTTACTTCGTACACATACACATAAATAACTGCATAAAATAAATGTTACTACAATATAGTAGTTCTTGAAGTTTGTTTAAAATAATAACTGTCAAAAACATTAAACATTTTTGCTCTAAGTAAATTAAAAGCAATTGTAGTTAAAATATCTACAACCGCATTACTACACAAATAACTGTCATGTAGTAACTGCAAAACTTTTCTGAGTGTATTTACAAAAAGGCATATGAAAGATGTTTAATAATATCTTAGTTTTTCTAGTCGGCATTATTAAATTTAATTAGTTTTTAAGTAAAATTAATGTTTTAGATAATTTAATTTGTATATTTTCAGTTATTAAATAAAAATGTTAACAATTTGATATTTGGTTTTTGCAAATAACTAAAAACTAATTGATCACAACAAGCATGAACTCATTTTTGGAAGATTCTACAGAACGTATTAGCCGTCTCAGTAATGAAAGTCGTCATGATACGTTGATTAATGAGAAGAAATGGGAATGGGGATTTCTAAGGGTAGGTAAAGCTAATCAATAATATAGTGTTTAATTTGTTATTTTATATGAAACTTCAGTGATATAAATTAAAGCATACAAATAGCAGAAAAGCTACGAAAAATTAGAAAAAAAAATCCATACAGAAAAAACTGCCAGAGTTAGCTGAATATGTTTGAATATGTCCAATTAAAAAAAATTTAAAATCAACAAAAATAAAACTGTTAAATCTACAACATTTAGTTCTTTTCAGGTTTAATTTAGTTGAATACTAATAACTAGGGCAACCAACAAGAAGCTCTAAAAGCAATGTTTTAAGCTCTTAAAAAAAGCTCGGAAAAACAGTGAAATAAACAGTTAAAATGCAAAAATAAAACTTCATTATTTCTTCATTAAAATCCTCATAAAATTAAAATTTTTATTTAACACAATGCTACGATCCGTCGATTTTCAGGAATCAGACAAACTTGTGACATTCTTAAATTCATTTTTATAGGGAAATACATTAATTACATTAAAGGAATTAAATGTGCTAAAATCCCAAAGCTTATTTAGAAAATTATGAAAAATAATCTGTTGAAGGCATGGCCATATCCGGATTTCATTCTTGCCTAAGGAAATCGTCATTGTTATATTTGTACTATTAGAATTCAGGTTGGAAAAATAAAAGGTTTACTTTAACAAAAGTGATTTTTTTAATTTAAAAAACAAATTTTAAATAAAGAACGATTCCTTAGGCAAGAATGAAATCCGGATAGGGACATGCCTACAACGGATTATTTTTTACAATATGTTAAATACGTTTGGGATTTTAGCATATTTAATTCCTTTAATGCAATTAATGTATATCCCGATAAAATAAAATGAAAAAAACTAATATGCAAGTGCTTGTGCAAATTTAAATGTTACTGACACTTTAGAAAACATTGTTTTCTATTGTTGTTTCTACATGAATGGATGTCACTACATTGCTAGATCTGTCAAAACAACAGAGTAGTACATTGGAAGATGACAAAGCAAATTGTGAAAAATTTTCTGTTGTTGTTTTTGTTTTTTCTTTGATATTTTAAATGTTTAATAACGCTCCTAGACGAGAACAAGAAATTCTCATTGAGTTTGTAATTTAACTTAACAAATATTTCCAGAAATTCTAAAAACGTCGTCCCCTGACGATTTCCTTAGGCAAGAATGAAATCCGGATAGGGACATGCCTACAACGGATTATTTTTTACAATATGTTAAATACGTTTGGGATTTTAGCATATTTTTTTTTTTTTTTTTTTTTTTTTTTTAAAGAGAAGCAACACTCCTGAAATTCTTCCTATTAATTAACGTGTTGCTTCCTTTGGAAAGGGGATAGAGAAGAAGTGTAAGGTGGTGTAAGATGAAGGGCTTCAAATATGGCAACACTGTAATTGCGCGAGATATTGAATTTTTAGAACAGTTGTTGCGCGCCATCTGACGGTGAGTTGGCGAACTTTGTTGAAGCTTTTTATTATAGTTCATAGCCCTGTTATATTATTTTACTTCGGTGGGGTTAAGTGCTATGGGAACACCGAAGGAGGACGCTGCGATATGTATGAGGGATAGAAAAAACTCATACATATTACTATTTTTCATAAATTGATGTTGCCTTGGTTGGGGCTCGAACCCGCAACCTCACGTGTAACCGTCCAACGCGCTAACCATTACACCACAGCGCCCATAATTCCTTTAATGCAATTAATGTATATCCCGATAAAATAAAATGAAAAAAACTAATATGCAAGTGCTTGTGCAAATTTAAATGTTACTGACACTTTAGAAAACATTGTTTTCTATTGTTGTTTCTACATGAATGGATATCACTACATTGCTAGATCTGTCAAAACAACAGAGTAGTACATTGGAAGATGACAAAGCAAATTGTGGAAAATTTTCTGTTGTTGTTTTTGTTTTTTCTTTGATATTTTAAATGTTTAATAACGCTCCTAGACGAGAACAAGAAATTCTCATTGAGTTTGTAATTTAACTTAACAAATATTTCCAGAAATTCTAAAAACGTCGTCCCCTGACGATTTCCTTAGGCAAGAATGAAATCCGGATAGGGACATGCCTACAACGGATTATTTTTTACAATATGTTAAATACGTTTGGGATTTTAGCATATTTAATTCCTTTAATGTAAAGAAATTTATGTCGACTTAAAATAATGTTTAAAATTACTGATTTTAGGAAAAAAAAAGCAAAAATATGATCTATTTTCGCATAAAAAAGCTAAAATAAGCTTAATTTTTAAAGAAAATAGCAAAAACAAGCCAATATTTAAAAAATAAGCAAAAACAAGCAAAATTAGATAAAATAATCCAAAAACCTCTAACAAATATAGCTTAAAATTATTATATATTTTTAAGATCAGAACTTGTATGTAATCTAAATTTTTCTATCTTTCCAAATAAAAAACATGCTTTGGCTTCTTTTTGGTTGGTCTACTAATAACAATCTATCCGCTAAAATCATTAGAAATATTTGCTTCAAAATAGAACACTAAAAAAAAATATTAAAATCAAGTAGAAACATACATAGGTACACCGATAAAATTCCATAGTAAGATAGTTAATAAAATCTATAGTTGAAATTAAAAAATATATAAATAACTAGCATAATAAAAAGCTCTAAAAGCTACTCTTTTAGTCGAAATCAATAAAATTTTGGTTACCCTGTAAATGCACATTTCAATTAATTTTAAGTTGTCAAAATAGTTAAAAAATATATTTTTTATAAAAAACAGAAAATGAAATGTTGATTTGGTAAGTTCTAAAACCATCCAAAATTAATATCTAATGTGCTTTTATGTTGTGCAGATAAAATTTTGGAATGTGGGATCCCAGGTGAAAATGTTCATATATGGTCATATATGGGTTCATATATGGGTTCGGATCCGAAATTTGAGGGTATATGGCCATATATGGAGATATATGAATGTTCATATAAAATTTTTTTTTTTTATTTTTTAATAATATTGCTTTTTTTATTCAAATTAAATGTAAATATTATAATTCTATTCATACGTTACTGGTGAATTTGTACATTTGAATGAAATTGAGAAATTATGAAAATTTTAAT
The DNA here is from genome assembly GCA_949987735.1 of Leucophora obtusa. Lineage (NCBI taxonomy): Eukaryota > Metazoa > Arthropoda > Insecta > Diptera > Anthomyiidae > Leucophora > Leucophora obtusa. The sequence goes on from OX465296.1 coordinate 193,907,331, forward strand.
GGACATAAACATTTTACTTCAAGTTTAGAAATTATTTTATGACTGTTTTTTGATTATTTAATGATTGTTTATACACTAAAAGAAAAAACTGTGTAAAAATTTTAGTTAGAGCTACTAAAAATTAGTTCAAAATGAAAAACTGTTGAATTAGCAGAGTATTTTTGCTAAATATAAATAAGATAGGAACAGCAAAAATAAAACTGTTTAATATATTTACAAAATTTGAGTTATAATTGAGCTAAATTTCAGTGATTAGAAAATAAAATTAAATTGTAGTAGTAGACAAAAAAATATCACATAAAATTTAAAATTTTCAAAGTTTCTTTTTCGTTTTTTGTTTTTAATGGAAATACAAATCTAGCCTTCTGAAATCAACAGTTTAATATTTTTAGCAAATATTTCTGTTGGTTTTATAAACTGCTATTTGCATTGAACAAAATTTTAGATACAACAGTTTGTTTTAGCCATTTTTAGTTTACTTATATTTTGCAAAATTTTCTGCAGATTTTCTAAATTTAGCAGTTTTATTTTTGCTGTTTTTATCTTACTGCAACATTTTCAATTGTATTTCAAAATTTATCATTTTATTTCAGAAGTTATCAATTGTTTTTCAAATTTATCAATTGTATTTCAGAAATAATCAATTGAGTTTCAGTTTCATTAATTGTATTGTAGAAGTTATGAATTGTTTTTCAGATTTACCAATTGTATTTCAGAAATAATCAATTTATTTCCAGTTTTATAATTGCTTTTCAGAAATTATCAATTGATTTTCATATTTATCAATTGTATATCAGAAACTACCAATTGTATTTCAGAAATTATAAATTGTATTTCAGAAAATGAAAATAGTATTTCAGAAATTTATTAATTGTATTTCAGAAATTCGCAATTGCATTTCAGAAATTATCAAATATGTTTTACAAACAATCAATATTATTTCTGAAACTGGCAACTGTATTTTAGAAATTGCCAATTGTATTTAAGAAATTATCAAATGTATTGTATTTCAATATTTTTTGAATTCATATATGAAGATATATGGAATATATGAACCAATATATGGATCAATAAATGTAGTATATTATCATATATGGATTCATATATTTGAATGTACTTACCCATATATGCTTCCATACATCAGATATATGTTCATATATGATCATACATTAAACCATATATGCTCATACATGAAACCATATATGACAATATATGAACATATATGAATATTTTCACCTGGGATGAAAAATTGATCAAAATAACGAACAAAAACGACAATTAAAGAATCCTTTCTGCCGAGTTTTAAATTTCGATGTCGTGGCATAAAGTTACCTGAAAACATGCTGGTTACAGATGAATTTGGAAAAGCTAAAAAGAAGTTTAAAAACTTCAAAATTGGGGTTTAAATGAGTGAAATTCTTATTTATATTTAATTGTGTTGGTTTTGTTATATTTCCTTCTCAAATGTTATGTCATTTAAAATTATTTCTAATAAAAAAATTGTCATAATGTTTGTGACTTCCCTTTCAAATTAGAACAAAACGATATCTGTAGTGTCGATTACCTATTTTTTATATGATATAGTTGATTTTTATTAATTTTTTGATATCTACAAAACTTAGTTAGCATCAACTAAATCAATTCAACTATATATTAGTTAGGGGTATTTCACCTATAATATAGTTGAAAAATTCATTATAAACAACTAAGGAATTTTCAGGGTGTACTTAAAATAAAACAAAACAACTATGATATACAACAAAGTATGTTATTATTTATTTTAAATATTTTTATAATTCAACAATTAGTTTAATTTTTGAATTAGAAAATACAAAAATTGTTTTTTCGAATTTTCATATATTTAGTTAGAATATTGTTCTACCTCAAGTCCAAATTCTAATATGATATTGTCTGCAATAAGAAAATAATAGCTTGAAATACTATTGCAGGCTATTGAAGAGTTGAGGTGATGCCCACGAAACAATTGTATTGCCTATCACGAAAATGATCAACCTTTTTGAAACAACAAAATAAAATCCAATATGACAATATCATATTAGAATTTGGACTTGAGGTAGATTAATATTCTAATTAAATATATGCAAATATAGAAGGACCGAAAAAACAATTTTTGTATTTTTAATGCAAAAAATAAAATAATTGTTGAAAAATAAGCATACCACGGCTAAATCTCATTCAAAATATTTATTTTGTTTTGAGGTAAAGTTCGTTATTTTACAAATGTTATTAACAACGAAGACACAAACATACATACCCAGCAAAAAAATACCTGATCAAGATCCGTAAAAGCAGCTATACTGTTCGGCACGAATGCGTTCAAATTGAGGTGAAAAACGGATTTTTTTAACATTGGCTTGTCATAGGAGAGAAGGTGTTTATGCTACTTTAAATCTGCTTTGCACGTCATAAAAATGAGTGCTTGGATGTTCTTTTTTATATAGGAAAGCAATTCATTTTTTTTTACTATCTAAGGAGAGATGAAAAGTAACTTCTTGTGAATGCATTCAAATATATATTTAAGAAGTGATATTTATGACTTTTGAATGCATTCCCAAGAAGGTACTTTTCATCTCTCCTTAGATAGAAAAAAAAATAAATTGCTATCCTATATAAAAAATAACATCCAAGCACTCATTTTTATGACGTGCAAAGCAGACCTAAAGCAGCATACACACATTATGACAAGCCAATGTTAAAAAAATGCATTTTTCACCTCAATTTGAACGCATTTGTGCCGAACAGTATAGGTGCTTTTATGGATCTTAGTCAGGTATTTTTTTGCTGGGAAGTAAAGAAAAGTTTTTAATTAATGGCATTTTGGAAATCATTTAAAATACGTTTATTGGAAGTAAGAAATCAGCATATATGCACTGAAAAAGGAATTCTTGTAGAATGCATTCGGTTTTTTTTTTGCTGGGTATAAACAGTACCCGAAGGGTACTTTTATGTAATTGTTGCTTTCAAAAGGAGTTGATTTATGGCTGGTTTTAACTAATGTTTGGATCCAAAATTCGAATGGGTTAAAATGGGACTTGTGTCAAAATTTTCTATAAAATGATAAAAGCAAAGAAAATCGGAAATATAGCGCATATGGGCGATAGGTCCAAATATGGACCGATGCTATTTGGAATCAATAGGCTTTGTCCTTGGGACCATGTGAGTCAGCGAACCAAATTTCATTGAAATATATTCGTATATGCGACCTGCAGCGTGTAACCAAGCCAATTTTGAGGGGACCCTTATATGGGCACTAGGTATAAACATGGACCGATTTTAACCAAAATCAACAGACTTCGTCCTTGCACCGACATATGTCGGTGTACCAAATTTAATCAAAATATCTTAATATTTGCGACCTGCAGCGTGTAACCAAGACAATTTTTGAGGGACCCTTATATGGGCACTATGTCTAAACATGAACCGATTTCAACCAAAATCAATAAGCTTCATTCTTGGGCCGACCTAGGTCAGTGTACTAAATTTCAACAAAATATCTTAATATTTGCGACCTATAGAGTGCGCACAAGAATACATGGACAGTAGACTGTACCTCAAAAAAAAGTTCGCCGTACACCCTCCAATATGATGTATTTTTGGAAGGCGATTTCAAAAAAAAATTTTTTTTTGCCGACCGTAGGGTTCGCCATTTTTAATTTTTTGTTATAGCTTTGGCATTTAAAATCGGATTTTAAAGTGTGATATATTGATTTTTTTGCCTCGAGAAGACCAGTGTTTTGATATATAGTAAAAATCCAATTAAAAAAAATTTAAAAAGGCGACCCCACGTTCGCCAACCAATATATAAAAAAAATTTCTACTGGGTTTAGCGAAAAACTTCCTTAGCAAAAGTTTAATGATTTTTTGCGAGATTTAATTTTCTGACATTAGGGTGGTAGCAACTGAGATCTGGTGGGTAACTACTAGAACGGTATACTTGAGGTCAAAATGTCCTTAGAGCAAAACACTGGTCTCCTCGAGAAAAAAACATCGATGTATCATACTTTAAGATCCGACTGTAAATACCAAAGATATAACGAAAAATGTAAAATGGCGACCCCTACATTCGGCAAAAAAAATTAAAAAAAATTTTTTTTAAACGTCCTTGCAAAAATACTTCATATTGGAGGGTGTACGGCGCACTTTTTTTTGCCTGTAAGGTGGTACGCTCTAATGGACGGACATACAGACGGACGGATATGTGATAAAAAGTATAACGGCATTCACACCTAAATCTTAAACACGCGTTTAGCTAAAACGAGTGTAAAAGAATAAAGAACTGTTGTAATAGAATAAAGAGCTAAAATACGTGTTTTAGCTAAACACGTGTTTAAGAATTAGGTGTGAATGCCTATGTTAAATGTTAAAAACCTTTTAAACTCTCCCTCTTTTTTTAATATGATTCTTAATAATACCTGTCTTTTAATATTTAATTCGGAACCATCATGAAAATAACGCAAAAAGCGAAAGATTGGGAATTTTTTGACCCCGCTTTTATACCACTAAGTATGAGTTTGAGCAGCAACAAAATAATATAGCCTACGAAAAAGCTCCATAATATTTTTAAAAATCTTAAAATAGTAATTTTTATCAAATTTATGAAAATTTCGTCAGAATAAATATTTCATAAATATTGATGAATAGGTTAATAAAAAATTTATAAAAATATCTAACCAGAGATCCAAACCGAACGTGGAATATTGTTTTTATCGGTGTATACTAGGGTGGATCTACCTTATATGGATGGAAAAAATAGCGACTGTGACCGCCCCCCCCCCCTAGAAATGTACCTTTGGGCATAAAAATACACCATGCAAAAAATTAAGGTGATCGGATAACGGGAACACGTGCCGCATCGGCCCTGAAGTTTGAAATACGATTTATAAGGCGAAAAAATCACTTTTTTGGCTTTCTTTCAAAATACTGGCTCTTTATTTTCTAGTCGGCTCTCTTTTTTCATCTCTGCATTGGTATTAGAGTCCAAATATACAACTAGTAATTATTCTTAGTTCAAGAGCTTCTAGGTCCAACTAAAGTAAGGTGACCATACGTCATCTTTTTTGGAGGACAATCATCTATTTTCACTCGCTGCCATCTATAAAATTTGTGTTCTCTTTCTGTCATCTTTTTCATAATCGGTCATCTTTTGTCATCTTTATTTTTAAAAGTATTATTAATATTTTTTATTATTGATCTTATAGTATGAACAGTACAAGCATGGCACTAGGGACGGTTTCCTTTAAAAATTACATCAAATTTTATTTCACACCTTGTTCTCTTACTTAACTTTCGCTTTTGAAAATAAATTTTAGCACTTATTTTCTTTTCGTAAGAGGGGGGGGGGGGGCATACATGATACTGCGTGCTGTACAATTTGTTGGATGAAAATGCGATTTTGAGCGAGTATGGGCTTGTTTGACGACCATTACAAAAACAAAATGCACACGTCCATCCAGAAAGTTGGACGACATGCAGTATCGTGTATGTGCTCTTGTAAGCTTTATGATTACAGGGTTGATACATTGCAAACATTTACTTCTATTATCCTATTTTTTAAGTTTCGTTATTTTTTTTAACTAACTTTATATATTTATAAGTAAATGTAAATTTTTTTTAAACTAATTTTACATATTTACATATGTGAATGTAAATTTTTCTGTAAAAAATGTTGAATTCAAATAAATTTTTTACTTTTTTTCTTAATGTCATCTTTTTTCTTTTTCAAAATCTGGTCGCCTTAAACTAAAGGGATCAGGTTTAAAGAAATGATTTGCAAAATTAATCCATATTCATCATATTTATTACTTCTAGAACCAATGCTATCCCATGCATAGTGGAGACATACAGGCCTGTTCTGAAAACGGTGTGATTTCAAAACACGGACCGTTTTAAAATCACACGGGTGATTTGTTGCTGTTCTACAAATCACCAGATTTTATTTTTTTCGGCGTGATTTCAGTTTTTCGATATCACGAGGAAACAGCTGATTTCTTTACTTTGTTTTGATTTATATTTTTAATAAAAATATTAAGTGGAAAATTAAAATGCCGGGAGCTACTATATTGGCAGTAATTAATTTAAAAAGAAAGCAGTTAAGGGATGATCGTGTTAAAAAATGTTATTTGCGTGATGTATCAAATCCTATGGATACAAACGAAACATTGTAAGTAAACAACGATTAAATTAATGTAATGATTTAAGGCATATTGGTTTTCAGTTTCATTTCATTTTACCGGCTAAACAAGAGGGCTTTTCAAATGGTATTGGAAGAAATAGCACCACAGCTACCAAACTCCTCCATTCCGGCAAGTATATAGCAGCTGTGCTTAGATTTTTAGCAGTCGGATCGTATCAAGGGGTCATAGCGAACGATGTGAACATAAGTATGGGACGCTCCGCCTTCTGCAAGATCTTATGGAACGTAATGAATTTATTAGAAGAAACCTTGTGTCCAACTTGGATAAAAATCTCATTAGATCAGCAAACACAAAGTGCATCAAAATCTCATTTCTATCAACAGTTTGGTATACCCGGAGTAGTGGGATGTGTTGATGGAACGCTTATTAGAATAATGAAGCCACCGTCCGATCATTCTGCATATTTTAGCAGAAAGGTTAATTACAGTCTTAATGCTATGATTACTTGTTGTTGCCATTTGTTACATTTAACACATATGTTTCTTTATATTTTCTTAATAAAAAACTTCATAATTTTTGGCTATTTTCATTTTTACTTAAGAAAAATAATAAATTTTGGTATTAAAAGGTTATTTTTATAAAATATTTTAGTTAATTTGTTCGGTACTGTAACATTGTGTGACTCTGGCATGCAAAATCACGAAGAATGTCATACAAAAAAAATACAATTTTTTGCAAACTTGTTCATTTTAGTTATTATTAAGTTCATAACAAAGTACGTACAGAAAAACAGCAAGTGATTTGAAATAACCTTAACTTATCTGACCGGTTTAAAATCACGTGATTTTCAAAATATTTCTGTTCAGAACACCTTTTAAGTGATTTCAAATCACTTCGGCGTTAAGTGATATCCAGAACAGGCCTGATAGTATGTGTTTGAAAACTTTAATTTTTTCATATTTGTTTTCAGAATCAATGCCGCAACTTGGAATTGGAACAATTCTATCAATCGTATATGCAACGTTTGCGCGTTAGTTATTTGTCTCTCTTCGTCATTATTGAACTTTTAGTTGTGGGTGTTCATTCAATTATATTACTCTCGACCATTTCAGTAAGTATTGAACTACAAAATTTAAATTACATCTATATATCTTAGACTATTTACTTATTTCTTTTAAGAATCTCAATAATGTTGCACCTGATATATTTGCCTATATAATATCGGCTTTATTAGTTTGGGCAACACTGGCTCTAAATTTTCGTATTGAATTAATTAAGCGTTTTCCTTGGATTATGTACGTTACCTCATGGCTGGCAGTAACCATATTGGTTGCAACCGATTTAGGAGTCACAGTTTATCATGCTGCTGTAAATTTAGATTTATTGCGACCCGCCTATGGATCATATATCCTTTATGCTGTTTATATATTTATGCCATTACCTGATAATATTCATGCGTTTATATTGGGTATAGCTGTAACAATATCATATTTGATAGATTATGCATTTGTAACATATCGAAAACATTCGGATGGCACCAATAGACTGGATATTAATAAATTAATAACGGAGGGCATTTTTTTGTTGTCTATTAATTTATTGGGTATTTATTTTCGTATGATGAAAGAAATCGCTGTACGTTCAACATTTATAGATCGTAGACAATATGTGGAAGAAAATTTATTGCTTAGATATGCCAGAGAGGAAGAGGTATACGATCTTGAGCATTGATATAAAATATTCGATTGTGAACTAAATTTATTTTTTTTTTTGTTTTAGAGAAGTTTATTGTTAAGCATTATACCAGCTCATATTGCAAATAAAATGGAACACTCTATCAAAGCAAGATTGTTACATAAAAAAGTCGAAAATCAGCTACGACATTCCCAAAATCCTAATTATATAGGCATGTAAGTGAAGCGGTAAACTTAAGTGAATAATTTAATAAATATTTATATATATTATTTTTAGTGAAAATTTTCCAATTGGCAAACACTGGCGTCAAGATGAATCTGAGTAAGTAGAATTTACGTTCAGTCATAAAATAATCCTAAGGCTGCATTCACACCTAATTCTTAAACACGTGTTTAGCTAAAATACGTATTTTAGCTCTTTATTCTATTACAAAAGTTGTAGTAGAATAAAGAGCTAAAATACGTGTTTTAGCTAAACACGTGTTTAAGAATTAGGTGTGAATGCAGCCTAAGATAATATTAAATCCAGTTTCTAGAAGTTATTTTTAAATTTTATAATGAACTCTATTAGTTTTTTTTAATCCATATCGATTGAGATTTTTACGATGGTTACGAATCCATACAGAAAGTATTTCTCATTAAAGTTTTAAATTTAAATAAATAGTGGTTCTCCCTACGGTTATTAATTTACATCAACCTTGGCTGTTTTTGTAGCCTATTCCTTTTCTAAACCACAGCAATCTTCTTATTTAGATTTCACAACCACATAAATCTAGAGTTCTTTCAACGGGCATATAATTAAAAGAGATACCAACTTTCCCAATCTCTTCTTCATTTTTTAAACATTTTTCGATACAAAATGCCAATCTTCGAAAGAGAGAGTTGGAAACCGCCTGATTCTTTATCAATAGTCATGTCAATCCTGTTCATTTTTTATGTTGTACGTGGTGTTACTCGTGTTTCTTTAGGAGATTTCAAATATTCTTTAAGCTTACATTTTTTTTAGAAGAATTCCAATTCATATCGTTTTCATTTTTTCGAAAATTCTAAATAAGTACTTTAATCAAGATTCTTGTTAAGGTCTCAGACGATGCTAATCGTTTTAGACTATCATTGTCTTTGGAGAATTTAAATTCACATTTTTTGGAAATTGCAAATAGACATCAACCGTAGTACATCTTTTAGTCTCAGATGACTCTAATACTCCACTCGGCATTGATTTTGTTTCTTTCTTCTTCGCACTTAAATATTTTTTGTATCATTCTGTCTCTTTTTTGTGATTTTTCCTTATGTTTTAGATGATTTCAGCCGTAGTTATTCTTTAGGTTTTGGACGAGACCAATCGAGGCTCTTCTTTAACCCTTTGAGGACCATACATTTTCTGCCGAAGCTATTTTGAAGATTTTGCGATTTTCATTATCTCTGACCTAATAATGGTTATGCCAAGAAAAATTGACTCCGTATAACCTCCCCCTTACCCCTCATTTAGCTTACTAAAATTATTTGCCATTTGACGACCCTGCCGTTCCGGACGAAGCGATTTTATCATTATTTTATTTTCGTGATCTGGAACTAAATTATGGATACATTACAAAAAATTGGCCTCATGGATCCCTTGCTTGCCCTTCATTCCGCTTGTCAAAGTTTGTGCTTTTTACCCTTAAATGAAGAATTCTAAATAACCAACTTCGAGAGCTCGAAAGGGGAAAGCGGGACTAGGTAGGGATTTACCGCCTACTAAATTTTTGTTCCCGCAATCATCCTTTACAAATCACCTTTGGATGTATTTACTCTATCTTTTGTCTGGGCAATTATAAGTGCGAAAAACTCTTGGGCAATCATACTTGCCTGTGGTCGTCAAAGGATTAAAGCCTGATTTATATGCTGAACATGTAAAAGAGAATTCCAAAAATTTAGAATTCCTATGACAAATACCTTAAAATTGTAGAGATGATTGGAAAGGGATTGTCAACACACTGGATGTATATGTTACAAGCCTTTATCAATCACTGCAATTCTTAAGGTTTTCGGGCGACATCAACAGTGGTTCTTTTTAAGTTTCAATTCCACTTCGATGGTAGTTCTTCTTAAGGTCAATTCATAAAATACATTGTCCTGAGTACCTGTTCTAAATAGTTCGTGAGGATGTGAAGCGGTAAAAAATATTTTTCACTCATTTAAATATAATGATAACAACCGACAGTTTTTATCACTTCACCGCTTGCAAACCATTTAGAATCGGTACCCTGCTTCAGGTGCGAGACCAACTTAAGATTGATTACTTATAAAGTTTCAGACAGCGATAATACGTAAATCGTCTTTCAGAGATTAAAAATCCATACCAATTGCGGAATTTTCTTAGATTTCGGATGACGTTAATCATTATTATTCAAAATTCTTCTTTCAGTTGAAATCAAATTCAAATCCCGGCATTTGGCTTTTGTGGCTTTCTAATATGTCTGTTCCCGCACTTTACCGAAGTTATCCAAACTAGCCCAAAGGCGTTCCCGTACTCAAAATTGCGTGTAAATTGTTGTTGTTTGGGCTGTTTTGGGTTCCCGCGGGTACCCGCGATAACGTACGGGAACACACATAATGACTGCACAAAATTTGTGAATTTTAAAGTTTTATGATTTCACACATAGAGCGAAATGTTTTCGCAGCTATAAAGAAAATGCTGGACTTTAGCAGATAACCGGACATTAGAAAACTGAAGCTTAAGTTAAATCAAAATGACACTCGCTGTCAATAGTTGCCCTAGAGCTTCAAGCTTCGAATAAATCAAATTATTATTTTAGTCAAAATATTTCAAATACACGAAGCCGCAATTACTGCCCAGAGATCAAGGTCCTATTACAAATTCTGAACTCAAAGGAGTTGTCCAATAGAGTTACCGGTAGTCAGACATGTAAATCATAGATTAGATAGATCTTGTAATCTATGATGTAAATGTGATTTAAAAACTGAAATTTTCATTAATAAATCTAACGGTTCAAGTAGAATAATTCTCGATTATTTCACAGTACCTTGTTTGTAGTTCCCCATGATGATGTTACCATACTTTATGCAGATGTCGTAAACTATACTTATCTCACTACTACCTTGGATGTTAAGACTCTCGTAGAAACTCTTCATGATTTATTTGTAAAATTTGATTCGGCTGCAGAGGTAAATGGCAAAAGTTAATCTGAAAAGTTGTTATTTCAATATAATTATAACTTAATCTCAGGAATATAATGTTTTACGTATAAAATTTTTGGGCGATTGCTATTACTGCGTAGCCGGTGTTTCCATACCGAACGAATATCACGCCAAATGCTGTGTGGACTTAGGTTTACGTATGATTAAGGATATCCGTGATGTAAGGTATTAATGAAAATAAATAGTAAATGAGATTATTATATTCGTTATTTACAATGTTTCTGAAATCCAATCTTCGAAATATCTAGAACACGACGTAAATTAAATATCGATATGCGTATTGGTGTACATACGGGCAGTATATTATCTGGGGTTATAGGTGAATGCAAATTACAATACGATATATGGTCAAAAGATGTTGATGTAGCAAATCGTTTAGAACAGACTGGTATGGCCGGTCGGGTACATGTGAGTGAAGAAACTTTGAAGCAATTGGAAGGTGAATATATGTATGAAGAAGGTACACCACAAGCTAGAACTGATCCGGTTTTAAAGAATTTTGGTATACGAACATTTCTTATCAAGCCTCCAAGGGTAAGCAGTTTGAGTTGTTTACAGTATTCTAGGTATTAATTGAGAAATTGACTTTAGTATGCTTCATATAATGAACAAAGACGTCCTTGGATTGGTGTTAAACGACAAATAGAACAACGTTCTAGAACAGATACTTCTACAAATTTTATGCAAAATAATATACAACAATTTAATCAGATACGAGCCCAAGCAAAATTGGAAATGAGTCGAGAATTGGATAAGATGCCAATAGGAAGAATACAGTAAATATTTCCAAAAAGGGATAGAAAACTAAAATCCTTAAAATGTTTGCAATGTATTAAGATCTATCTTCAGCGCTACAGATTGAATTTAACTACTTTCTCCTTCGTACTTACATATATTTGTATCATTCTCTCTTTCTTCTTGAATACAATCTGTAGCGCAGATTTTTCCAGTGTAATGAATAGTACTGTGTAAAGATTATTTATTTTAGGGTTACCAAATTTTGTTTTGATCGCTCCAAGCGTTTAACTCAAGACGAAATGGAAGAACAAAATTTTCGCCGCAATATTACCTATATGTGTTTATTTTTCAAAGATTGGCGTTGGGAAATGCAATTTCTGCGAGAACCAGATGATATGTTAAAATATAGTGTCATCATGGGTATCATTATATTTTTGGGAATTATGGCCATACAATCGATTAACAAAGTGTAAGTAAGGTCATTATTAATTCATTAATTCAAAATCGTTCAAAACCTTTTAACTAACTTCTGTGTTTTTTCAGACAATCGACAAATTTCTGGGCTACTAATGCTACTTATATGGTTTTAATGGCAATTTGTATTTGCCTAACCTGGTTCAAAAAGTTATGGATTATGTTTTTCGCGGAAACGGCACAATCGGAACCGGATAATAAGTTTTTATTATTTCTTTTTGATGCCTCAAAACGCGTACAGAGTAGTATAACAGCAAGGATAATTATTTATCTTTTAATTATTGTTATACACTGTTCAGCAACTTTTATACAATTGGTGTGTATCTCCTATTCAACTACTCGAATTTTTTTTATTAGAAAATTTTAGGAAAACTATAGTTGGTCAAGACCGACCATAATATATTCAGCACCTAGTCATAGCCTTACGAATTTCATTCGTATTTGCATTTAGAAATTATGACCGAAAATTTTCAGACATAATCCTCAAGAGGGAAATATAGGCTTATTACCTTTTGAGAAATGATCATAATCCATACAAATTCTGCCCATCACAGAGTTGAAAAAAGCTGTTGGCCGGCTACATTGAATCTACTGTTCAGAGAAAACAGATTTGTGCTAACAACGGAATTTGGTTGCGGTAACCGAATTTTTTTTTGTAACGACAGAAAACTAATTGAGGCAAAAGTAATTGTACTATAACAATATAATTTAGATTTTCTCAAAATTCGGTTACAGCAACTAAACCACTCGATTTATAACAAAGTCTGTTGTCACCACAAATATGTTTTGAGGTTGTCGGATTATGAATATTCCCACAAAAGAGATTATATTAAAGGGTCCTAATGCACAGTACACAACCATAGATTACATAGGTTACGTAGTCTTCTTCTTCTTTTGTCAACAAACACATTTTTTCACACACACACTCAAATATTTTTTGTATAGGTAAAGAACGTATGTCCAATACATTCTCATGAGTTACGTGCACTGACTGCAAATGTCAAAGAGTAAGAGATCTATGTAATCTATGCCCACAACAGTAATTAATATCATTTATTTTATTTCAAAAAAATATCGTACTGGTATAAAAATGGAAACATCTTCGGAAATTCAATTGTATTTTTCACCAATTAGTCAAACCTAAGTTTTCTGACACCATAGTTTTATTTACGATAAGTTCAATGGCTCATGAGTTACAGCGTAATTAACCAATTTTTCTACAACATTTATTCATAAAAGTAGGTACCATTAGAATATTATTTTATTTAATTATTAGCATTTAACACGAAATAAATAAACTGTAGCTGTTTAAAATCAAACAAATTAAATTTTTTTATAATTGAAAATCGTGAGTAAATTTGCGAGTTTTGAGGAAATACAAATGGATTTATCTAATTGCGGCATTAAAAATGTAACAAAAATCGAAAGACCCTTGGTCAGATTTTTTTGAAATACCATGGAATTTGTGATATTTATCTTAAAAAATTACATATTTTCAGTTAGATTGCAATAATTGGGAAATTTATACAGACGAGCATAGTATTACATATTTACAACAATTTTCAAATGGCCAAGCCTGTGATGTTGGCTTTAATCCTTGGGTATGTTTTAGACATAACAAAAATTTTATTATTATACGAGTATATTCTTAAAATTTCAGGCTATAACCGAAAGCTTAGAACTAACCATATGTATGGTATTCCTGTACTCTCGCATACCATTTATTATTAAACTTTCGGTCGGAGTCTTAATATCCAGCATCTACACAATTACTATATTTGTTAATTATTCATTAATTTATGAGGCCAGTCCTTCGACAAACGTTCAATTACGATCTGAATACTCGCATACAATGGTTATTATTATAACTCTAGTTATTTTTCATCTAATGGATCGTCAAACTGAATTTATATCAAAAGTGGATTATAAGTGAGAATATTACCTTTGAAATGCATCTTTTTATATTTATATTTATGTAATTTAACCTATTAATAATTTTGACAGCTGGAAGCGTCAATTACAAAGGAAACAAGAAGATGGTCAAGTTACCAATGAATCTATTTCATCTTTGATTAACAATATTTTACCATCTCATGTAGGTAAGTAAAATAACCATATTCTGTTAATTTTACTATACAGGGAAATCCCGGTTTAACGAATACTAGTTTTAACGTATTCCCTCCCTATTCAAAAAAAGGGTAATTAATTAAGGTTTTTTGAGTTTCTCGTAGTATTGGAAGAAAATTAAGCTTCATATCATTCGTTAAATAGAGACCCTACTGTATCTACATTCCTAAATATTTATGTTTTATTTATTTTTCTATTTAGCCGATATTTATATATCCAAACAAATGAAAAATGAATTGTACTATGAAGAATATGATAATGTGGCTGTGATGTTTGCTTCCATACAAAATTATGATATTGAAAATGTTGCTTTAAAAGTATTAAATAAAATCATTTGTGATTTTGATGAGGTGGTAAGTTTATTATTATTTTTCATTTATGTGGTTTTTATATTAATAAATTCATGACAGTTGTCGATATGTTCACTGGATCTTAAATTAAAATCCAATTCGAAATCCATATATTTTATATTTGCAAGCTTATAGGATATTCACATGAACTAGATAACTAAATCCTCTAAATTTTTTTTTTATTGTATTACCACATAACTAGAGTGACCATTCGTACTGATTTTATCAGTACAAGTACTGATCAGTACATGTACTGATTTTTGGTTACTGATGAGCAAATCGTGTACTAATTTTTTGAAATTTGCACTGGTTGTACTGACTTTTAACATTTAAAAAAATATTACATATTTTTAATACTCAAAATTAAAATACAAATTGAATCCCCTTTAAATAGAATTAAATTTTTGACTAAAGTGAACGAATTAATCTTTTAACCAAATCAAGGGAACATTTAATTAAACTAAGTTAGGAGTGTTTACATAAATTTGTTTTTTATTAAATTAATAATTTTTAAAATAATTTTTATTAATGTTTTTTAACTACATTTGCAGTTGTTTGTACAGTTTTACAATAATTTGCATGTACATATGTTGTTTCAATTGCATTTGTAGTTATTTTTACTACATTTGTCAGTTGATTTTTAACAGTTAAAAATAACTTCATATTGCAGTTAATTTAACTGCAAATAAGTCTACACCTTTTTAAGTGCAAATGCAGTTATTTTAACTGTCATTTGCAGTTGATTTTACCTACATAATTCCCTGAGTGTAGGAAAAAGCAGCTAGAATGTGAACGTTTTTCTATGACAGAAATTAGCAATGAGAAAATAGATTTTTTGTGACGGTTAAATTTGTAGCTAATCGATTGGTTCTTTGTGGTATTCGAATATGCCGTTTCTGTCTACAGAGTAATTTGTTTGTG
The DNA here is from genome assembly GCA_949987735.1 of Leucophora obtusa. Classification (NCBI taxonomy): domain Eukaryota; kingdom Metazoa; phylum Arthropoda; class Insecta; order Diptera; family Anthomyiidae; genus Leucophora; species Leucophora obtusa. Next base: position 193,922,991 of record OX465296.1, read on the forward strand.
ACAACAGAAATTCGCTTGCCAGAACAAAAATTCGGTAGTATTAACCGAAAAATTTTAATATAATTCTATTTGTTTTTTTGATTATATTTAAATTTTTTTTACTGATTTGAAGTCAGAAAAAAATGGTCACCCTACATAACAATTTGGGCTGTAAGCTCAAATTACAACCCAAATTAGTTTGGAAGTAAAGTTTGGCGGAATGAGGTATCTTGAGGTAGAAATCTATTTTCAATAGATTTTTCTGCGTCAAATCTACTTTCAAACTAAGTAGTTGTGTATACTATCACTAGTTAAAAGTAAACAGCTGACACGATACTACCAGACTAATGGAGTCTTAAGCCCAAATTAGTTTGGAAGTAAAGTGCGGCGAAATGAGGTATCGTGAGGGAGAAATCTATTTTCAATAGATTTTCCAATCTAAGTAGTTGTGTATAATGTCATTAACTAAAAGTAAACAGCTGACGCGATACTTTACGATACTACTAGACTAATAGAGCCTTAAGTAGTTGTGTACACTGTCATTATCTATTTTCAATATATTTTTTTTTTGGGCGAAGTCTCTTTTGAAAATGAATTATACAATAATTTAGATCGAAGGGTTTAAATTTTAAAGGTAGGATAGTCTCAAAAATTATATCCTTAACTCCGAAACGGATTTAAGCTCTTTAGTAAAATTAAATTCAAAATTTTACATAATACTAAATATTTTGTGTTTTTATAAAAATCTACTTCGGCCACAGCAAGTTTTTCTTCTTCTAAATATGTGCAGTAGACCGTACCACCTTACATACAAAAAAGTTCGCGGTACACCTACAAATATAAAGTATATTTGTAAGGTAATTCCAAAAAAATTTATTTTTTTGCCGAACGTAGGGGTCGCCTTGATTTCAATGGTCCTTAGAACAAAACATTGGTCCCCTCGAGAGAAAAACATCGATGTATCAAGCCCAAATTACTTGAACGTAAATTTAACGTGACGAATCAGCTGATTCAACCTGCTTAATGAGAAACACATAGTGCTGAGTACTAGACGTAAACGAGTCGTAACGTACCGGACATTTCTGTTCAAAACAGAATTTTTTCTCCGTTTTTACTTGAGAGTGGCAAACAGCTGATTTTAGTTGCATATCAGTGTTGGGCTTTGTGTCACAATTGTACCATGTTTGGCACAATCAAATGTTGATTGGTACACCGACACATTTTGGTTATTTCCACAAATTTTATAGAAATCCGGTTTATTTAAAAAAAATTTATTGGCAAAAACCATTAAATTTTTTTTTAATTTTTAATTGAATTCACAAATAAATTAAATTTGGCATAAACTAATTTAATGATTGAATGAATCAAATGAGCTAATTGACTACAAATTATTTTCGATTTAAAATGAAATTAAATCCGATTTTCAGGGATAAAATATAATCTACAATGAATTTTTATGAAAGTTCTTGCTTGTTATTTTATAAAAAAAATGTAAGTTTTGGTACTATAGGGGTCGAAAATGTACTATTTTTAACCTGGTTGGTACTATTCTGAAGATCAAATTTATCATTCCTTAATAGCACGTTACATATTTTGAGTAACTTAGCAAAAATAAAATACCATGTTACGACTCGTTCTCGTTTCATTTACGTTCTGGTAACGAGACCTTCACACTTTAATATCCGACTGTAAATGCCAAAGATGTAACGAAAAATGTAAAATGGCGACCCCTATGTTCGGCAAAAAAATTTTTTTTGAAACATCCTTGCAAAAATAATTTGGATTGGACGGCGTACGGCGAACTTTTTTTTTGAGGTACGGTCTAATGTGTAGTATTTTATTTATGTATTTTAGCTTAAACAATTCGAAACTGAGGGTAGATATAAAGTGGAAAAAATTAAAGTAGCTGGCTGGACATATATGGCTGCTTGTGGTTTAGATTTAGCACGTTCCGAACATGTAAATACTCAACCAAATTTTAGAAATTCTTCTCTATTACCAAATGGACGAAGAAGTCATTACCACAACGATAGCTGTAAGTGTGAAATTACTTAAGTTTAGTTTACTTACCGAAATCAGGCGCGGATCCAGGAAAAGGTTTTGGGGTAGGAATTTATTGTGTTTTAAATAAGTCTTCTATTTGCTTTTATATTGTTGTTAGAAAATTTCCTAATAACTCTGCCTCTGGATCGGCGCTTGAACAAAACATTTCCAATCTAACGATTTCTTTGCAGTTCATTCTCATTCATCCAATGATATTAAACTTGATATGGGACCATCTACCTCCAGGGATGCAATGGAGACACATAAAAAATTATCCAATCAATATGAGGGACATGCTAGTAGTATTAATCAGAAAAGTCGTAAAATCAGCTCACCCCAACAAAGTAATGTGGTACATGTAATGGCACAATTCGCCTTACAATTAATGAGACAAATGCAAGAATTCAATATAGAAAATTTTCAATGTGAAGATGGTAAAAAGGATCATTTAAGAATAGGTAAAACGGAGTTGACACATATCCCTTATGGCCCATTCACACGAACTATGTAGATAACTAAATCTCCACGTTTTCGTTCTTTATTCAATTACCATAAAACATCTTTTTATGACATTACATGGTAATAGAATACAAAATCAAAAAACGTGAAGTTATAGACCATTCACATGAACGAGATTACTAATCTCCTAGTTTTTGCTTTTTTATTCTATTACTATATAATTTCAAAAAATTACCTTATGCGGTAATAGAATAAAGAACAAAAATGAGGAGATTTAGTTATCTCGTTCATGTGAATGGCCTATTAGATATCTCGTTTATGTGTATGGCATTATAAATGCGTACTCGAAAACGCATACTTAAGCTCTTGATTTTATAACAAAAGTTCTGTATTCTTTTATAGGCCAAAACGACTGTAATAGGTCATTCACATGAACGAGATAACTAAATCTCCTCATTTGTGTTCTTTATTCTATTACCATATAATGTTAAAATATAATGTTATATGGTAATAGAATAACGAACACAATTGAGGAGATTTAGTTATCTCGTTCATGTGAATGACCTATTACAGTCGTTTTGACTAAATTCGTGTATGGGATCTAGGTGCGAAAGTAACCTATAACAGTATTCACACCTAAATCCTAAACTTGTGTTTAAGCAAAACTAGTATGAAAGAAAAATCAACTTTTGTAATAGAATAAAGAGCTTAAATGCATTTTTTGCTAAACACGTACATAAGAACTAGATGTGAATACAGCCAAAAATGCATTATTTGCGGTTAGTAAAAAAATTAAAAACGTTTATTACTGCTGTTATTGTAGGTATAAGTAATGGTTCCATTATGGCTGGTGTTGTTGGATCCTCTAAACCGCATTATGATATATGGGGTAATTGTGTTAATATGGCATCTCGAATGGATTCTACTGGCATTCCCGGATGTATACAAGTTACCGAAGATACAGCGGAAATTTTACGAACTTTTAATATACAATGCACTCTACGTGGCATGACTTATGTTAAGGGTCGTGGTGAAATACCCACATATTTTGTGGGTATTGATGAAAATTTAAATTTTATACCCGAGACAAGTTCAAATGATAATAATATTAAATTGGAAAAAGATTTGTAAATATAAATTTATGGACAGATTCTAGAAATTATATTAACATTTTATAACTACATTCGAAACAGTTTGCCGTTAGTAGCAACTGAAAATGACAGTTAATACATAAATGACAGTTATTTATCTTTAAAATAACAAAAAATTAGTTATTTTTGGCTTTTAAAAAACAACTAACAAATGCAATAAAAACCACAGATAATGTAAAAATAACTAAAATATTTTTACTACAACCATATTTAAATAACTGGCAAAATTGATAAAAAAAATTATAGCTTTTTTACAATTATCTATTTCTATATATAAGAATATATTTTAATAAAAAAAACATTTTTTTTCTTTTGATTACAAATAAATATATGACTTTATCCCGCTTTAAATTTAAAGTCAAAATTACAAACGATACTAGAGTAATTCCGTTTTTATGTATTGGAGATCAATCAAATTTTCTGACTTTTTATTTTCAAACTAACTATACATATATCAAAAATAACAAATCAAAACTAAACAGAAATATTCAAAAACTAAACGAAATTTTTTATTTTTAAATAACTAATAAACTGTTGACTGCATTATTATTTGTTTATTATAATTTTAAAAATAATTGATTTAAACAACTGCTACGTTTGTTAGTTGTTTTTTAATAACTGTCATAGTTGACGTTTTGTATTTTTTTATAGAAAAACAAATTTAATTACAGTTAAAAACAAAAACTACTGATAACTACACAAACAACTGTCATGTGTTAACCAACGAACTTTTTTGAGAGTATCACAGAAACAAAAATCAAATTTTGAATTAACAGATGGTTGGTTTATAAAATGCAAAATTTTTAGTTACAAAGCTGTTACAACTGCAAAAACTAAACAAAATAATGATTTCGTAAACTAGTTTGGGGTTTAATGATCTGTTTTTAAAAACTGTTTTTTTTTGTAAATATGACATTTGAGTCATAACTACATGCATCTGTGAACAATTTTTCAAAACAAGCATTTCGGCGGTTCATGAACTTATCAAATTTAAATATCATAACGTTTTGTTAACGCTTGGCAAAATTCATTAATATAGTATAACTGACAATTTCATAAATTTCAGATGATCCAATCGAATATTAAATAATAAAACATTTAGGTGCCTATGCATAAAGCCGCCTATACATTTGCAATATTATGTCCAATATAATGGCACAGTATTTTTCTCGTTTTGCCACACACCACAAAAATTTTCGCCACAATATTTTATGCAATATATGATTTCAACATAACCTCAAAACGCGCACAAACATAAACAGAGCAAAATTAAAATTGCACAGTATTGCCAATAGATTATGCACTATTTCAAGTTACCCAATAAAAATCAAAAGTGTTTTGATTCACTACATAATATTGTTCAACCTTCAATTTAATACATACACGGTCAATATGCTTGCACCACTTGGAAAGTTGTACCATAATATTGTAAATGTATGGCCCGCTTAAGAATTTAGAAACCTTATAACACGTTTAAAAAATTATTATCGCATGAAAAATTTGTTTTAGAAGTTTTGTAAATTTTAAAACTGATTATGCATATGACCCTAAATCAAGTGAAAGTTCCAGTTTGTACACAACAGGACATTGTGATAATGGGGATTTAACAATAAACAAGTAACTTTTATATTTAAAATTAAAAAAAATTAAATTAGTATGGAATTTGACATCTAAAACGGTAAGTTAGCTCAAATTTTAGGTTATTCTATTTTGTTAATGACCCTTAGGAAAATAAAAGCAATTTTGTCATTTTTAGCAGCAAAATTAACCCACTTGCTGGGACAATGACTTTCTGACATATTATACACTGCTAACATTTTACTTGTACTGTAGATTTGTAGAAGTGTATTTATAACAATTTCCTAGGTATTTCTTGTCTTAAAAGATTCTGGCACTGGATTATATACCCTTATTCGAACGAGGCGTTCGGTTTTATTGATGTAATAACAAATATATAGTACTTATAAAAACTATTTTTTTAATTAAATAAAATAACCTTAAATCTGCAATTGATAATTTTACAATTGATTTACGAATTAACTAATTAAACAAAAATTTTACACTTGATCAAAAAATGAGTTCCAGCATCAAATATAGCAATGTCATATTTGTATGTTAAAATTGTATAAAGTATTGACCTTTAGAATTTTTATCAAAATCCAATTTATCCATCGTAGCATGGAAATTTTCTTTTAAATTTTTGCAACCTGAAAAGAAATGATAATCTGTAGCAATATTTTAAATTAAAAAATGTTAATTAAAACTAAATAAGCTTTCCCAATTTTTCAAAAAAAAAAAAATTTAAAGCCTGCGGTTAGTACCGGTATCCCTTGAATACCTGTATTTCCGGTTACGGAAATATGCCGGTATTCACGGATCTTGCGGTATTCGTGGGAAAACCGGTATACCCGGTGTAGATATATTTTCCAGTTATTACTAGCAGTGGTGCCATACTTTTTTGGTCAAAAATCGTTAAGGAAAAATCCTCAAAAAATAGTCATCGGTAAAATATTCCCAGTGTATAAAATCATTACCAGAAATGTGGTTATGTAACTACATACTTGGTAATGGTAACTAGTTACTTTTGTAATTACATTTATATGGCGATGTCGCGGAAAATAATGACTTATCGTTACACACCGGCATACGAAAAATCAAAAATATATCGTTACCTATGTACTTACCAGTACTGACAAAAATAATGAGTTTTAAAATAGATTTTCAAAAAAATAAATTATATAAAAAAAATATTTTTTATTGTATTTTTTTTTTTTTTTAATTAAAATTTGATGGTGCGGGAATCGAACCTGGGTCTACAGATTGCCAGTCAATAGCTCTACCATCTGAGCTATATCGACATGTAATATTTAATAGATAAAAACATAATTGACCTGCTGCACACAAGTAAGCTTACTCGCCAACATACAAAAAAGCAAAAAATATGTGGTTACATATATCCTTACCAGTGTTTAAAAAATATTGAGTCTAAAAATAGATTTCAAAAAATTTTAAAAAAAGTCTAGAAAATTATTTTCTATTTGAAATAATGATAAAAATAAGTCATTATCAGTAACTCATTATTATATGTTTCAAAATAATGCAGAAGGTAAGTGGGTGTCATTACTGGTAGTCCAAGAAATAATGATATGTCATTATCGTTTCTACACTGGGTTGTTACGTTTTTAACTTTTAAAAACTGTAAGTTATTTCCTTTAAATAATCCGGGTTCTTTTCTACTGCAATCAAAATAACCACACACTCTTTTGTTTGACACTGAGCTTATTTATTTAACACTTTATTACTTTACATGCACAGTATAACACACACAAGTTTACCAACGCTATTGCGCAACTAACTTTACAAAGTCTAATATGCAATTAACTATACAAACGCTAAAACGCGACTGACTTTACGAACGCTAATAATCAACTAACTTTTCTGATCAGATGGTAGCATTTTTATAGTTTTATTTACGTGGTTGAGGCAGGGGGTATCCATTAAAGTGTTTTAAGAATTCGTAAAAATTTCACACACGAATGAGAAGAAAAACACAAAGAATTTGAAGAAATTTAACAGCGAAGGAGAGAAAATGAAGGACGTCACGAGAACAATAAATTTAATAAAAACGGGTTTACAAGCAAAAAACCTCATTAAAAACAATAAAAAAAGAATTAAAATTGATTATTTATTATTTATTTCACTCTCAAAGTTGTTTTTGTTACCGCTTTAATCAATAATCATAAGAAACAATAAAAACAGTGCCCTGTTAACTTTTTCGGTTTTCCTTTTGTTTCTCTTATTCTTCACGGGAATTAACAGAATCCCAATCCATATAAATTTTAAGGGAACCAAAGAGTACACTTTTTTCGTATGGAACCCTTTAGCCTTTATCCTCGTTGGTTGAGGTACTTACTTATCGTTTTTCGGGATATTTTTTTTCTAAAATTCCAGAATTTTCTATACTAGACTAATCTAATTTCATAACAATTTCTTAAACACACAAGATATGCTTTAAACGGCATTCACACCTAAATCCTAAACATGTGTTTAGCCAAAAGGAGTGTAAAAGAATAATGAACTTTTGTAATAGAATAAATAGGTTAAATACGTGTTTTAGCTAAGTACTTGTTTAAGAACTAGGTGTGAAGTAAAGGCAAAACATTATCTTATACAACAAATTTTAATATCCTGCAAATAAGCAAAATTGTCTATTTTTGTTGTTTTTAGTATTAAAAATTGTCAAATATGGCATCAGTGCATGCAAAAGAATGGTTTGTAAAACATTCATGCAACCCTCTAGTGTGAATGCAGATGAAAATTTAAAGAAAAACAAAAATTTTTTTAATATTTTAAACCTTAAAAATCATACTAATTTACGCCGCTTGCAGTGTGAATTCCTTTGTTATTGTTTTTTTTTTAATATTTTACAAAAACACTTATCTAGTATTTTTTTTGCCAATTTTATCTTTTTGTGTGCTATTTTAATTTGCCCCGGTCGTAACAATATTTGGCTTTGTTTGAATGCCATGGTTCCAAGTAATCTAGCAATCAAATTTTTATAATGATTTTAATTACGAAAATACTGATCTATAAATGGCTTATTTTTTATTTTAACTGCTTATTTTAACTATTTTTCCTAATTACTTGTCAACGATTTTTTGTGAGTAAATTATTATTTTAAATACATACCAACATCAATACCGCAAATATTTAAATATTTCGATTTATTTGGAAATTTGGGATGATTTAATAAATTACGAAAGAATTTTGGTTTAAATAATTCATAGCCATAATAATGAAAAATAATTAATTCTAATTTTATATTTTGTGATAAGAAATCAAGCCAAAAATCTATATCCATTTTAAAGATTACTAAAGGTAGTTTTAAAAATTCTAATTTTGTAGTTAAATTTTCGGAAGATCTTAAAATTTCTGTATTATTGGCTTTAATAATTGCAAGTTTTGACATATTACAAGAAGTGACCAATGAAATTTCGATTGTAAGCGATATTAAAGCCCTATGTTGCAATAATGTTTGTAAATATGAACAAGTCATATCTTCAAATAAAACGAATTTTAATTTTTTTAAAAATTTTAAATTCATTAAATCGTGTATTTGTAAATAATGCTGTTCCAATTGTAATTCTTGTAATCGTGGATATATTATGGAAATATTTTCTAGAAATTTAACGCAGTAATTATGCCAACTATCATTGGAATTTAAACAAATTAATGAAGTTACATTTTCAAAACTATTGTGTTTTAAAGTAAAAACATTTGTCAAATTAGGTATAAGAGATGTTTCTAATTTCAAAGTTTCCAATGTCTTCGATGTATAACCGCAATCAAAAATATCTCCCTGATAGAGAGTATGAAGGGAAGTAAAGTTTTGTAAGTTTAAATCACATAATATATATTTAAGATTAGACCATTTTAAACCCCAACACCAATCAAATGATAATTCTTCAATATTTTGTAATAGATTAATATTATCAATATTTAATTTACATTGTTTAAAAGATAATTGTCGTAATTTTTGACAGTTCAGCGAAAGTATCAATAAAAAATTATCATCTATTGATAGCATAAGAGAAGGGTCTAAAATTATAGTTAATTTAGTTAAATTGTTAAAATTAACTAAATTAATCTCATTAAATTTTAACCAAGATATTTTATCACAAAATCTACCAATAGTTAAATTTTCTATCGAATATATTTCTTTCAGAGATTGTTGCGATTCAATCTTAAAATCATCTTCATCATTTTGTTTAATTGTAGTATTTATAGTTAAAGTTTTAATTTGTAATAGTTTAAATAATGATTCTAATATACTGAAAGTAATAGTATTATCATAACGATCTATTATAACAAGTTCTTTTAATACCTTCATTTTATTTAATAATTTTACATCAATATCTTTTCCAATTTCTGTCGGCATATGTTGATTATTTAAACAACGTTGAAATTCCAACTTTTCCAATTTGGTACAATTTTCAATCAATATATTTAAAATTTCATTAGTAACTTGTGTATGATCAAAACTTATGCAAGTGAGATTTTTAAAATCATATAGAATTTTATTATTTATTCTATTACCAAATTTCAATTGTAATTTTTTTATATTCTCATTATTAAATTGTAAAAAATCTTGTATATCTTCATCAGTCAAACAATATTCAATACGCGTATTGTTCAATTTAACTAAGCAACTATTCTCCAAATTTTCAGTTATTTCCAATTTTTTACAATGATATTTCCATATTAAATTAATTAGTGTGTAATTGAATTGTAGACAAATTCTTGATAATTTTAATTGTTCATGTAAATTTAAGAATTTTAAAATGGCTGCCAATATATCGGTGTTGTTGATAATTTTTTCACAAATTTCCATTTTATTTCGAATTTTAGATAATTCCGTTTAAGGAATAGAAATGATGTTAGCACTTTGATATATTTTTTTATATTTACAAGAATATTAAAGTATTTCCGTAACCGAGTAAATAAAAACATTACAGATATAAAAAAAACCACAAATATCTTGTAGTATTTTATTTTTACCTTAGATATACATATACTCGTATCTGACAAATCATACACCTACAATACTTTTAAAACTGAGGTCTAATACAAACTAAATATTTTTTAAAAATCATAAAATCCTATGTTTGATCATCCAAACGGTTATAGGTAAGGGTAACGATATTTTAGATTATTTCGGTAACGGTATGTGATAGAAATACCCAGCAAAAATAGAGTTTCAAATACTTACCAGCCTATTTACTCGTTTAATTACTTTTGTTCGCATATATCCCAAAGGTAATGGGTAGTCACTATTTTGTGTATAAAGTCTATTAAAAAAATATTATGATCACGTAATACGCTGACCCATTAGATGTAATAGCAAATGCATGTTTGTAGCCAGTGATTTTGACCAAATACTTTTCCGAATCAAAGAATTTGCAAAAAAAATGGCATCAATTTGTTGCTGCATATTTTTGCATATTTTATTATAAATGCATATTTTTGCATATTTTGCTTTTAAGTGCATATTTTATTGCATATTTTATGATTTTTATTGCATATTTTTGCATATTTTGAACATTATTGTATATTTTTTAATATTTTTAAATATGAAATTCGATTTAAGAATTCATACTTTATAACTAAATTAATTATTTGGAAGCTCTGTTGGTAATACAACACTACACTAGAAAGAGAAACACATAGTATACAATATGTTGTCATCCACTAACACATTTTTTATAGATGTAATTTTAAATTAACGTTTTCGGGTGTTATTGCTCACAAACAGAAAGTTGAAAAATTTTATAAAAATTATTTAAGAGTTACGAAGTGAGTATGATTTTATAGTACACATATTTAAGTTATATTTTATAATAAAGTTTTTTTTCAGGTAAAATGCCACACACCCTTAATATTTACAATCGACTGTATTTCTTTTTATTTTCACTGAATTTGAAGACATATTCAGTGTGTTCGTTTACTCGAATTTCTTACTACTTTTACTACAATTGCAAAGTTTTGTTTACTTTTTGTATTGAATTTTTCCAGCTGTAGTAAATATAGTAATTTGTAGTAAGTAACCGAACAAGCTTATTGTAACCGATACCTGAATTTTTACGTTTATGTTAGTTTTTAATAAATAGAATTAAAAAAAACATTTATTTTCAATTGCATATTTTTTGGTTTTTAGTGCATATTTCGTTATAAATGCATATTTAAATGCATATTTTCTATTTTTAGTGCATGAAAGTCCTTGCCCTGGTTATGAGTAATTTTCACATAGGTACATCATTTTTACGTACATACAAAGCGTCGAACGGAATTCATGAACAAAACAGTCTTAAGAAAGTGAAAAGCATTTTATTACATTTTTTAATTTTGGGAGTTTATAACTACACTCATAGAAATAAATCTGTAAAAATAGCAGAAAAAGTTACTAAAAATTTGTTAAAAATGATGCTGCAGAAAAAACTGCTAAAATTAGCATATTTTTACTAAATACTAGTAAAATGGGAACAGCAAAATTAAAACCGTTAAATTTACAGAACTTTTAGCAAATTGTACTGTAAAATCTGCAGAAAATTTTACTAAATATTTGTGGACTAAAAATAGCAAAAATAAACTGTTAAATCTACAAAATTTTTGCTATTTTTAAGCTAAATTTAGTTGAATGCAAATAGCAGTCTATTCTGCTAAAGTCAGCAGAAATATTTGCTAAAAAATTGTAAACTGCTGTTTTCAAAAGGCTCGATTTTTATTTGCATTTAGAAAAAAAAACTTCGAAAATTTTAAATTTTTTGGTGATTTTTTTAAAATATAACTATTAATTTTTTAAACTAGTTATATACCCGAGTAAAAAAAATTGATCTCGCGCAATATCTAATCATATCCAATCTGATATTGTTTAAGATCTGCTGTAATATCTAGCTGATCCAATTAGATCTCAAAATTGGGTGTATCCAATGATATCGTATTAGATCCCATTGTATATATGGGGATAAACTAAGATCAAGTTATATCTCGAAATTGGGAGGTCCAATGATATCTTTGGGGATAAACCTAGATCTAATTTGATCCGAAAAATGGCGGATCGAATTAGATCCAGTTATATATTTGTGGATAAACTTGGATCTAATTTGATCCGAAAAATGGCGGATCGAATTAGATAGAGCTATATATTTGTGGATAAACTTAGATCTAATTTGATCTCAATTTTGGCAGATGGAATTAGATCCAGCAATATATTTGTGGATAAACCTAGATCTAATGGCAGATCGAATTAGATCCAGCAATATATTTGGGGATTAAGTAAGATCTAAATATACCCAAAAAATGACAGATCAAAAATTAGATCCAGTAATATATTTCGGGATTGCGTAAGATCTTAACTTTTTCGATAAATTGCAGATCGAATTAAATCCAGTTATATATTTGGGGATTTGGTAAGATCTTAATTTATCCCATAAATTGCAGATCGAATTAGATCTAGCAATTTATTTCAGTATTAAAATGGCAGATCGAATTAGATCCAGCAATATATTTGGGGATTAAGTAAGATCTGAAACTATCCAGAAAAATGACAGATAAAATTAAATCCCGCATTATATTTGGGTACTACGTAAGATCTCCATTTGTTTGGGATTAAATAAAATCCCAGACAGATATTGACAACAGTTCAAAAAATAATACACTGGCGGAGCATTGATTTTATAAAAATTACAATATTTTGTTAAAATAAGGTTTAAACTCAGAAGGTCTCGAGTTCGATACCGTTCATGGCTACGCATTTTTTTTATAAAAAGATTTTCTTTTTATAAAATTATAATTTTATTTTCTATAAATGTTTTTATAAAATTATATTTTTTTTATTAAATTGAATTTTTTAAAAAAAATAATTTTATTTGCATCTTTTTGATGCTCTACACCATTTCCAATTGTATCAATTGTTTTTAAGATTTATCAATTGTATTTCAGAACTAGTCAATTGAATTTCAGTTTTATCAATTGTATTTCAGAATTTATTAATTGTATTTCCGAAATTCACAACTGTATTTCAGAATTTATCAAACTGTATTCCAGAAATTATCAATTGTATTTCAGAAATTATGAAATGTAATTTAGAAATTTTTCTCTATTAACTATGATAAACAATCAACAAGTTCTGAAATATATTCCATAATTTCTGAAATACATTTAAAATTTCTGAAATACAATTAATAGCTTCTGAAATACAGTTAATATTGTAGTTGCTGATGAGTTACCATATATGACCATTAGGGTGGGTCGATTTAGCAATCGATATTGTGCCATCGATTTTTCGATAGCTTTTGGCATGTGGAAAAAAAATTCCACTACGACATATCAAAAAAATCATTTTCGAGGCGCCTAAATTTCAATATTTTGCAATTTTTAAATAAATGCTAGATTAGCGCCATCTTGCGTTGGCTTTTTGAAACAACTAATGAAGTTGTAAACAATATAACATTACAACCTTTCCAGAAAGGTATTACTTATGAAAATCGGATAAAAAATGTGGCAACTAGCCAAAAGCTATCGAAAAATCAATGGCACAATATCAAAAAAATTTTGTCCATACAAATCGCCCCACTCTAATGACCATATATTGTTTAAATTGCACCATATATAGTATGTTCCCTATTAAAGAAAACAATATGGAGCTTTATATGGTAATATATAACTTAGAGTCATCCATGTAGCATTTGATCCGAAAAATGGCCCGATAAAATTGTATCAGTTGTTTATCAGCTTTTATCTAATTGCATCATTTTAGATCTGACCTGATTAAATTATGTGTTAATCGGATGAAATTGTATCAGATTTTTCACCTGATACAATTTTATTGGTTTATATCACATGGTATCAGTTTAGGTCCAAATAGATATATTTGTATACAAAATTATATAGTTATATCCCAATTTTGACCTGATATCAGTTTAAAACTTTGATACAATTGTATAAGGTAAATGTCGGATACAATTATATTTTATTTATATAAAATTGAACCAATTACGATCAAACCTGACACCATTACATATAAACCGATAAAATTGTATCAGGTCAAAAATAAGATATAATTTCATCTGATTAACACATTATTTAATCAGGTCAGATCTAAACTGATACAATTAGATAAAAATTGATAAACAATTGATAAAAATATATCGGCCCGAGTAAAAAAGTTTTGATATAATCATATATTATTTTATGTAATTGCATTTAGTAACTTATAGTTACATATGGCAGGATATGCTTTTAAATTCAAGCAGATATACTTTTATATAGTCATATGTTAGATATTTTTTCCTCAAAGGTTTTAATATGGAGGCATATGTGATTTTATATTATTACATACTGGCCTACATATAATTGCATGTGCTATATATAAGTACATAAAGTAACATATTACAGATATAATTACATATACGTTTATATATAATTTAGTATGACACTATACATAATAATATAAAACTATATGTGGAGCCATATAAGAAATATTTCATAATTTGTGTTAGATATGATTATATATTGACGAATAAGAACCCATATATAACTTAATACGGTTCCATATCTACAATATTTCATGTTTTCTTTAATATATAACAATATAACGTTCTTTATAAAATCATCTATAATTATATATCATCCCACATTAGCAATTATTTCAAAGTGATTTTATATAAAAATATATAAGGTCCATATAAAACCGTATTATATTATATGTGGTTCTATGTTAAAATTGATTTTGAACTAAATTTAGATTTAGTAATTACTAGGGATTGGCGCGTGACTAGAAATGTTCGTGAGTCACGAACATCTCTGTGAATAACACGCGATCGTAATTACTATACTCAAGTGATTCGTGCGTGAGCGTGAATAAGAATATATAACCCGTGCATGATTCGTGTGAGTTTATTTTTTGCATCATATATTTTTAGTAATTTTTACTATTTTGTAATATTTTACTATTTTTTTACTATTTTTCTTATATCTTGGTTGTACATATAACATGATCGTATTAACTTTAAAATTTCAGTCTTGTCAACTTTAATTTAAAATTACTAAAAATAAAGAAAATTTTGTTCATGTTTGATGCACTGTCATGGTAAATCTGGATAAAAGTAATGGAAGATTTATCGAAATTAGAGGATCTTCAGCAGACCTTTGGGTTAATCATTATATTTGGAAATTAATTACACATACAATTACACAATTACATGTAATTGTAATTGAAAAAAAAATCAATTACAATTACATATTATTTGTAATTGTAATTAAAAAAAAACAATTACAAGTAATTTGTAATTTAAAATTTGCAATTATACATTACATATAATTGTAATTGAAAAAATTTCAATTACAATTACATTTTTTTCGGAAAAGAAATAATGACAAAAAGCACAAGTGAGGGGTCAGCCCAACATGACGTATTCTTTTTATACTTATCCACGCCTATCCAACCTATCCCAGTCAGTTTTTTCTACAAAATTTTAACAAAAAACACTTTAATTCTAAATGTAATTGAAATTTGTAATTGAAATCACTTTCAATTACAATTACTTGTAATTGAAAATTTTCAATTACAGTTACATGAAATGTAATTGTGTTTTTTTTAAATTTCAATTACATTTATTTGCAATTGTAATTGAAATCGCCCAGGTCTGATCTCCAGATATTGCATATCTTTTTTATTTAAAAAAATAATTTTTGTATATTGTTAGATATGGTCCTATATAATATGATAAAAAGTATAAGGTCAATATTTAGATATAATTGGATCAAACTATGTCCACTTTTATAACATTTTATATAATTTTATACAAAAAGATATAATTTGATGTAATTGGATGAGGACAAAATTCGGATACAATTGTATCGAATTGCATAAAATTGTATCAAATTGTACCAAATTGTATACAATTGTATACAATTCGATACAATAAGATACAATAAGATGTTCTCATTTTTCGGATATAATTATATCTAATTACATAAAAGATTATATATAATTAAATATAACTTCATATGGCTCCATATCACTTTTTTTTACTTGGGGGGCCATTCTTCGGATGAAACTGTATATTTATACAGATATAACTTAATCACATATATATCAAAGTATATGGTACTATATATGGTAGCATATATTATATTAAAAATGTTGTTCATAAGGTACCATATATGAGCATATATTGTTGAAATGGCACCATATACGATAATATATGGTTTAAATGGCACCATATATAGTAATATATTACTTAAATAACACCATATATAAATATATATGGCACTATATATAGAATCATATATTATCATATCTGGAACTGTATTACAAATTTTGATCATGAGGTACCATATATTGTTTAAATGGCACCATATATAATAATATATGGTTTAAATGGCACCATATATGCTTATATATTGGTTAAATAACACCATATATAAATATATATGGCACTAGATTTAGTGGCATATATTATCATATCTGCAACTGTATTAAAGATTTTGTTCATGAGGTACCATATATGACCATATATTGTGTAAATGCCACCATATATGATAATATATAGTTTAACTGGCACCATATATAGTTATATATTGTTTAAATGATACCATATATAAATATATATTCTTAAAATGCCGCCATATGTATTAAGATATAGCTGTATATACAACTATATATGCAATAAGATCAGCCATGCTATGTAATATATAATCATATATACCATATCTAATATTATAAAGGTCGATATCTAATTAAATGAAATTATATATGGCATAATATAAGGAACAATTTTGGAAAAAGACGTCATATATAATTATATATGGATATACATAACGACATGTCTAATTATATATTGTAATATATGCCACATATTATTATATATAATTTTTTTTACTCGGGTAGTTAACATATACTACTTTTAAAATTTTTTTAATTTCCACTAGCAAATTGTCAACAATAACCTCCTTCATAGTTAATTTGTAAATTCGAGATAAACGTAGTTGCCTTCCACTACTTCATATCAACTATGCCATAGTGAGGGTTATTTCACCTATGACATAGTTGAAGAAGAAGTGATCAACAACTATGAAATTTTAAGGATGTACCTTTTATTTTAAAGTGAATACTACAATTTTCTTCTTTTTTAAACTTAAGTGCACTACTACACTACTTCTAAAACCTCTTAAATATTTTTTTTTTAATTTAATGGTCTTAAGATGACCATCTCACCCGTAAGTAATGCTCAAGCTATCATTTTCTTATTGCGGACAACTGAAGAGTTGGGGTGATGCCCACGAAATAATTGTATTGTCTATCATGAAAATGATCAACCTTTTTGAAATAACAAATAAAATCTAATATGACGATATCATATTAGAATTTGGACTTAAGGTAGAACAATATTCTTACACCCTATTAAATACGTAGTTGCAGTTCACTATTATTTCAACTATGTCATAGGTGAAATAACCCTCACTATGTAATAGTGGTTATGAAATAGTGAAAGATAACTAGGTTTAATTTAAATGTAAAATTCAACTATGTAAAAAGTTGCTAGCAACGATGATCTTGAAGTTTTGATTTATTAAATTCAAGTGATTAGAAAATGCGGCTATTGTTTTCAGTACTATTTTTACAGGTGCATAAAAAGAAATTTCTCATAATTTTTTTTATATACATATTCCTAAAAATTGAAAAATTATAAAAATATTGAATTTAAACAAATTAATTATAAATATTAAAAATATTAATAAAATAAAAAAATATTGGTCCACCGGGAATCGAACCCGCGACCCTTTGTTTGAAAACTCCAAATGATAACAAAAACACTTTTAGGATCACTTTTAGAGTAATTACTCTTTAGAAGCAATAATTAAGTGAGTTTTTGGATGTTGTTCAAAAATAATTCTAAAAAAAAGCTGTAAAAATATACTAAGGGATACTTTGGAAGCAATGAAAGAAGTGATTTTTGGAGTTTTTCAGAAAAACTTCTAAAAAGGCAGTAAAAATACACTAACGGATACTTATAAAACAGTGAAAGAAGTAGTTTTTAGTAGTTTTTTTTGCTGGGTATAATAAAAGAATGTTAATTGTTTATTCCCAAAAATGCCCATTAAATTTTGTTGTAATTGCTAACAAATCCCTGGACCCACAAGCGGAAAAGTTTATTTCCATTCATGAAAAATACCCAATTTGGGGATTATTCCCGTAAACTGACAACACTGGATTGCTTTAATTACCTTAAGGTAATTTAATTCAAATTAAACTGATTGAGTTTACTAAACATAAATATTTATTTAATAGATTAGACAAAGAGTACATAAATATATATTTAATAGTTACAGTATATTGTATAATTATTTTAATTAGCGACTTTATCAAAATATGGGGGACTATTTTCGGATAATTTGGGAATAGTTAATTTATAGTTTGAATATGTACGGATTTTCGATTGTTTTTTTTTTTAATATTAAATATGTAATTATAAATACAATATTTTATTTGGTTATATTTTCAATAAAAATAAGAAAACTAAAACATAAAAATAGTTTTAATTCTCTTACTTTTTCATATAGCACCACAAGTTTTGTGCACACAGTTTAAAAAAATAATGGAAATTAACGAAGCATCAACTTAAATTTGAACAAACAATTAATTGATATAACAAAAAATTAGTTCTTTAGTTAACAGTTAAATAAACAGTTTTACATTCAAACGTTAAAAAAAACAAGTTTTGTAATTGTAAAAAAATTAATGTTATAAAAAATTACGTAGATTTTTTTTAAATTTCTACCAAATATATTGTTGTTACAATTAATTGCTTAGTTCAAATATTTGTTAATTACCAATATAATTTATTTTTTCTAAAACGTAATAAATATCTAGACTTTTACAACAAAAATATATAAAAGTATATAAATGTATATATAAAATAAATTAAATTGAGCGTTCTTTTGTGAGATAATAAAAATTGGGAAAATTATTGTAAAACTGTAAAAAAATATATAGTATAACACAATTTTTAACTTAAATTATGAAAAAGAAAATTATTCAGCACCACTTGTTAATAAAGCTGTATCTTCTGGCAAAGGTTTCCTTTTATAAGCGGGATTTGTAACCAAAAAGAGTACTAACCCACCAAACACAACAAATAAAACACCACAAAGATTGACCATCACACCGGAGCTGGGTAAAGCTGAATAGTTGTCTCTAAATAAAATAAAAATATAAAAACAGTGTTATAACAAAATAATTATTTAAAACAATATATTAAAGTTAATCACGTACATAGAAAATATGGCCTTTTCAGTTATACCCATTAAAGCCGAAGCAATTGCCAATACAAAACCAAATAGACCAAAATATATATGCAATGGCATTATGGCCGCTTTTAATGATTCCTTAGCACCAGGCACCAAATATGCCGCAAATCCAACAACATATTGTAAACAAAAGAGTATTACAGCCGACAAACCCAACCATGAATGTAGAGAATACATGTTGGGTATAGGAGTTTTAGCCAAATTATGCGAATCGAATACGGTTTTTAGGGCAATAACCGTTAAAATAAATGCACCCATATGTATGGCTGCATGTGTTATTTTCAAGGTCTTCTTGCGCGTTGAACGGAAGCCCCGGTATACCAAAATAGCTAAAATAATAAAATATATAATGAAAAAAATTACGATTTTAAAATGTTATAAAATTTATAATTGCATAAAAAGTCACAAACTGTTAAAGAAGATATTCCAATTAAAATGCACTGTGTTTTTAATTAAATTTTGGGTTTTAAAAACCTATTTTGATAAAGTATTGTGTAGAGCTCAGTGAAACGTTACATAAAAGAAGAACAACCGAAGCAAATAATAGGGTAACGGTTTTCGTAGCGGTAAAGTTTTGTTTTTTTTTTTAATATTTTGGTTAGGGTTAAAGTTTTTTTAAAACAAATCGGTCACGCACAGATTATAAATTGGTTGGAATTCTATCGGAATTAACGAAATTTTTTAGTTATTCAATAATTTTAGCGCGGTGAAAAAATTATCTTACTAAATTATATAAAATTTGATCGTGAAATGGATTAATCAAATTGTAAAAATTGTTTAAAAATGTGGCAAATCACAATAAAACGTACCATTTTTCTATACTACCCAGTGTAGAAAAACATAACCAATTAATGGTTAATGGCAACTACACAGAAACAAATTCGAATCAAGCATAAATAAAACAGTATTAAATAAAATAGAAACAGCTTTGAAATAAATCTAATTTAAAAACGGTTAAGTTTAACTAGAATCATATTTACTTTAAAAAGGATAAGTAATATAGTCATCACTCAGGAAATTTTGTTCGAAAATTTCTTAAGTAATATTTAAATAAAAAATCATGCTAAGTGCTGACTATAATACTAGCCCTTTACTCAACCAAAAGTGTCTGTAGTGGCTACTGAAAATTTTGCTGTTATTACGGGACATTTAACTGTTTCGAGCCCTGCGGTATTTTTTGCTGATTTTAGCAACATATGTCTACTGATCTGAAGTACAATAAAATTAGTAGAACTAATTAGTAGCCGTTACTAAATTTTGTACTAAATATCAATAATTTCAGTACAATGAAATTAGTATAAATAATTAGTAGTCGCAACTAAATTTCAGTAACTTGTTTTAAACTGCAATTTAAAATTAATCTGCTGAAACTAGCAAAAAATTGTACTAAAAAATAAACAAATTCAAGAATCTAAAAACAAAAATTAAATCAAATTGAATAAAAAAAAAACATTTTTTTTTTTATTGTAAAAAATGTGTAATTACTTCATCGTACTTGAAATTTGAAGTAAAAATTGCAAACAGTTCTACAGTTATTACCTTTTTATGCATTGGAGATAATGTACAATAAAATTTTCTGAGTTTTACTTCCAAACTAAGAATATATTAATAATAACAAATATAAACTATACAAGAATTCTAAAAAATCAAAGAATTCTTGTAAATAAAATTTCCTAAAAGTATTCACTTTTTGTTAAATTAGTATATTTTTTGCTAAGTTTAGCACTCGGTTTTGAAAAATTAGTAAAATGTTTCGCTGAAATCAGCAACGAAAATTAGTAAAAAAAAAATCAATAATTTGTAATAAGAGAATAGCAAAAATTGCTACTAAAAAAAATTGTACTAAAAATTAGTACAAAATATAGTTAACGCGATTTAAAACTGTTTACAAATTTTTTTCCTAACTTTTTTAACTGAGCTTGTTAATATAAAAATTCCAGGACACCCTAATCTTTAACCAAATTTTTGCTAAAATTTAGCTTACTTAAATTTAGCAGACCCTCATTCTTAAATTCATTGCAAACTCTACAGGCGCGAATATAACCAGCTGCTTGGTAGTTAAAAACATAACTGAATGATAACGGCTATGTTCGCAAGAAATCTAGCACTGGCAAAAAGTTTAGTGGAACTAACATGTTAACGTTGGGAAGACAAGCAAAAGAGTTGGTCTTAAAGGAGCTTTCCCACAGACCAAAACTCAACCTTATGAAACAAACAATTTTTTGAAATTAAAAAAAGACAAAACAAAATTTTGTGTGCTACAGGCAGTGTTGCAATTTTAGCATATTTTCTGCTAGATTTAGGAGATTGAGTTGGGAAATTGCATATTTTTTTTGTAAAAATATGCTAACTGCTTTTTAGCATATTCTGTTGGACAAAAGCAGATTTTTTAACATATTTTGTTTTATTTAATAAAAGCATATTTTTAGCATATTTTTTAACAAAATAATTTTTTCTGTAACACTATTTATAACAATAACAATGTTTTCATAACTATTTATTTCATACGTAATTATTCAATTCTTTTTTCAGTGTAAACTTTTTTAATAGTATTGATATACTACTATAATTTGAAAATGCTACAAAAACCATAAAAAAAATCTTGCAAAAATTTAAAATCAGTTATATTTATTGTGAAAAAATTAAATGAGAAAGTTTATTTTTTTAGTCTCAAAGAAAGATTAAACAGTATTTACAAAAAGTATCTTAAAGTATCTTAGAATAAATGTAAAAATTTACCTCTCAATTCATAAACACTTTGCAAAGTTCGAGGAGGTTTACAAAACAAATTCTTCACATAAAATTTGTTCGATAAACCTCCTATAAGTTTTGAAAACATTTATGAAGTAACGGATAAACTTTTATATTTGTTATAAGATAGTTTGAAAAAGTATGAAAATATAATTTTTTATAAACATTGTTTAAAAAAAGTATTTTTTCATTAATAAGACTTTATTAAATAATACTAAAAAAATTATTTAGCAGATTTTCAGCATATTTTTTGTATTAAATTTAGCAGATCTTTAGCATAATGAATATAATAAAAAAATTGCGATTTTTTTAATTTAGCATATTCTAAGCATATATTTTTTATTTTAGGATTTTAGCAGAAATTTTTTAGGAATTTAGCATATTTCCTTCTAAGAGTTCTGGCAACACTGGCTACAGGATTTGAACTCGGAACCTTTTGACTACAAACCTTTTTTACATAGCGTCACCATTTTTATAAAATTGCTCTACCAGCGCATTGATTTTGTACCGTTGGCAATTTCTTAATGGATAGTACTAGGGCATTCAAATTACTCGGGTTTTGCTTTAGTAGGTTTGAGGTTAAGAAGAAGAATAAACCTTCCTCAAAAGTTATAAACACATTAAATTTGCAATTATTGTTTACATTTTTATTGTCAGATTGTCTCTATATGAATAATTTCAGAAGTGATCAAACAGACATATACAAACATTCTACTTCAGATTTTCTCTGTTTATCTTCTTATTTCCTCCGTGTCACCTTTTCACAAATATTTCCACATTGACGTATGGTTTGTATGTACAAGTGCAGGCAATTTGTGTATATTGGAGACGGACAGCCAACAAACAGGGCATTTTTATTTTTTACAGTAAAGTGTTGTTTTTTCAAACGCGTCGTATAGACCAAATACAATTAATATTGTCATTAATATGTATTTTTATTAATTCTAATTTAGTAGGTTTGAGGTTAAGAAGAAGAATAAACCTTCCTCAAAAGTTATAAACACATTAAATTTGCAAATCAGACTAGATCTAGTTTCTGCCTTTTTATGGACAGGCTTTATCAGGCTTTGCTTTGTTCGAGTTACCGAGTAACTCGATTTTGAGGTTTTGAAATTACTCGATTAATAGTGTAAGATTTTAAAACTACTCGAGTAACTCGATTAATCGTATAAGGTTTAAAATTACTCGAGTAACAATTTTATTTCATTATTTTTTCGCAAAAATTATCCATTTTTTGTAGGTTTTATAGTTTATTAAGTTTATTATTATTTATTATTATTATTATTATTATTATTATTATTATTATTATTATTATTATTATTATTATTATTATTATTATTATTATTATAGTTTATTATTTAGTAACGAAACACAAAAAATTAACAATTAAAACGAATCCATAAGTAGACGTTTAAAAAATTGTTTAGATCATTTATTTAAGTTAACTTTGAAATCTAAGAGAGGTCTGTTAAATACTCGTTTAAAAATAATTTGTAGCGCAGTATTCTAAAAATCTAAAAAATTTTGGATGGCTTAATTTAAAATGAACCCAACTAGATTATTTCTTTAGAGGAGAAGGATAAAAAATAAAATAAGATCTAAAAACTGTGAATATGTGTAAATGAAATTTTTTAGTGACAAAAAATGCATTCAAATAAATTTTAGATTCAAAGTTATTTAGATTCTATTAAGTTTTTTTCATACCAATTAAAAAAAAAATAAGAAATAGAGTTATGGGCTTTTTGTATGTAGTAAGCCTTGGATTTATTTACTTAAAGTTAATGTGATCTTCTAAAAATATACAGTTAAGGTGTTTTTCTTTTTAAAAGACTTTCCTTAAATTTGTATAAAGGTCTTCTTTGGGAATTCTATTTTGCTTACACAGTAGCTGTGTTTGTGTGAATCTCTATCAGTGTTATCAAGAAGGATTTTGACAGCTTTTCAACGTATTCCGGCTTTCTACTGTCAAAATTGTTCGAGATATCATTGATAGGAATGCCGCACAAACGCAGCTAGTATATGCACAGTACCTTCAAATATAGTAAAATACAGACCTTCAAAAATATAATTCCTTAATTAGATTTTTAACCCTGATCAAATTTTGAACGAATCTATAAGCATTTAAATTCCATCACTATTTTATTGAAAGAATCAATTTGCTTTTTGTTGATTCTTTTCATATAATCAAAAGAACTGACTCAATTTTAACAAATTAATTTAACCAATAATGGTTGCTTCAATATCGAATCAAATCATAAAACAAATAAATTCTTTAAGAATTGAATCAATATAAATTTATATAAATCATATCTCACTTTATTCAATTTCAAATCGTTGTTTTACAGTGGTTATGATTCAGAGAATGATTACTTATAGTGTTTAAATTCAAACTGTAACTGAAATATTAGTTTAAAATCTATAAAAAATAAAAAAGTAGTCAGCAAATTAAAAACAAATTGGTATAAATTACAAAAATCCTTTTTAGATTTACTCGAGTTACTCGATTAATCGATCAAAATTACTCGAGTAATTCGAAACTGGTCAGCTGAAATTATCGAATAAGTATTTGAAAGCAGTACATCGATTAATCGAGTAACGGTTAATCGATTGAATACCCTAGATAGTACTGAATAACCACTAAGCAAATTTTTTGCCAGTATGTATTATTTTTTATAAACCACTTAAATGTTTGTAAAAGAAATACTGGTAAAATTCTTTTTGCAAAGGCTGACAAAGCGTCCCAAATGAGTCTTCTGCCAGTCAATTATGTGTTTTTAACACCATGGTTACCAGTGGTATGCCAGTGCTTGATTTTTTGTACCACTGGCAATTTCTAACAATTTCCTGGTTAATGTTATGCGACGTATTCTAGAAAACGAATACACATAAAAGCATGCGATTTTAAACAATACCACGACATTTTATGTCAAAACGAACTATGTACATTAGGGTTATGACTCATTTTTAACAAAAATTCTACCTATCACCACGTGATAGGCAATACTAAATTAATAATAAAAATCGGGGTTGGTGCTCATTTTGGCAATAAAAACCTTCCGCACCAACGCAATTTCTAAAAATATTATTTTGCTCGGGGATTTTGTTTAATTTACATAACGAATTATTACAAGAATTATTGTAAATGACAAAAAATGTATCCAGAAGACCCTCAAAACAGGTTTCGTAAATTTTACGGTAAATAGCTTTTAATACGCATCGTTTGAGTCTCATTTGTTTAAAATTTCGGAGAAATAGTTTAGTTAAACTAAAAAAATATAGAACAAATTTCAACGCTTTTGATGCGGGAACTTTTTTGACAGTAGCGAAAAAGTAATCTTATCTTAATATTTTTGTATGCCCTTTTTGGCTAGGGCATGTAAAATTTGATATTTGCAAAAAAATCAAAAAGGCATAACCCTAATGTATATACATTAGGCCTATAACTTTTAAATATTTTTTGCTAATATCAAAATTGGCATGATATAGTCGAATAGGCTATAAAAAACTATGAAGAAATATGTTTTTCCTTTTTCGCTCAGGGACCCAAAATAACAAAAACGCACATATAACCAAACATCGGAGAACTGATTCAAGTACATCATAATGATCCTTGTGGCCTAGTCTTCCAAAAAATGCTTTGCTTTTTAAATTTTTGACATTTAAAGTTATTTTTTGACTTTTATTTTTTCGAACAAAAAATAACAGTTATTTTTTGATTTTTATTTTTTTGAGCAAGAAAAATTTTTTTTAAATCAATGACAACTAAAAATTCCCTTGGAGCTCGCTTTTATATGGATTTCTCATATTTTTATGTGTTTCATATGAATTTGTCAAGATTTTAATATATTAATGTGTTTTTTGGCGAAACAGTAACATTTATTTTTGCTCGAAAAAATAAAAGTCAAAAAATAACTTTTATTTTTGCTCAAAAAAATAACTTTTTTATTTTGACTTTTATGATAAAAGTCACAACCGTTACGGTCCCTGTTTTCGCTGGCGTCAAAAATATTCACCCACCAACACCCACGATGAAATTTAAATTCGAATTTTTTAATTTTTTTTTTTAAATATCATATTTTCATTATTAACAATTAGGAGTGGAAGGAAAGTTTCCCGCCAACAGCGAAAATTTTAGTATTTTTTAATTTCGATTAAAAGAATGCAAAAATATTTATTTTTTCTAATTGATTTAACTGAATTTGAGTCCTAAATGTTTTGGAATATAACAATTATGTATACCTTATGATCAGAGAAGACAGAAAAAAGCAAAATCCGATATGTTTAAAGCAAAAAAATATTGTAAAAAAAGCAAAAAAAAGCAAAAGTAAAAAAACTTAGAAAAACAACAGTTTTAAAAAAAAAATACTCAAAGTTAATAAAAAAAATATTTTTTTGTGAGCAAAAAAATTATTTTTGGGCAAAAAGTCTTTAAAAAAAGCAATTCAAAGCTCAAAAATCTTAAGAAAAAGCTATTTTAAAGCTAAAAAACGGAAAATCCAAAAAAAGCAAAAAGAAGCAAAACAAGCAATAAAAAGCATAAAAAGCAAAAACAGCAATTTTGTCTTCTCTGCTTATGATATACAATTAAATGTTAAAATTGTTTTTTGTATTAATTTAGGAAATGAATTGGATGGGTGAAGTTTTTTTTTTGCAAAATTACCCAAAATAATGAAGGAATTTACAGTTTAAGTGCTAACGTTAGCACGTTGTAAAATAGCATGATTTTTGAAGTTTAACCCATAGAAAGTTGTCAAATTTTCGATAAATGCTAATTTACTACTTAAAATACCATGAACTGTGAACTCCCTTAATGTTTTTCGTTAATAATACAACATTGCCCACCTCGTGGTACTATGCAAAAAAATTGGTTATAGCCCTAATGTACATATTTTTTATGTGGATTCGATTTCCAGAACAAACCCGATTGAATGCATAAACTACGCAATATGCATTTATTGTATAGTAAAATAAAAACATACTGACATTTTTTATCAATACCATATTTTAAAAAAAATATGTTCAATTATAGCGTGTGTTAAAGTTAAAAATTTTTATTAACGAAAGAATCATACAAAGAAGAATGTTAACAAAAAAAAATCTCAAAAGCAGGCAATACATTTTAAAATAAAGTATATAAACAATTTTAGCATACTAATCATAGGAAAATAAACAAACAAAATCGACGTATTAAAAAAATAAACCAATATTAACAATTGCACAATAATTGCAAATTAACTGCACCCTCACGTCACCTACGAATACAACATAGACATTGATACACACCTCTGAAATATCATTAAGAATCAAAAACCTACACATACGTAAATATTTTAAAAGATTTCGAAACGACAAGTGCAAATTTAATTATTGAATTTGTAGGGGATAAACGATTCGTTTTACTTACCATTGCCATATAAAAATATTAAACCAATTGTCATCAATAGAGGATGCCAATTGAATTCTAAAATGGGGTTGCTGGTACCAGCTACGCCACCCATATGGACACCAACCCAACTGCCCATTAAAACTACCATTGTTAATCCACATAATTGCGTTAAAACATACAAGACTTTAAAATTTGCCATAGCTGGATCTGTATCCATTTTATCTGAAAGAAAAAATATAAAAACATAGTTATTTTGTGTTTAGGTGTGTTTCTTCACTTTTTGGGTAAAGTTCTTTAAAATGAGAGTAAGCACAAAATCCTCTTATAAAATGTAAAAATTACCCAATAGTACGGGAACCGAAAAAACCACTTTTCTAGCCCAAAAATTTATTTCAAAGAATAATGTGAAACAGTGATGGGACTTGAAAAATTTTGATTTGTGCCAAGTGTGTGATTAAATGTGCCAAATGGGTCTTTATTGTGCCAAAACTCAATTTTCACTCAGTACCCGTGTTTTATAACAAAGTGCGAAGTTTCTCACATCGTAAAATGCAACTCTATAAACATAAGTGTCTATGCATAATAATTTTCATAAGTAATACCTTTCTGAAAAGGTTGTAATTTTATATTGTTTACAACTTTATTAGTTGTTTTAAAAAGCCACCGCAAGATGGCGCTAATCTAGCATTTATTAAATAATTGTAGAAAATTTTAATTTGGACGCCTCGAAAATGATTTCTTTGATATGTCGTAGTGTAACTTTTTTTTCTTCATGCCAAAAGCTATCGAAAAATCGATGGCAAAATATCAAAAAAAATTTGTCCATGCAAATCGGCCCACTCTAATGTACATAGTAAATTTTTTACATACCTCTAGCTAAATTTGACATTATGCTACTCCCCCTGTTTTATGCTACTCCCCCTGTTACTCTTTTTATGTGAGAAACTTCTCACATAGTTACAGAACACCGGAAAGGCCAAGAAAATATCGAGTTTATTTTTGATTTTTTGTAGAAAAAGCTCTCCCATTTACCCAAATATTCACAAATTAAAGGTATTTATTTTTACTAGCAAAGTCCAAAATCTATGATTTTTTTTAAAGAAAAGTATTCTAAAATCAAAACTTTTTTCTATTAAAAATTTAGTAAAAGCTAAAAAATTTTTTACCAGTGTTGCTTTTTGTTTTCCACCTTCAAAACAATGAATGAATTCTTTAGGAATGTTTGTATACATATAAACATTTTCTAAAACTGAATTAAATTTTTCGTGAATTAAACTTAAATTAATTCTTTCGAAGCTCTGAGCTAAATTTAAAGCATTTGAATTTTTAAAATTCTATGGGTTATTCAGTAATATCTTCGATGAAAATATTTCAGTTAGTTTTGTTTTTTGTTTTGCTTTGTTCGAAAAGGTATTTTAAAGAATTGTTATTTTTTAAATTCATTTCTATTAAATTTTGTAGATAACCAAAATGTGACAAAATAGTATCGGTTGTGCCATTGTACCAATCAATCTTAGATTGTGCCAAAAATGGCACAATTGTGCCACAAATCCCATCACTGATGTGAAAATGCATATATTTTCAGTTTGCAAATTAGTACAAATACACATATTCCCAGGTAGAAAATTACAAAGGGGCCAGCACTGGCAAAGCACCGAAATTGGTGTTAACAGCGCTTTCCCAACACCCAAATAATAGCACTGTTCCACGATGGTGCCAATGCTTTAGAAAGCCCTGGGAAAGCACCCATAAACATAAAAACCAAATGATTTGCCAACGCTCAAATAAAAAACTCCGATCTATTTAATGCTTTGCAAAGTACTTTAAGGATCATCTATTTTTAGAGTAATTAAAAATTTTTCAGTGATAAAGGCTCATAATTTGGTGACAGGGACAACACTTGATTTTTGTGTTTCTTGGTGCTATCTCAATACTTAGCTATCTCAATACTTAGCACCAAGAAACACAAAAATCAAGTGTTTTCCCTGTCACCAAATTATGAGCCTTTATCACTGAAAAATTTTTAATTACTCTAAAAATAGATGATCCTTAAAGTTATTGTAGCGTGGCGTCAAAAATTAGTTAAATATCCACTCTTTTTTGGAGCTTCTTTTTTAAAAACAAAATAATGTTTTAGGAAAACAAGCGCTGGGTAGTCACGCTTTTGAAGCGTTGGTAAAACGTCCAAATTTAGTACTTTGCCAGTACTTCTTTTTGTAAGACCGCGGTCTACTTTGCCAGTGCTTCTTTTTTGTTACCACACATAATTTCTACCTGGGTTTATTCGCATTTAAAAGTTGTTTTTGATTTTATTCAATTAATTCTTATAAAAAAATAAGTTTCTTTTGCTTATTTCTTTATTTAGGCCATGTCCGAGGTGGCTAAATAAATTCTAACTAAATACAAATTGACAAAAGGTCTTTGAAGACTTTTTCAAATTTCATAAAAGGAAACCTGGATTTAGTTTAGATTTTATTTATGCAGTTCGCACCCACCCTTAATTAGAATTTTAAATTTATTTTCACAATTGTTTTTTGTTTATATTTACATCAGCTGTGTTACCAAAGTTTATCCGAAGAAAGTCTGGGTAAATTTTGGTAAAAAGAGAAACACTAACACACTGTCATTAGCGCTCCCATTAAACCGATTTCGGTAACTTTGGGTACCTACGTACGGGAACGCACTTAATATTATTATGTATACTAGACCGACTCACAAAGAAAAGTAAAAAAAAGTGCCCCCTAAAAATAAACCTTGGTTTGTTTTAAGATGATTCCCAAAATATTTCGGGTCTAGCAATGAGATATCACGAGCTGGACCATTTTTAAAAAAGTATTTTTATTTTTTTAGTTTTTGTAAGAATTTTGCATTTTGGCTGAGGAAAACATACTGAATATGGTATAATATGAAAGGTTTTTTGGCGCGTCCAGCGGTATATATAACATGCTCAAGCATATCCAGGCATGTCCTATTTTCAAGGATATTCTATAAAAAAAACAAATTTTTGAATCTTTTTTACGGAGATGTTTGTGAATGAAATGTCAAACTTACGTATCATAATCTATAGTCGTTTTAAATGAACACGTGTTTCAGATTTTTTCGAAATTTCGCGATTTTTCGCGTTTTATCAGAAATTTAATGTGGTGGAAAAAATATGTTCTAAATAGGGCAATATGGATACCAAAACTTTTCTTTTAACAAGTAAATCATCGCTAAGTGGATATATTGTAGTTTAGAATTTTGTAAATTTTTTTTAAATTGAGTTACTGAAATCTACATTTGAATTCTGTATCTAGCTGATGTAAGATAAAAATGCAACTTAACAGAAAAAAATCATGAACGCGCTTTTTTGGCAGATTAACTTTTATTTCGCTAAAAACTTTTTTATAATATTTTATTAATAAATATTTAAATTCAGTTTCTACAACATGCGCTTTTTCTGATTTTTCGTATGTTGGCGAGTAAGCTGAATTGTGCGCAGAAGGTCAGTTATGTTTATATCTATTAAATATTACATGTCGAGATAGCTCAGATGGTAGAGCTATTGCCTGGCAATTTGGAGTCCCTGGTACGATATCCGCACGAGCAAATTTTATTTTAAAAAAATTTACAATAAAAAAATATGTTTTTTACAAAACTTATTTTTTTTAAAAACCTATTTTTAGACTCATTACTTTTATCTGAGGTTCCGAGTTCAAATCCGGTTGCAAGCAGAATTTTTTTTTTTTTATTTGTTTTATAAAAATTTGAAACCAAAATAATCAAAAGAACTAAAATACACGATATTCCCCTACATATGTATATTGTAAATATTCCATATTTATACATATATTTATTTATTAAAAGTAAGTATTTATCTTTTGTTTATTTTGTATAAAATATATTCAATATGATCGCATATTTATCTACATATTTATGTGGGGATGTGTATTTAATTCTTTATTTGTTAAATACGCAAAGAATTTGTTTATTCAAAACGCATGCTTTCGATTCGATTAGTGCGAGTTACCTAACTATGTATGTGTAAACATTCACGAATAAGTAGTAAATTCTTTGATGAATTTTGATTAGAATTTTAGAAAAAGAAAAAACACAATTTAGATATTTATAAATACTGTTGATAAAATTGATCATACTCGTAGAAGATACTCTACAATTTCTGATTAATCCCAGCAAAATCTTTCATTACCAAATAAGTGGTTATTTAATAAAATTTTTTACTACACAGAGAGAATTTTGCTGGACGATTTCTAATGAAATTTTTCAGTAAAGTAATGAAGTTTTCTTCACAAAGTGGATGAAAAATGTCTTAAGTTTCATGAAAAAGCTTCATATATTTCATGAATCTAGTTTTAATGAAACTTTTTCATTGAGTGTATGAAACTTTTAATAAAGTAAATAAAATTTTTTCAATATTTTATGAAAAATTCCATTAATTAATGAAAAGTTCCAATGGACGAGTTCCAGTGAAACTTCATTGGTTTTATGCAAAAATTCATTACTATCATGCAGATAATTCTCTCAGTGTAATTATAATTTGGCGTCAGTATTAGTTATTTTTGTTAGACGAAGTCGTTTTTGTAAACAGTCTAGCCCACGCACGATGTAATATTGGTAACTACTTATTTTTTAACCACTAATAAGTATTTGAGTGAGCCCTATTATTTAACAACTTATAACCATTTATATTTTAACTACTTATCAGCTTACGAATAACTACTTATTTTGGTAACTACTTATTTTTTATATTTTTGTAATCTAGCAAAATAATGAGTTTTGACACTGAATTATATGCAGTAGACCCAAAAGCCCAAATCGAACTTTGTTCTTGAATTTCGCGAAAACTACCCAGTCAGAAAAATACAAACGGGAAAGCGGTGGCAAAGCACTTTAACAGGTGGTACACGTACTGGCAAAAAGTGTTTTCCCATTCCCAAAATGATAACATCATTAGACAAAAGGACCGGCTGTTCAAAAAGCGCCGGAAAAGCACTGGAGGAACAAAATTTTTAAACGTTGGCAAAACGCTGGCAAAACCAATAAATAGGTGGTCTGGAAATATATTTTCCAAAATAAAATTTAAAAAAAGTTCATATGTATTTTTTTGGTCCTGCCGTGATTTGAACCCAGGCCGTCATATTGGCAGACGATTGCTCTACCCACTGAGCTAACGAGACATATAATATTTGATGGCTAAACACATAAATGAGTGATAATAGCTGGACAACTACTGGCTGTGCCAAAATGCTAGTACTGGTAAACAATTTTTTGTAACTAGTATGCCAGCGTTGGGAGGGCAAAATAAAAGTGGGACCTGAAGGAGCTTTCCCACAAACAAAAAAAATTGGTTTTATAAAACAAAAAAAATTTTAATTAAAAAAAATCCAAAAAAAAATTTTTGCTTGCAACCGGATTTGAACTCGGAACCTGACTACAAACATTTTTTAACAAAGCGTCAGCATTTTTATAAAATCATTGATCTACCAGTGAATTGATTTTTGTACGCCTGGTAGCATTTGCTAGGTAGCACTGGATAACCACTGGTTGCAAACCTTGGCATATCACTCTAAGCCAATTCTTTGCCAGTGGTTTTTTTTATAAACCACCGAAATTTTTGTAAAATAAATACTGGTAAAACGCTTTTTGCAAACGCTGGCAAAGCGTCCCAAGTGAGTGTTCTGCCAGTCATTTATTTTTAATACCGTGGTTACCCAGTGGTATGCCAGTGCTTGATTTTTTGTACCACTGGCGATTTCTGACTGGGTACTTAATATTTTTAAAAATTTTCTTATTGCGATTTGTTTGAAAACAGCTCTTATTAATTTAGCAAATTTTCTAATTTATCGGCAGTGACAAATAAAGAAAATAGAACAACTCGACAAAACGTCACACTGCGATAAAAAACTGTCGACACTGCGATTCTCTGGTTTAGGCTTAATTCTATTGCTTAATATTTAGATATTAGTAATGAGAGCCCATTACTGAGATTCTGCTGGGATAATATCGAGTACACAGTTAGAAGAATCTCCATAGATATAATGAACCATATCATTAAACGAAAATTCATAAAACTTTTAATACATATGATGAAGATTTGTCTTGTAAATGAATTTGTTGTTAATAGGCCTATTTTTAATCATTGGATTTATTTTATTTTGTTAAAAAATTAATGCTTTGTTTTTTAATTTGAAAAATTTTATAATTTTTATTAAATTCTTATACTTATTCGCCAATATAATGTGCAGGAAAATCATTAAATTTTGTAAAAATGTAAACACAGGAATTGAAATAAGCTAAATCTAAAATGGATTTAAAAAATAAATAAATCCGTTTTGGATTTAGCTTAATTTTATTCCAGAAATTCCATTTTCGCAAAATTTAATTTTTTTCTTTCACATTATATAAGGGAATAAGTGTTAGATCTAGATAAAAATATAAAATTTTAAAAATTGAAAAACAAAATGTGGATTTTTTAACAAAATAAAATAAATCCAGGGATTAAAAAAAGGCCAAATGATTAGGTTGTGGTAAATAAATTTTTCGGTTGCAACAAAAGAAAATTGGGTGACATAACAGTAGTTATGCAATGTACTCACAATCTGTTACAGAGAAAAAAGTTATTGAAACCCTTAGTGATTTCCAATATTTTGTTTTCTTTTTTGTTTGGCACTTGGGTTACGTCTGTTTAGTCTGTGCAGAGTAGATTGGCGCTTAAAAACGATTATTGGATTTTTGCTGCTCCAGCATGCGTTATTTGTTCTACGTCTTCTAAGAAGTTTCTGGTGAAAATTTAACCAAAAATTGTTTAAGTCTTAAACTGGCGCAAACGGGTCAAAGTTTAAAACTTTCGGACAACATTAATTGCCATATTCACCACCTTTCACTTCTTCTCTATCCCCTTTTCGAAGGAAAGAATAATAGGAAGAATTTCCTGAGTGTTGCTTCTCTTTAAAAAAAAAAATAAATAAATAAAATTAAAAAAATAAATGAATGTTTTTTCGTTCGATTTGAGATCACATATTACCAACTTTACTTTTATTTTCAAATGAAAGAAAGATTATAAATTTTCAAGTAAATTATTTATTAATTAAAATTGAAATAAGGCCAACAGGATAGGATACGTATTTTCAAGACCCGCTACAAACCCATCCTCAGTATCTTATGCCTTTATGGTATTAATTGATGGTGATCTATTTATATTGAATGTGACACAAATTAACAAATTTGAAGCAACTCAATTAAACTAACTAATATAAATTTTACCACCCATATTTCGTGTTACGCTCCCATTTCTAATTGAAGAAAATTTAGTTTCCTATTTCCGAAGCAAAGGAAAATTTTTAAATAGAACCTTTTATAACAGGAAATGATGGTTTAAGAATGTCTTAGAAAAATCATATTGTGCAGGGTACTGCTTTCATTTAGTAGAACGTAAAAACACCTCTCATTAAATTATTCATAAAATTTTTTTTTTTATTTTTTAATACATTTTAGAAAAAAGGCATGATTTATCATTTTGGCCTGCTATGAACCCAGATACAAATGCGTTAAAAGTTACCCTGAACAAAAATATTTTATCTAAGTTTTCAAGAGTCTTAGAAATAATACAAAAGATGTTAGTTATTGGGTTTTAAAAAATTTTAGTTATTTAAACCCTTTTTTTTACACAAAATCAAATTTCCTTTAAGTCCGCTGTTTTTAAGATGCTGCACACAAAAATTAGAAAGGGAGATACATATCTGCCAAATTTTAGAGTTTGAATCTTAATAATAATAATAATCTGATAAAATTGTGTACATTGTATTAATAAATTTGTTCATTAATACAATGAATTTTTTCATTGGAAAGTTCCCAAAGAACGGTTTCATCGAATCAATGAAAGATGTTTCATTAAATCAGTTGTAATGAGGCACTATTAAACTAATGAATATTTCATAGAATGTATGAACTTTTTTTCATTAATTTTAAGATATAAGGTTTTTAAAGTTTTATGTGTTCAATGAAATAAATTCATTACTTGTATGAACTATTTTCATAAATATGTTTCATTTTAGAACAGACTTAGTGATTATTATTAGTTCATTTTTTTAATGAATAAAAATAATTCATTAAAACGATGAAAAATTTGTAAACAATTTTTTAAAATTTGCATTTATTTTATTAGTGCATTAGTTTGTTTTTAATTAAGTTATGAAATACCTAATGTTAAAGTCGGGCATGCCG
This sequence comes from Leucophora obtusa, assembly GCA_949987735.1. NCBI lineage: Eukaryota > Metazoa > Arthropoda > Insecta > Diptera > Anthomyiidae > Leucophora > Leucophora obtusa. The sequence goes on from OX465296.1 coordinate 193,958,853, forward strand.
ACGACACCAGTCTGGATGAATGCCATTAATTGGTGTTTGAATCCGAAATTAAATTGATTGAAATAGACGTGTACCAAAATTTGTATATAACATAACCAAAAGTTACAAAAACGCTAAGATATTTTGCTAGGTCCAAATATGGACCAATTCTATCTAGTATCAATAGGCTTTCTCTTTGGGCCCATATTTCATTAAAATAACTTCATATTTACATTTTTGGTGGACTTTTATAAGGGCACTAGGTCTAAACATGCACCGATTTTAACCAAAATTCGCTTCGTTCTTAGGCCGATATAAATCGGTGTACCAAATTTCATCAAAATATCTTAATATTTTAAAAAAATTCCAATAATTGAAAGAAGTTTTTTTATGAAATTATGAAAAACTAAACAAATCGAATAAAAAAATTTACAACAACAATGAATTTTCATATAGTTAATGAATTTTTCATAAATTTCAAAAAGATTTTTTTTTTAATTTTTTTTACCCTTTAGCACCAGTTTAAGCCTTAACTGATTTTTGCTAAAAAATTCTCCAGAAACTTTTTAGATGACGTAGAACAAATAAAGTATGCTGCAGCAGAAAAAATCCAAAACCGTTTTTTAACGGCCAATAGGGTAATTATAAAAAAAAAATCGGAACATTTTGAGACAGTCACAAAGATACTTTGTTTTCACAGTTAAAGTTATAAACATTAGATTTTTATTGCTTATTGCACAAAATGTTTGTAAACTACAAAAAACTCTTATCTAAAAATGTAATTTATTTTTGTTCAAAATCTTAATTAGCTGATATTCAAATATATAAAAACAGCAGCAGGTTTTGAAAACATACACAAATTAAACTTTAATTGCAAAACGATAAAAAGTAAACCCAATAGGAAATCGAAATATTTGCCAATATAGGTAAATATCTAGTCATTTCAAGGTCGTTAAGTTCAACTAAACTTCAAAACACAAAAAATAAAAAAAATATTCTTATCAATAAATTATTCAACAAAAGAAAATAAGATAAAAAATTATAGCATCCGTTTTATTTTTACAAAAGAAAACATCATCGAAATTCTTAACACGTTTTTCCAGAAAGTTTTATAAAATTTACTGTTTTTAATAATAATCCCTTTTCAGGTTAATTGCAAACTGGCTAAACTTAATTTAATTTTTATGAAATTTTAAAGTGTTTTGCAATAATTTTTAAAGAAATTTTAAACTTTTTGTAAATATAGATGTCGCTTAGAGTAAATTGAATTTTATAACACAACTTTAACTCACTTTTCTCAATAATAGTTATGTAGGGTAGAGGGGGGATCCTTCGCCAGTGGGGCACATACACCAATTCCATTTTTCTCCGATGTTAAGGGAGATCAAAAATTGGAACGAATATATTTTGTGCATTTTCCAATTACCTTTCGTTGACATCCACTTTTGACGAATTTACATCACATGTGGTAGCAGACAGACGTACTTTTGCGTTTTTTGGGGTGCAAAAAAAAATAATACGAAGCAATCACATTTTCAAATAACTTCCTCAAATCGTGTGATAAAAAAATAATTTTTCATTATGTTAGAGCTATGAATATAATTTGATTTTAATAAATGCCTAAAAAGTGTGATTGGTTGGCTCTGGGGCACAATCACCAGATGGCCGCTGGAGCTACAAAGAGTTGGTGCGTCACGGCTTATAATGCTCTTTAAGACTTTTTTATATTCAAAAAATCTGTGTAGTAGTAAACTAGAATAATCGTATTGATATTTAAATTTATAGTAAGTTATATTTAACTTAGCCTAATTACAGATTTTTAGGCTAATTTGGCAAAAAGAATATTCACAAATGATTAATAAAGATAAATTTATTAAACGGTTAAAGCAGGGTATAGCCTTAAATATCTGTTTAATAAAGTTTGGAAAAAGAAAACCACTGTAAAAAACTAAAACACGTGAATTTACAATGGTTAAATGAATTGTTTAAGATTCATCCACCCAAGAGTAGATGGAATACATTATTATGTATCCAACCAAAACAAAAAAACTGCAAAAATTCCAAGTCTAAACTCTTTTTTCGAAAATTTTCCCAAATTTTTATGAAAATAAAATAAAAACAAATTCAATAAAATAGTGATGCATTTATAATAAAACCATACTCGATATTCGAATACTTTCAGTATTCGTAATATAAAAAATTCTTTAAAATAATTTGTTCACATTATTACTTCTCAGTAATGTTTAAAAATCGTTTTTTAATATGTTTTTGTTTATTAAAACATTTTAATTTCCAAAATTTACAAAACAATATATTTACCCACAATTACCGAGTCAATCGTTCACAAAACTCATGTATCACCAGTGTTGCCATATAGCCAGTTTTAACTGTTTTTTGCAGTTTTTTGGGATGCCTAACAGTTTTCCAGTTTTTTCATGTAAAAAACAGTTTTTTTAAATTCATGGATTTTTTTACAGTTTTTTATATTAAATCGGCACATTTGTTTCATTTACAATTTTTTTTTATTTTTTTTTTTAACTAAAATTTAAGAATTAAAATATAAAAGTGCTTATGCATAATAATTTGAAAACTTTATAACACGATTATAAAATGAATTTTGTATAAAATATTTGTTTTATAAGCCATTTATAAACTTAGAAAGTGCATATGACCCAAAAATTACAATAAAACTTTTAAATTGTCAGAAATTAGGTACAAATCGAAACATAAATAAATTTAAAAATACCAATATAATACTACAAAATATGCTTACTGGAAAAACGAAACATTTTTATAACAAATTTCATCAAAAATTAGCACGGAATAAAATTGGCTAAGCCATTTCTGACAAGTCATAGACCCGACGGACATTTTTTAGCCAAACTTTTAAGATCATTTAGAAATTTATATTTTTTTAAAAAATTAAAACAATGTCTCATCGAGAAAGGCCAAAATTGATTTTTTATATTTTTTTTAAATAAATATTTGCCAATTCTGAATAACAACTTCCTACTATTTTTTCAATTATGATCAAGGACAATTCCAAAAACGTAATTTTTTCAAACAAACAATTCCCGACATAACAATACTCAATCAAATGAATATCAATTTTATGTGGAATTCAAATCAATAAAGAATATTTTGAAGTACAACATTGACCAGTAAAGTATTATATCCTAAGTTAGGGGTTAATCTCGGAAGGGTGATTCGATGAACTTTTTCTAACTTTAAATTCGGGCCTAGGAGACCAAAATTCTTAAAGAAAAAGTTTTATTAGAAGGCTATGCAAAAAGTCGATTACTATAAATGCCAAAGACAATTAAACTATTAAAAGCTCTATATTTTGAAAATTAATACCCTGGGATAATATTTTAGTCCCAGGATACTTCGGGATCCCACAACTTCTTCTGATTTTTAAAATTTTTTCGAAGAACAGTTTTTCTATAAAGAAACAGTTTTTATTTACAGTTTTTCTAAAAAAAAATATATGGTAACACTGTGTATCACTAACAATAAAAAGAGAGAATATACAAAGTGTTGCCAGAATTAAAAACAAAATTAATAAATTTTTATTGTACATTTTTGAATACAATTTTTTAATAAAGGTTTAATAGAGATAATGAATGCTTTACCAAATTCATGTTTTAAAGCTAAATTAAGAAGTTTTTTTTGAATAACAGCGTTAGAATTTTGAAGAATCATTTTATTATAATTTTATATAATTTTTTTTAATATAGTGAAGAATTATTAATTAAAAAGAATCACACATCTTACATAACTTATTCCAAATTATTTATTTCAATCATTAAAATATTGACTTTGCTGTATTAACCAATTTTTTTGTTGAAATTGTTTCTAGCTCTTTTGGCGAATGTCGTCCAGGTTTGAGGCAGTTTCTCCGATTCGGGTTACTTTGAAAATCATTAACAAAATAATAAAAGATATGCAAATAATTAGAATAAAAATTAAAGCTAAAATATGTAGATCTTCAATTTGAAAGTAATTATTGAAAAATAATTAGTGCTTAAGAAATGATAATTCTTTGAAAAAAAAGTGGCGAAGGATCCCCTCTTTACGCTACGTCTTTATTTAATTAACGATTGTCAATACAATATCATAAAAGTTCATGAGTTATTATACCCTACACCACTACGTGGAGAGGGTATTATAAGTTTGTGCTGATGTTCGTAACACCAAAAAATAATGGTCGAAGACCCACCTTATAGTATACCGATCGACTCAGAATTTTTTTTTATTTCGATTTAACGATGTCCGTCTGTCTGTCCATGCATTCTTGTGCGCACTCTACAGGTCGCAAATATTAACATATTTTGATGAAATTTGGTACACCGACTTATGTCGGCCCAAGGACGACGCCTATTGATTTTGGTTGAAATCGGTCCATACTTAGACTTAGTGCCCATATTAGGGTCCCCCCAAAATTATATTGTTTATACGATGCAGGTCACAAATATTAAGATATTTTGATGAAATTTGGTACACCGACCTATGTCGGCCCAAGGACAAAGCATATTGATTGTGGTTAACACCGGTCCATGTTTAGACCTAGTGTCCATATAAGGGTCCCCCAAAATTGGCTTGGTTACACGCTGCAGGTCGCAAATATTAAGCTATTTTAACGAAATTTGTTTTGATGACTCACATGGTCCAGAGAAAAAAGCCGATAGATTCTAGATAGAATCGGTCCATATTTGGACCTATCGCCCATATGGGCTATATTTACGATTTTCTCTTCTTTTATAATTTTATAGAAAATTTTGACACAAGTCCCATTTTAACTCATTCGAATTTCGGATCCAAACATTAGTTGGCTCATAACCAGACTGGTGTAGGGCATTGTATAGTCGGCATGCCCGACTTTAACCTTTTTACTCGTTTTTTATTTTATCTTTTCGATCTTAAGTAACTCAAATTGTTTAATTTAATTGAATTAAAAACATCTGCAATAACTTGAATATTGTTTGTATTGTTGCTATTGTAGTTACACTCTGTATCGTTATTAAAAATTATTAATTTAAAAAAAAATATGACTAATTTCCCATAAAATGTCATACTTTTAATATAAGTATATAGATATAATTTTTCTTAATTCTTTATTACAAAATAATAAATAATGAACCCCTTGGTATGGCTATGCGTCATCATATATTGTACTTTATATTGAAAACTCAGCTCAAATATGAGGCTTTCCAAGCCAACTGTCCTGCTAAAAGAAAGCGTATCGTTACGTTATTTATTGTCCAATATTATCGAATAAAAATTTAAACAACTTTAAACTTTTTAAATTTTTCCAAAAAGTAGGCGAAGTAAAAGTGCTAAATATTCACCAATTCAGGATATGCATTCTGTAGGACTATCGTCCACTTTTCAAAGTTTACTACCACATTACATAAAAATTTTGGACACGATAGCAATTTAGGTCTCGTTTTGATCAAAACGATATCGCTTTTCTTACGGAATCGGCCACCAGGTCTCATTTATAGTATATTAATTATAATAATTTATTGGAATGTGGAAAATGCTAAAAATTAGGATATACAGTCGTGGCCAAGAATTTAAGTCAATTCAAGTTTTTTCTAATTTTATTGTTATTGCCTTTATTTTTAAAGATCAAAATAGTGTCTAAATTCGCCACGAAAGGCAAGGAGATGGTTCAGAAAATTGTACAGAATTTTAACGTAATGTTTGTTTTTTCATTTTGTCACTTGTTTTAAGTGGGCGTGGCTTTTAACGAAAAATTAGCGATATCAACCTTTTATTAAATTACTTAGTAAAATTTAGGCAGTACTGATCAGTTCTGTACAAACTGTATATTTTTGGAAATCCTATAAAATTTCCTTAAGTCTTGCATTATTTTTATCTGCAAATAGTCGCCAGACTTAAAATTGCAGCATTTTAACTAATTTAGTAGTTTTAATTAAATTCTTTACAGACTTTTTTCTACTACTGCAGTTAATTTGCAATTTGAAATTTTAAATTTCAAGTTTTAAACTTCAAAAATCATGCTATTTTACAACGTGTTACTAACTTTAGATCTTAAACTGTGAATTCGTTCATTGTAACATATTGTAGTGAGATGTAATGTATTAAACCAATAGCAGTTAAGTTGGGGTGGGTTGGATGGGCACATAGGCAGCCCGAGGCGCTCAAATTAAATTGTCCATTGTATCGCAAAGCAACAGTAGGAATACTTAACCCATTTCCGTCGTAGGGTTTTGTATTTAAAAATGGGGAAATATTAGAAATAGAGGTCAGAGAACTTCAAAATCAACTTTTTTCTTGATTTAATCATACACTAAAATTCTTATTCACATTTAATCACTCAACAATACTCAGTTGAATAAAATCGATATCATGCTGCTGAACGCGTAGTTCGGATCAGTTTGAGTCGTCTGTCGAACATGTTTTATTCTAATTAATCACTCAAAAAAACTCACTGTTGAATAAAATCACCATCAGAGATTAATCAGAACTGGATCGACAACGACATGTGCTTTTTCATATATTTTGTATGGCAAGCAAAATGTCGCCATGTCGTCCAGCGATTCATCGTCGTAATAGAATCTATTCTATTTTCGTGACGACACACTAATACACACTCAAAATATTTGTCAAATAGTTGCCATATTTTTAACTAATTAAGGCAACAGAGTTGCAGAAATTCGTATTAGAGTTGCAAAAATTCGTACTTTGTTTACAAAAAAATTATTTTTTTGACAGAAGAAATATAATTGAAAATAAAAATGCATAATTTACCGCAAAAAAGCAAAATTAAATACAAAAAAATGTAAAACAACAACAATTAATGGAAAACCAAATGAATTGGTGAAGAATTGTTGCGAAAAAAATACAACCATATTCTTGTTTTGCTTTAATTTTCTTCTAAATGTCAAAAAATGTCGATCGATTGTCGCTAAATTTAAATTATTCGCGACGACTTCTGTTGTCGTCGGTCGACAATCGACACAGTTGTGATTAACCTCTCATGCTGCTGAACGAGTAGTCGGCTGATCGAACATTTGAACTCACATGAATAAATCAAAGTATTAGTTGTTTTATAAAATAAAAATAAATAAAATCTTATTGTTTTATTATGGGAATGTACACTGTACCATTTATTAAATGTGTTTCTACCAGGGTTCGTATTTGCACGCACATGTGCGCACATTTTCACACATCTTGCACTTGCACATGTGCATGTGCAAATTTGTGTTTATACTTCGCACATGCACATGTGCATGTGCAAATTTTTGTTTATACTTCGCACATGCACATGTGCATGTGCGCATTTGACTTTATACTTTGCACTTGCACATGTGCATGTGCGAAAATATTTTGCACTTCGCACATCAAGATGTGCAAGTGCAAATACTATTCGCACATGCACATCAAAATGTGCACGTGCGAATGCTATCCGCACATGCACATCTCCATGTGCGATGTGCGAATACAAATTCGCACATGCACATGTGCAAGTGCAGACTGGTACTTGCACATTACACATCAACATGTGTATGTGCAAAATGTGCACACATGTGCGCGCACATGGATGCAAAAAATCGCTGAAATTGATAAAAGTTTCAATATCAGAAAAAAACGCCGAAACAAGAAAAAAAATCGCAAAAATTTTTAAAAATCGTCAAAATTGAAAAAAAAAACACCAAAAATCGCCAAAAATTTTAAAAATTGCCAAAAATGAAAAATTTTGAAAAAATCGTCAATATTTAAAAAAATTGCCCCAAATTAAAAAAAATCGTAAAAAATTTCAAAAAGTCGTCAAAATTTGGAAAAAATCGAAAAATTTTAAAAATTGAAAAATTTTGTAAAAATTGAAAAATTTTGTAAAAATTTGAAAATCAATATTTGAAAGAATTGCCCAAAATTAAAAAAAATCGTCAGAAATTATACAAAATTGCAAAATATCGTAAAAATTTTGAAAAAATCGACAAAATTTGAAAAAAGTCGTCAAAATTTGGAAAAAATCGAAAAATTTGAAAAATTTAAAAATTTTTTAAAAATTTAAAAATTTTGTAAAAATTGAAAAATTTTATAAAAATTTTGAAAAAATCGTCATAACTTGAAAAAACCGTCATAACTTGAAAAAATCGTCAATATTTGAAAGAATTGTCCAAAATTAAAAAAAATTGTCAGAAATTATAAAAAATTGCAAAATATCGTAAAAATTTTGAAAAAATCGACAAAATTTGAAAAAATCGTCAATATTTGAAAAAATTGGCCAAATAGTCAAAATTTAAAAAAAATCGTCAAAAATTAGACAAAAATGCGAAATATCGTAAAAATTTTAAAAAATTGTCAATATTAAAAAAATTACTAAAATCGACAAAATTTCAAAAAGTCTTCAAAAATTGGAAAAAATCGGAAAATTTTGAAAAATTGCCAATATGGAAAAATTTTGAAAAAATTTTGAAAAAATCGTCATAACTGAAAAAATCGTCAATATTTGAAAATATTGCCCAAATAGTCAAAATTTAATAAAAAAATCTTCAAAAATTAGACAAAATCGCCAAAATTGCGAAATATCTTAAAAATTTTGAAAAAATTGTCAATATTTGAAAAAATTACCAAAATCGTCAAAATTTCAAAAAGTCGTCAAAAATTGGAAAAAGTCGGAAAATTTAAAAAAATTGCCAAAATTGAAAAATTTTTAAAAAATATCAAAATTTCAAAAAGTCGCCAAAAATTGGAAAAAAATTGCAAAATGCCAGAATTGAAAAAGTCTTAAAAATTTGTGAAAATCGACAAAAATTGTTTCTCGAATATTTTTCCTTGTTCCAAAACCGTTGTCCGTTTTCATCTAACTCATTTAGTTTTCGAGATACGGGAGATATTGCAAATAAAAGCCCTTTTATGTCTACGAGGCTTAGTTTTCGAGAAAAACGCGATTTTAAAATCTAGCAATACAAGTCAAAATCTAGTTTCGCTATCGGGGTACTGGTGGTGAGTTTTGAACTTTGGTGCAGTCACTTTTCCTCTACCTCTTCTAGTTTTCGAGATATGGACGATTTAAATTTTATATAAGCGATTTTCGCACTTATTTTTTCACAGACTCACTCACTATGACTTCCGTGTTCCAAAACCGTTGTCCGTTTTCATCTAACTCATTTAGTTTTCGAGATACGGGAGATATTCCAAATAAAAGCCCTTTTCTCTCTATGACGCTTAGTTTTCGAGAAAAACGCGATTTTAAAATCTAGCAATACAAGTCAAAATCTAGTTTCGCTATCGGGGTATTGGTGGCGAGTTTTGAACTTTGGGGCACTCAGTTTTCCTCTAGCTCTTCTAGTTTTCGAGATATGGACGATTTAAATTTTATATAAGCGATTTTCGCACTTATTTTTCCACATATGACTCACTATGACTTCCGTGTTCCAAAACCGTTGTCCGTTTTCATCTAACTCATTAAGTTTTCGAGATACGGGAGATATTCCAAACAAAAGCCCTTTTCTCTCTACGACGCTTAGTTTTCGAGAAAAACGCGATTTTAAAATCTAGCAATGCAAGTCAAAATCTAGTTTCGCTATCGGGGTATTGGTGGTGAGTTTTGAACTTTGGTGCACTCAGTTTTCCTCTAGCTCTTCTAGTTTTCGAGATATGGACGATTTAAATTTTATATAAGCGATTTTCGCACTTATTTTTCCACATATGACCCACTATGACTTCCATGTTCCAAAACCGTTGTCCGTTTTCATCTAACTCTTTTAGTTTTCGAGATACGGGAGATATTCCAAATAAAAGCCATTTTCTCTCTACGACACTTAGTTTTCGAGAAAAACGCGATTTTAAAATCTAGCAATACAAGTCAAAATCTAGTTCCGCTATCGGGGTATTGGTGGCGAGTTTTGAACTTTGGTGCACTCAGTTTTCCTCTAGCTCTTCTAGTTTTCGAGATATGGACGATTTAAATTTTATATAAGCGATTTTCGCACTTATTTTTCCACATATGACTCACTATGACTTCCGTATTCCAAAACCGTTGTCCGTTTTCATCTAACTCATTTAGTTTTCGAGATACGGGAGATATTCCAAATAAAAGCCCTTTTCTCTCTACGACGCTTAGTTTTCGAGAAAAACGCGATTTTAAAATCTAGCAATACAAGTCAAAATCTAGTTTCGCTATCGGGGTATTGGTGGTGAGTTTTGAACTTTGGTGCAGTCAGTTCTCCTCTAGCTCTTCTAGTTTTCGAGATATGGACGATTTAAATTTTATTTAAGCGATTTTCGCATCATCTGTGGAAAAATAAGTGCGAAAATCGCTTAAATAAAATTTAAATCGTCCATATCTCGCAAACTAGAAGAGGTAGGGGAAAACTGACTGCACCAAAGTTCAAAACTCGCCACCAGTACCCCGATAGCGGAACTAGATTTTGACTTGTATTGCTAGATTTTAAAATCGCGTTTTTCTCGAAAACTAAGCGTCGTAGAGAGAAAAGGGCTTTTATTTGGAATATCTCCCGTATCTCGAAAACTAAATGAGTTAGATGAAAACGGACAACGGTTTTGGAATACGGAAGTCATAGTGAGTCATATGTGAAAAAATAAGTGCGAAAATCGCTTATATAAAATTTAAATCGTCCATATCTCGAAAACTAGAAGAGCTAGAGGAAAACTGAGTGCACCAAAGTTCAAAACTCGCCACCAATACCCCGATAGCGGAACTAGATTTTGACTTGTATTGCTAGATTTTAAAATCGCGTTTTTCTCGAAAACTAAGCGTCGTAGAGAGAAAAGGGCTTTTATTTGGAATATCTCCCGTATCTCGAAAACTAAAAGAGTTAGTTGAAAACGGACAACGGTTTTGGAACACGGAAGTCATAGTGAGTCATCTGTGAAAAAATAAGTGCGAAAATCGCTTATATAAAATTTAAATCGTCCATATCTCGAAAACTAGAAGAGCTAGAGGAAAACTGAGTGCACCAAAGTTCAACACTCGCCACCAATACCCCCATAGCGGAACTAGATTTTGACTTGCATTGCTAGATTTTAAAATCGCGTTTTTCTCGAAAACTAAGCGTCGTAGAGAGAAAAGGGCTTTTATTTGGAATATCTCCCGTATCTCGAAAACTAAATGAGTTAGATGAAAACGGACAACGGTTTTGGAACACGGAAGTCATAGTGAGTCATCTGTGAAAAAATAAGTGCGAAAATCGCTTATATAAAATTTAAATCGTCCATATCTCGAAAACTAGAAGAGCTAGAGGAAAACTGAGTGCACCAAAGTTCAACACCCGCCACCAATACCCCCATAGCGGAACTAGATTTTGACTTGCATTGCTAGATTTTAAAATCGCGTTTTTCTCGAAAACTAAGCGTCGTAGAGAGAAAAGGGCTTTTATTTGGAATATCTCCCGTATCTCGAAAACTAAATGAGTTAGATGAAAACGGACAACGGTTTTGGAACACGGAAGTCATAGTGAGTCATCTGTGAAAAATAAGTGCGAAAATCGCTTATATAAAATTTAAATCGTCCATATCTCGAAAACTAGAAGAGCTAGAGGAAAACTGAGTGCACCAAAGTTCAACACCCGCCACCAATACCCCCATAGCGGAACTAGATTTTGACTTGCATTGCTAGATTTTAAAATCGCGTTTTTCTCGAAAACTAAGCGTCGTAGAGAGAAAAGGGCTTTTATTTGGAATATCTCCCGTATCTCGAAAACTAAATGAGTTAGATGAAAACGGACAACGGTTTTGGAACACGGTAGTCATAGTGAGTCATCTGTGAAAAAATAAGTGCGAAAATCGCTTATATAAAATTTAAATCGTCCATATCTCGAAAACTAGAAGAGCTAGAGGAAAACTGAGTGCACCAAAGTTCAAAACTCGCCACCAATACCCCGATAGCGAAACTAGATTTTGACTTGTATTGCTAGATTTTAAAATCGCGTTTTTCTCGAAAACTAAGCGTCGTAGAGAGAAAAGGGCTTTTATTTGGAATATCTCCCGTATCTCGAAAACTAAAAGAGTTAGATGAAAACGGACTACGGTTTTGGAACAGGGAAGTCATTGCGAGTCATCTGTGAAAAAATAAATGCGAAAATTAATTTTGCGATTTTTTTTAATTTTTGAAGATTTTTTTCAAATTTTCACCATATAATTTTTCATCGTTTCTAATTCTGACGATTTTATGATTTCGAATTTCTGACAGTTCTGCCATTTTCGATTTTTTTTTTTTAATTTTGACGATTTTTTTTAAATATTACTTTTTTTAATTTTTGCAGTTTTTTCAAATATTCGCGAATTTTTCAAATTATGACGATTTTTTCAACACATGACTATTTTAAAATTTTGGAGATTTTTCAATTTTGGCGATTTTTCTGAATTTTTGGCAATTTTTTTGACGATTTTTTCCAATTTTTGGGCTTTTTTCCAATTTTGGAAAATTTTTCAAATTTTGACGATTTTTTTCAATTTTGGCAATTTTTTTTTAATTTTTGAAGATTTTGCCAAATTTTGACTTTTTTTAAATTTTAGTGTTTTTTTCAATTTTTTTTCCATTTTGGCGATTTTTTCGAATTTTTAACGATTTTTTCAATTTCGGCAATTTTTTTAAATTAAATTTTTTTTGACGATTTTTTCAAATTTTTGACGATTTTTCAAATTTTGGCGATTTTTTTCCACTTTTTGGGATTTTTCCAATTTTGGAAATTTTTTAAAATTTTGGCGATTTTTTTTAATTTTTGAAGATTTGTCAAATTTTTCACAATTTTTCAAATTTTTACTTTTTTTTCGAATTTAGTGTTTTTTCAAATTTTGGAATTTTTTTTCAAATTTTGACGATTTTTTAAAATTTTGGCGATTTTTTTTACAATTTTTAACGATTTTTTCAATTTTGGCAATTTTTTTAAATTTTGCAGATTTTTTCAAATTTTTGACGATTTTTCAAATTTTGACCATTTTTTCTGATTTTTTCCAATATCGGCGATTTTGTTAAATTTCGGCGATTTTTTTAAAATTTGAAATTTTTTTTTTTTAATTATGCAATTTTTTTAAATTTTAAAGATTTTTTTAAATTCGGCGATTTTTTCATATTTGTCAATTTTTTTTTTAATTTTTGGCGATTTTTTGAAAATTTGGACAGTTCTTTTTTAATTTCGGCGATTTTTTTTTCAATTTTGGCGATTTTGTATCCATTTTTGCATTTTTTTTAAAATTATTATCGATTTTTTTTATATATTTGCGATTTTCGACAATATTAGCGATTTTTTTCTAATGTTAGCTGTTTTTTTAATGCACGTGCATATGCACTTGCACTTGCACTCGCACATGTGCATGTGCGAATTTGTATTCGCACATCGCACATGGAGATGTGCATGTGCGAATAGTATTCGCACATGCACATTTTGATGTGCATGTGCGAATAGTATCTGCACTTGCACATCTTGATGTGCGAAGTGCAAAATATTTTCGCACATGCACATGTGCATGTGCGAAATATGAAGTCAAATTCGCACATGCACATGTGCATGTGCGAAGTATAAACAAAAATTTGCACATGCACATGCACATGTGCATGTGCATCTTTTGTCTGCACATCAATTTTTGCACATGTGCATGTGCGCACATGTGCGTGCATTACGAAGCCTGGTTTCTACAAAATCTGATACTGTAAACCCCCTCTTTATTGTTATGAAATTATTTTTCTTTTATTTGGTTTCAATCATGAATAAACTCATACGCGTTCATTTTTGTTTTTTTCTGATTTATTCTACATCAAAATAATCGTCGTTGATCCGAACGAATATGAATGAAATGAGTGGTATGAAAACGACCAATGATTAAATCAAAGATGCAACAAAAAACACTTGGTTTGATTGATTTAAAATCAACAACGAATATGTGTAATTGTGTTAGGGTTGCCAGACGGCCTTGATTTCGTTTGATTTACAAGAATTTTTAATGCTCGTCAAGAATCAAGAAAAAATATGTTTTGTTGAGATTTTTTGAAGCCCAACCACAAAACACCTCAAAAAATTTTTTTTTTTAATTTTTTCTTAAACAACGTTTTGCACAAAACAATTGAACATTCCATTGAAATATTATGGTAAAGCGTTTTCTTTTAGGAAAATCTATCAACACTTATACTTCCCCTCTATATTCAACACTAATAATTTGACAACATTGAACAGCCGGTTTGAAACAGAAACCCGTATCAACACATATTTCCCTCCTATACTCAACACTAATAACTGTACTGTATTGAAAAATGCACAGAAAGCAACCTACAAGGTTTAAAAACTCTGATCCCAAAAGTAATGCTTTTTGCGAAAAAGCCTTTTGTATTTTAAATAATTTGTATTCCAACGATAGGAATAGAATGTCATTCAATCTAATAAAAGCTGAGCTATTAATAAGAATAAATTTTGATAAAGATTGCAAAAGTTTTCAAAACTTTATTATATTATTACAAATTCGTTTTTTTTTTTTTCTTAGGTTAAAAAGGAAAAGATTATTCAAAAAAGTTAAGTTTCATTTCATTTATTCAGTCTATGGATACAAAATTCCTTACAGACTATGATGTTACAGTTTTAGAATAATCTAAATATTAATTTATACATTATTTTATTAATTTACAAATTTAAACCCATCAAAATGGAATATAAATATTGCTTAAAGGCAGATTTTGATGCACAAAACTCTATTTGCGGTTTTAAATGAATTTGTTGTTAATGATTAATGTCATTCAGTTGAATAAACATGCGGGTCAAAATGCTATTAAGACCATAATTGGTACGATGTAGTGGTACATTAAAAATATTGTTATACCTAACACTTCTAGGTGGAACATGAAATCTAATAAGACAAAGCAACTCTGAACAGTCAATACCACCACTAATAATATCGAAAACAAATAAAGCAGATTGCAATAACCTACGAAACTCAAGGGTTTCCAAACCTATTAATAAGCTTTTAGATCTGTAGGATGGTATAGGATCAACAAACGTAAAAGATGAGATTGCAAATTTAACAAATTTTCTTTGCACTCTCTCAATACGCGAGATATGAGTTCCACAATGGGGAGCCCATATAATAGCTGCATACTCTAATTTAGATCTGACAAAGGCAGTATAAATTAACTTCAATGTCATAGGATCAGAAAACTCAACACAATTTCTCTTTAAGAAAGCTAACATAGAATAAGCTTTCGGAACAATATAGTCCACATGCTGTTTAAAGGACATCACTGAGTCAAAAACAACACCCAGATCCACTGTGGAATCCACAGAAACCAGATTGTTGTCATATATTTCATGCCTGCATTTTTTACGGATCAAAAGTGTGGAATTTTGAAAATTGGTTGGAATGGAAAATTGCAAAGCCCTCTTGGTTCCTAATAGCGAGGTCTTATAGTAAAAATGGGGAGTTTTAATTAGGAAATGATTTAAAAACATTTTATCAAAAAACTATGGAGGAATATTTTTTGTATCGGTGGTTATCCATTATTCAAAGAATAAGGTATACCACATCGATATGAATACTTAAATATATCTGAAGTTTCGTCAAAATCGTACAAAGAAATCGAGTTACAGCCGTTAATGGGTTAAACAATAGATATATTTATATAAACAATTATGATGAATTTGGAATCGAGTATACTTTCGCTTTCGGTTTATTGTACTTGTTCGTACAAATAAAAATATTTACTTTATCATGCAACAAGTAAACATTTGAGTTTAAAATTTACTTAAATGTTCATTTTCCACTTAAATACAAAAAATTTA
Source organism: Leucophora obtusa (assembly GCA_949987735.1). Lineage (NCBI taxonomy): Eukaryota > Metazoa > Arthropoda > Insecta > Diptera > Anthomyiidae > Leucophora > Leucophora obtusa. Next base: position 193,974,593 of record OX465296.1, read on the forward strand.
CGATTAAATTGCTAGTTGTATTTACTAGTCAATACATGGTACATGTTAAAAATGTTTATTTTGCAAAACAACGACATATAACGTTTCATTTAATTTTAAAAATAAACTTAACTCTCCAAAAATATATTATAAATTACTGGGCAGATAATAAAATAATATATTTTATAGGACATAGTAAGATTTTGTAAACATTATAAATCAAATTTAACAACGAATAAAAAAGTTAAAGTTGGACATGCCGACTATATGATACTCTACTCCAATCTGGTTGCAAGCCAACTATTGTTTGGGTCCGATATTCGAATGGACTTGTGTCAAAATTTGTCTATAATATGATAAAAGAATTAGAAAAATGGTAACATTTATAAGGACACCAGGTGCCAACATGCAATATCAACAGGCTTCGTCCTTGGGCCGATATAATATCAATACCTTAATATTTGCGACCTGTAGCCAGACCTTCAAAAACACAATTCCTTAATTCGATTTTTACATCTGATTTAATTTTGTACGAATCGATTCGCAAAACTTATTTTATTGATTGAATTATTGCATACTTTATTCAATCAATATCTTATTAAAAGAATCAATTTTATTTTTGTTGATTCTTTTCATAGAATCAAGCGAATAGATTCAATCTAACAAATCAATTTAACAAAAAATGGTTACCTTCATTAATTGTTCGCGAATCAAATCATTAAAAAATTATTCAATCGAATCAAAATTAAATCAATTGAAATTTGGATAAATCTCATCCTCACTTTATTCAATATCAAATCATTAATTTAAAGTGATAATGAATCATGCACGGATTCATAAAATGAATTAATTTTAATGCGAGTTTATTCAAAAATGAATTATTTTGTTCAAGCTCTGACAGACGGACAGAAGGGCGGACGGACAGACGGACATCTTTAAATTAAAACAAAAAGCTATTCTGAGTCGATCGGTATACTAAAGGTGGGTCAAGGTCCAATATTTTTCGGTGTTACAAACATCAGCACAAACTTATTATACCCTGTCTACGTAGTGGTGTAGGGTATATAAATTGAGAATGAAACCCTATTTTCAATGATTACTCCATCATCATTATCTACGGATTATAATATGAGTTTTCATATAAACCCGTAAATTCCTTGTAAACCTTGTATAAATACAAACCAAATCTTTTATGTATGGAGTTTGACATTAAACTCATAAACGATGAAATTTGATCAATTTCAATTTGATGAAAAAGCTTCATATAAAGGGTTGTTCAACAGGCACGCTACAAAAGTAGAAAGACAGGGACAGTAAACGACGCCATATTTCTTGCCGTTTTTTTGACATTTCTCTTCAGTAAGGTTTGCCATTTCATGATGGAAGGATGTACGAGCCAACAACGAGTCGAAATTATTAAAATTTACTACCGAAATTCGGAGTCAGTGGCCTCAACGTTAAGAGCGCTACCAATTTATGGTCGTCATAATCGTCCTAGCAGATCAACAATTGAGCGTGGGGCTACGTCAAATCTATGGTCTATGCCAACAAGACAGCGACGATTGATGAACTTCGTACGAATATCGAACGTGAAATTGCAGCAGTATCGGCCGATTTATGCTTGAAAACCGTCGAAAATTGGGTTCAGCGTCTGGACTTCTGCAAGCGTGCCCGTGGTGGCCATTCAATAGAGATCGATTTCCATACATAATGGCATCGAACGTACTTTCACAGGAATAAAGAATTTCATTGATATCCAAAACCGTTTTTGTTTTATTTAAACTTTTTTACTTTTGTAGCGCTCTTATTGAAAACCCCTTTATTTTAGGAAACTTGTTTTAATGAAACTTTTTATGCATTTTATGAAAAATTCATTGGTTTTATGCAAAAATTCATTAATATCATGCAGATAATTCTATCACTGTACTTTTAAGAAAAAAGATAAAGTTCGGTCCTCAACACCATCTATACACTCATACAAATAAGTCCGTAAAAATAGCAGAAAAAGTTACTAAAAATTAGTTAAAAATGATGCTGCAGAAAAAACTGCTAATATTAGCAGAATCAGTTTGCTAAATATTAATAAAATGAAAACAGCAAAAAAAACTGTTAAATTTACAGAATTTTAGTATTATATTATATATATTTGAGCTAAATTTTTGTTAATTGCAAATAACAATTTAACTTGCTGAAATCAGCAAAAAAAAATTGCTAAATAATAGTAGAATGAAAATAGCAAAAAAAAATTGTTAAATCTACAAAATTTTAGCTAAAATTATCTGAAATCAACAAAACTTTTGCAGATACTAGTGAACTGGAAAAAGGTAAAAAAACAAGCAAATGAAATGAAAACTAATAAATAAAAAATAAATGTGTATTTAAAAACATACTTGAGACCAGTTTATTGAATGTGTCAATTAATTGAAATTTTTTTCAATTGGCATTATTCAATGACTAAATGCCCATTTATAATTGATGAAAGAAGTATTTGTTTTCATGTTTTAATAAAAGAATAAATTAAGAAAAAAAATTAAAAATTCGCGTATTTTTTATATTTTTTTTATATTACAATGCTTTTTCTTCAATTATGTGTACATTTCATTACCATTCTTTTCATCAATGCAAATTGAAAGAAATTTCATTGGCATTAAATGGTGATGAAATTTGTTGGCATTGACATTGAGATAAAGTAATGCCAATTATATTTCAATGCCAATGAAAATTTCCCAAGAATGATTTTTTGTAAAAGTGGTAATATTTGTAAAAGTGGTAAATTTTATATGTTAACCACTAGCGGGCGCAGCCTGCTACGTTGTTAGCGTACGTAGGGGGCTACGCCCTCCCCCCCGGGGGGCTGCGCCCCCCACAATTTTTATTAAATTCGTTTTTTTTATTTAAAGCCTTCACCCAGCCACCACAAATAAATAATTCTGCACAACAATGGGTTTAAAATAAATAAATATTTGATCACTTTTTCTCATGAAAGTGGATTGTTAGTAATGAATCCATAATAATTTGCAATATACGTGTGTATGTCAAGATAATTTGGTAAAGTGCGAACTTAGGTAGATAGACCCGTAAGTAGTTTTGTTCATTTGTGTTTTGAATGAAAATAAATAACGTAAAGCAGAGTTGGAAAGCATTTTATAATATTAAAAATAGCGGGCAAAGCCCGCTACGTTGTTAGCGTGTCTTAAAGTTTTTTTTTTAATTCCAGTTTATGTAAAGGTAGACCTGGCAATTCAAGTAAATTCACAAATTCAGTTGGAAAATTTACTGCGTCGGTTTCTTCCACCGGTGCTTCGTTACATGAAGTTTAAATATCGGAATATATAAGTTCCATTCTTTTTCTAAGGTTTTTTCTCTTTTAGAAAATTTGTTTAACTTTTTGGAGAGTATGTTTCAATGCTACATAAGTTTCATATTCCGTGGATAGTGTTTGAACAGGTAATTCCCTCTTCCAATCCTTTTGCATTGTCTATAATTTCAATTCCACTCGTTCAACGTTTATATCCATTTCATTTCACTTGTGTAGTGTTTCAATTCCACTCGTTTCCTATTTAGTTTCTTAATTTTAGTGTTTCATATACACTTGTTCTTTAAGTTTTAGGTTTCTAGCTAAAGACGCAGACGTTAAGGGGGGGGGGGGGGGGGGGGGGGGCAATTTTCCCCTTTTGAACCACCATTTTTACCACGTTCCTGTCCAAAGTCCTAGAAATGCCTTGTCGATAAGTTAGCCCATACTGCAAGGAAAACATATTATATATTACAGGTTTCTAGCCGAAGGGTTCGGTTAGGCCATCAAGGGGGAGAATTATTCCGTTTTTACCTCTCCCGGTAGGAATTTCCAAAAATTCCGTCTTAGAGGACGTCTACGTTGGAGGAACCTACTACATACATAATTTTAGGTCTCTATATCCAGCAGTTTGGCCAGGCCGTCAAAATTGAATTTTTTCCCCTTTTTACCCCTCCCGGTATGAATTTCCAAAAATACCATCTTAGGAGACGTCAACGTTGGAGAAGGAACCCAAATACCGAATTTAAGATCCCTTGTTCCAGCAGTTTGGCCAGGCCGTTAAGGGGGAGACTTTTCCTGTTTTTGACCCTACCTGTAGAAATTTTCAAAAATCTCATCTTAGCGGATGTCTACAATAGAGGAGGAACTTTAATACCAAATTTCAACTTCCTACCTCCAGCGGTTTGGGCAGGCTTTTAAGCGGCACTTTTCGCTTCATTAATCCCCATTTTTGCAATGTCCCTGTCCTTTTCTTGTTTTTGACCCTACCTGTAGAAATTTCCAAAAATCTCATCTTGGCGGATGTGTACAATAGAGGAGGAACTTTAATACCAAATTTCAACTTCCTACCTCCAGCGCTTTGGGCAGGCCTTTAAGCGGCACTTTTCGCTTCATTAATCCCATTAAAAGCACATTCCCGGTAAGTGAGCCCATACTCCAAGTAACATATGTTTTACATTTCAGGTTTCTAGCCAACTTTTACTATTTGTAGGAATTTCCGAAAATCCATCGACAGGGAATTTCAGCTTCCTAGTTCCAGCAGTTTGAGCAGGCTGTCAAGGGGGACACTTTTTCTTTTTTTGTCCCTCCCGGTTGGAATTAGGCTGGAAGAGAAACCTAAGTACCGAATTTCAGCTTCCTAGTTCCAGCAGTTTGGACAGGTCGTTAAGGGGCAACTTTCCCTTTTTGAGCCCCCATTTTATAACGACCCTGTCCAAAATTCAAAAAAGTATCTTTCTAATAAGTTAGCCCTTACTCCAGGGACCCACATTTTAAGCTTCAGGTTTCTAGCCGAAGGGGTTTTTACCGGCCCCCAAGGTGAGGCTTTTCTTCTTTTTGCCCCTCCCTTTAGGAATTTACAAAAATTCCATCTTCGCGGCTATCTGCGATGGATGAGGAACATTCAACCAAATTTCAACTGCATTGCCTAAGCGGTTTGGGCAGGCCGTTAGTGGGGACATTTTTCCCTTTCAACCACCATTTTTACTATGTTCTTGTTCCAAAATAGAAAAATTACGTTGCCGGTGAGTTAGTCCTACTCCAAGGAATACATATTTAAAATTTTAGGTTGACCAAAAGGGATTGGGCAAGCCGGCAGGAGGAGACTTTTACCTTATTTCCCCTCCCGATAGGAATTTCAAAAATTCCGTCTAAGCGGACGCCTACACAGAAGGAGGAACTCACATACCGAGTTTCCTTTTGGGATATCCTGTAGGGAATTCCAAAAATACAAACTTAGTCGATGTCTACTATAGTGGAGGAACCTTTATACCAAATTTCAACTTCTTACCTCCAGTGGTTTGGGCAGACACTTTTCCAATTTGTGAGACTGTTTATAGGGAGACTTTTCCCCTTTTTGCCCGTTTCGGTAGGAATTTCCAAAAATCCCGTCTTAGCGCACGTTTATGCCGAATATCAAGAAACCTTGTTTTAGTGGAGATATCCGTGGGGGGAGGAAAAAAAGTAGTTTTTTTGAAATTATATATTATTTTAAATGGTACTTTTTGGAAAAACGAAATTTTTTGGAAAAAGATACTTTGTTTTTACAAAGTACTTTATTTGTACTTTTTTTGGAAAATGTATTTTTTTTAAAAAGGTGTTTTTTGTTGGAAAAATGTTTGTTTTTTGGAAAAAGGTACTTTTTTTGGAAAAGGTACTTCTTTTGGAAAGGGAACATTTTTTTAGAAAAAGGTACTTTTTCTTGGGAAAAGGTACTTTTTGTTGGAAAAGGTACTTTTTTTGTAAAAGGTATTTTTTTGAAAAAATGTATGTTTTTTTGGGAAAAGGAACATTTTTTTAGAAAAAGGTACTTTTTTTTTGCAAAAGGTACTTTTTTTGAAAAACGTATTTTTTTGGAAAAATGTATGTTTTTTGGGAAAAAGTACTTTTTTTGAAAAGGTACTTTTTTTGGAAAAGGTACTTTTTTTTTGGGAAAGGTAAATTTTTTTAGAAAAAGGTACTTTTTTCGGGAAAGGTACTTTTTTTGAAAAAAGGTACTTTTTTTGGAAAAGGTACTTTTTTTGGAAAAAGGTACTTTTTTTGGAAAAAGGTACTTTTTTTGGAAAAAGGTACCTTTTTTTGGAAAAAGGTCCTTTTTTTGGAAAAAGGTACTTTTTTTGGAAAAAGGTACTTTTTTTGGAAAATGGTACTTTTTTTTGGAAAAAGGTACTTTTTTTGGAAAAAGGTACTTTTTTTGGAAAAAGTACTTTTTTTTGGAAAAAGGTACTTTTTTTGGAAAAAGGTACTGTTTTTGGAAAAAGGTACTTTTTTGGAAAAAGGTACTTTTTTGGAAAAAGGTACTTTTTTTGGAAAAAGGTACTTTTTTTTGGAAAAGGGTACTTTTTTTGGAAAAATGTACTTTTTTTGGAAAAAGGTACTTTTTTTGGAAAAAGGTACTTTTTTTGGAAAAGGGTACTTTTTTTTGAAAAAGGAATTTTTTTTTGAAAAAAGGTACTTTTTTTTGGAAAAAGGTACTGTTTTTGGAAAAAGGTACTTTTTTTGGAAAAAGGTACTTTTTTTGGAAAAAGGTACTTTTTTTTGGGAAAAGGTACTTTTTTTGAAAAAAGGTACTTTTTTTGAAAAAAGGTACCTTTTTTTGGAAAACGGTACTTTTTTTTGAAAAAGGTACTTTTTTTTGGAAAAAGGAATTTTTTTTGGAAAAAGGTACTTTTTTTGGAAAAAGGTACTTTTTTTTGGAAAAATGTACTTTTTTTGGAAAAATGTACTTTTTTTGGAAAAAGGTACTTTTTTGGAAAAAGGTACTTTTTTTGGGAAAAGGTACTTTTTTTGGGAAAAGGTACTTTTTTGGAAAAAGGTACTTTTTTTGTCCCCTTTTTGCCCCTCCCGATAAGAATTTCCAAAAATGCCGTCTCAACGGACGTCTACACCGGTCGAGGAACCTACATACCAAATTTCAACTTCATAGCTCCAGCAGTTTGAGCAGGCCGTCAAGGGGGAGACTTTTTCCCCTTTTTGCCCGTCCCTGTAAAAATTTCAAAAACTCCCGTCTTGGTGGATGTCTACGATAGTGGAGGAACCTTTATAGCAAATTTCAACTTCCTACCTCCAGCGGTTTGGGCAGGCCGTCAAGGGGGGCCTTTTTCCCCTTTTTAACCCCCATTTTTACAACGTCCCTGTCCAAAATTCCAGAAAGTACTTTCCATAAAAGTTAGCCCATACTCCAAGGAACACATATCTTAAATTTCAGCTTTCTAGCCAAAGGGGTTTTGGCAGGCCGCCGAGGGGGAGACTTTTCCCCTTTTTGCCCGTTCCGGTAGGAATTTCCAAAAATCCCGTCTTAGCGGACGTCTACGCCGAAAGAGGAACCTACATACCAAATTTCAACTTCCTAGCTTCAGCGGTTTGGGCTGGGCGATGTTGAGTCAGTCAGTCAGTCAGTCACGTTATTCTTTTATATATAGAAGAATAACAAAATGTATTTCAGAGACCCTTCTTTTGATTTTCATTGTTTGCTGATTGGATATGTACTTCCGAATTTATTTGAGTTTCCATTTTCACCTCTAAAGCTCCACTCACAGGAAAGGTGTGGCCGATTAAAAATATCGTATTCTTTAAATAAGCTTAAAAAGTACAATATTGGGGGAAAAAACTCCCCGTAAACTCCACTTGCTCCACAGAAATACTATTAATCACAATTTTCATATTAAAACACCCAGAAAACAGATTCGGTGCTGACAACCCCATTTGTTGCCAATCGAATGGTTCAGTTGCATCAAATGAGTTTTTCGGTTGCGGCTACCGAATTATTCTTGATACAACTAAAATTCCGTTGCAACAGTCAAACTAGTCCTGTCTCAATTGGTTTTCTGTTGCCACAACTGAAAAATTCGGTTACCACAACCGAACCATGCGATTGGCTACAAATGCGGTTATCAGAACTGAATTTGTTTTCTGGGTGAATGGTTCGTACAAAATAAACGTTGATCTTTGAAAATTAATGTATTACGAAAAATAGAAACTTTTCTCATAAATTTTAATAATTTAGATATTTTATGAGTAGGACAAATTTTCAACCATTTCAATTTAGCTTTATTTAAAAACTTTTTGCATTATTTTTGGCGAGTTAAAAATATGCAGTCATTTAACATTCTCTTTATGAGCGATCCAAAATTGGTGGTTTAGTTTACAAAAAAATTTGTAAAATTAGCAAATCTTCTGTTAAAAATTAGTAACTAAAGTTCAGCAAAATACTGTAAAGTTAGCAAATTTATTGTTAAAAATTAGTAACTAATTTGTTAAGTTGAAGTACTAACAGTTTTACTAACTTTTCTACAAACTTTTTTCTATGAGTGTACCAAAACCAATTCCAAATTAAAATTTTTGCATATTCTGTTTTGGTATTTTTTAGTTGCATAATTTAAATTAAGCATTTTTGGAGAACAATTCTTTCATATTTTTTGCCTTAGTGTTTTGACATGTAATAAAATGATAGCAAGCAATTATCAAAATGATTTCATCTCAAGGAGACGCTTAATTTCAAAATTAATGCAATATCATCAAATGTCACTTTTAGTTTTAATTTTAAGTTAGCACTCAAAAAAGAAGATAAATTTTAGTAAACAAGAACGGGGAAAAGTTTACAACAATTTCGAACTTTTTCCAAAATTACGGGGTTTTGGCAATGGAGCAGACCAAAAGAAATATGCGTGTACCGACGTTGTGAAAGATTACATCAAAATTTTATTTTAGGTTAAAATTTCCCACCTGTTGTGAATCGGCATTGGAAACCATGTGAATCTTCCAGTTTAGCTATAGAATGTACAGCGAACTTATGTAAAACACTACGAGGAACATTTTTGTGGAACATTTTAACCCTCTACTCTGAACACATCCTATACCTAAAATGAGAGATTCACATGGTTACCCCCTAAAATCCAGGTTTGTTGGACAATTGAGCGCCAATTCACAATAAGTAAGAGATTAACTCTTAAACACATTTTATGTTTTGATTTATTTCTGGCACTGAAGTTAAATTTTCAACTTTGATGTCTTCAGAGACTTATATTAGAATATATGGAAAATATTTTTCCGGAACATTATAACCCTCTAACTCTTCAACTTACGGGGCTTTTTTGTCCCTTTCTAAAAGACGGTCAAAAAAGTCCCTTAAGTATAAAATCGTGTTTAGTGCTGATTAAGAAAACTGCCCCATAAGTGCTATTTTAATTTTAAGTTCAAATTCAAATTCATCTAAGTTCTGACTATAAAACTGGCCCTAATTTTCTATCCAAAAGTTTCAGAACAAAAACATTGAAGGAATTCACAGTTTAAGCGCTAATGTTAGTACGTTGTATAATAGCATGATTTTTAAAGTTTAACCCATAGAAAGTTGTCATATTTACCTCGTATTTTCTTCATTTTTTGAGAAAATATTTGTCAAACTGCATGCAGAATAAATGCTTTATTCTTGCTTTATTAGACCTGGGCTCGGATCAGACAAAAATTTTCTTACAGCAGCACAGTGGGGCAGATCAAAATATCTTTTTAATTATTCAGTCTACATTGACATGCAAAGGCTATTTTTATTATAAATATATATGTATGCACAGCGCATACTCCGGGGTCATTTATTCGATCCACAGTTTACTATGCAAACATTTGGTTAGTTTGGGGACTGTCCTAAAACTCTTCCTAGGTTTTGCGAATACTTTGAAGACATTTTAGACTAATACACCGCATGTATGTACAGCGCATAGTTCGGGGACATCGCAATTCAGTCAGCCGGTAAGAAGTGGCTGAATTATTTCCAAATTATGTCGATTCTCTCCCACAGTGCGCTGGAGGTTCCAAAGGGCCACATAAGGGCATTTATTAATTTTTTTATAAAAAATTTTTAAACAAAACTTCAATTAGTCACACTCGCCGCTATGCCGACTGTGGTGTATCTTGTTAAGAGGTGATGCTACGAGTCATTGCCTGTGTAGACGGCTGCAGGTTCGATCCCCGGTCATGGCATACACAAAAAAGTTTTTCATATAGAGACAAATTAATAATTAATATTGCTTTGATCAATTGACACATAAACTAACCACTGACGAGCCCTTGGGTGAGACGAAATCAGCTTTAGAAAAAATTCTTTAGTAATTAATTCTAATATTATTTTCCTATGCGACGGTTAGAAACAATTAAAAAAAATATTTATTTTTTGTGTAATTTCATACGGATTTGGATAATTTTTTACCTATGTATTATTTTTTTTTTTTTTGATGGTGGCAACACTGATCCGCACATATTCCAATCCTATTCACTGCTACATATCTAATTGTGATTAAGAGGTTTCTTCTCATTGAACGTGATCATTTTAATTTTTCAACGAAATTAAAAATAAACCAAAATAAAAAGAAATAAAGTGAAAATTATTACAAACCATCAACAACTTTTACTAGACGATGATGTTAATGGCGATGGTTAGCCATCATAGTTACCCACGTTGATGATGGGGTTTGTTGATCATGTTTAACAAAAATGCAAGTAGATTGTTGTTTGTTTTGTTTTTATGTGGTATTGACTTTGACGATTGCATGTTTATGGTAAAGCAGACTCTTAAAGGAATTCGATCAATTAAACACACAAATATTGCTATACCCCGCAGGTGGACATAATTAAAAGAAGTGTTTGGAATTTAAAAATTTGGTTTTAACGGAATATATACATTAGGATGTCCCTTAAATTAACGATTTTCGTATAAAAATCTGATAAATTTTATTCTGTAAATTTTCTAGTGGGTCTTTTTTTGTGGAAAGTGAGAACATTAACGATTAAGTTACTCAAAATAATAATTTTTATCAAGTGGAAAAATTTTTTTTTATTCATTCAAAGTGATACTTTTCCGGAAATTATGAAAGGTGTTATTCTGAAAATTACCTAGTGGGGCGTTTTTGGCCAAAAGTATAAAAGTTAACCCCATATGGATCACGTTACATAAAATAACTATTTTTATCCAGTTGAGATTTTTTTTATCAATTTAATGGCTTTACAATCTCGTAGTCGTAATTAATACTAAGTTTCATGGGTCTTTTCTGACCCCAGGCCACTAAGGGTTAAAGATTTTTTAAACAAATGTAAAGATAATTATAGTCTTACCAAATTTAAGTGATACCTTTCCGAAAACTATGTAAAGTTTGATGAAAACATTTAAATTTTGTTAAATTTTTGACAAAATAAGCAATTTTTGTAAAATGTCCTGGAAAGCATGTACCATTCCCTTAAACCATTCGTAAAGAATTCATTCATAAGCTTCATTCCCAAAGCTTTAATATGAATTGAATGAATTCCTAACTTGAATCATTCAAATCGCATGTTCATTCTCCATTTTACTAATTGAATGAAGAAATTTTATTGCCATTCACTTAGTGCAGTGTAGTTTGAAACTAACATATAACCAAAATCATAGCATACAAGCTGTAACAAAGCATACGATACTATTTATTTCTGTTAGATGAATTTTAAACGTTTTTCATTTGTATTGTGCTACTATTTCAGCAATTACATGCAAATTTAAATTTTTCATTTGATTAAGTGAATGCAAACTAATCATTTTTCATTCACCTTTTTATTAAATGAATTCAGGTAAATTGAGTTTCATTCAGTTAGAATTCAATCAAAATAGAATGAATTCATATAATTTAAATCTATTGGGAATTAAGCTATCGAATTAATTCCATAAGAATGCTATTACGGAATGAAATTTAACCCAAATTTCATTAATTTTTAAAAAGTGAATGAAAGAATTAAGCCTTTTAATCCTTTGCTCCAAACACAAACTCGAATTATCATTTTTTCAATTTATTTTTTTTCTTTAATATCAACTATTATGTGGTACAAATAGCAATCGACATCTCCAAATTAGGCTTTGTAAAAAATCTTTAATCACGAATCTATTTTTAAGGGACACCCTAATATACATATATCAAGGTGTAGGCATACATTTAGCCGGAGCATAGATAGCACATTTTCTATTTCGACTTCGATTATAGGCAGGATGGCTTTAAATAGCTGTAGAAATAATACGTGTTATATTTCAGCCTGATCGAAGGTTATCTTGTGCAAAGGCTTAAAAGGCTTAATTCTTTAATTCACTTTCTAAAAATTAATGTAATTTCATCACATTTTCTATTTCGACTTCGATTATAGGCAGGATGGCTTTAAATAGCTGTAGAAATAATACGTGTTATATTTCAGCCTGATCGAAGGTTATCTTGTGCAAAGGCTTAATTCTTTAATTCACTTTCTAAAAATTAATGTAATTTGAGTTAAATTTCATTCCGGCAAACTTTTCCCGGGATTTCCCGGGATTTCCCGGGAATTCCCGCCCGAGAATTCCCGAACCCCAAACCCTAGTTAGTATCAAACTGCACTGCACTAAGTGAATGATAATAAAATTTCTTCATTCAATTAGTAAAATGGTGAATGAAAATGCTTCAAGTTGGGAATTCATTCAATACTTGTTAAAGCTTTGGGAATGAAGCTTATGAATGGTTTAACGGAATGGTATATGAACATTTTTAAATTCTGAATTCAATTTTTGTGATTTAAGCTTAAATTGAATTAAGTCCTTCGAAGCTCTGATCTTGTGCATCCCCCCGAGCATCCAAAAATCAGGTGTTTTTGGAATATGAATATGAATATATTTTTTCAAAGAAATACAAAATTTTTCTAAAGTATTGTAATATTTTTTTGTTTATTGTAATCTTCTTGACTGTAGTTGTCCAAATACGAAATATGAACTTAGTGCTTTGCCAAAAACCGATTATGCCAAAAAAAGATTTATATTATGAGTAATGCAAATTATATTTTGTTTTGATTTTTCACTCCTTTGGAATTGTATAATAATTAAATCCTGCAAAACTATTTCTAAAAGTTTCAATTTTATAGCCATCGAAGATATAAAACCATTTATTTTAAATTAAATTTTTAAAATAATTTAATTTTTTTCTCCAGTACAATTTGTAGTACCATTTTTCTTTAAACATAAAATTTTTCTTAAATTTTTTTTTTAATATTTTTGATTTATTCGTTTTATTCGATTATTCGTAAAATTTTTTCGAATTATTCGTGTGACGACCCTAATATATATGTATATATAAACATTTTTTAAAAGCGTGTGGTTTTGAAATTTTCAAAAATTTTACTTTTTTATATTTTTAGAAACTGCTTTCTCTGTGTTATACAATACTATGCTTTTGTGCTAATATTGTTTAAAACACAAGTTCTGAATATAGGCTTTCCATTTATATTTTTGTTCGAATCAGTTGATTTTTAGATGTTGTCTGTCCTTTTATCATTGAAAATTTTCGAATCAAGCTACAGATCGCAAATGATAAGATGTTAAAAATAAATTTGGTATTTGAATTTCTTTTAGTCCTTTTTAAATTTCATTAAAGTCTTTCCATATTTAGACTTACTTAAGTAAAATTTTAGATAAAATGCATTCTTAATTCTGACTATAAAACTGGCCCTAAGACTCGTATGGTGTACTAAAAATCACTTGCTGAGCCGATTTAGCGATGTATGCCATCTGTCCATGCAAACCTTTTAATCAAACTACAATTCGTAAATATTAAGATATTTGAAATTGGATATTGTTCCACAAAACTATACAACAGCATAAAAATCATCCTGTTTATATAAATAAGTACATATTTTCTTATAAACTTGATTTGGCTGAACCCAAATTTGTCAAGAAAAAATTTTCATAGATTCGTTATATGACATTTTCTTTATACCTCGCTTTGGCTGTTTCTGCTAAGTTTGATTTAAAAATGTTCAAATTCTTCGGAAACTTCCTTGAGATTTTTTCTAAATTTTCTGCCCGTTAATGCCCCATATAAAACAGATATGGTCTGCTTCACGGAATGTGACCCAAATTGTTCTGTAGTGTAGGGCATCTTGTGGTCGCTCTTGACCAGTTATAATTTTTTTTACTTATTTTACTTATAGAATTTATAATGCATGTTTAAGTTCACTTTAAATCATAAACCATAACCGTTATCATTTTTTTTTAGTTAAAAGTGGACTTTATAACAGTATGTAATCAGGGCCTATGGAAGCCGCCCACCTACTGTTACGCGCTCACTCTCTCTGGCTCAAGAAGTTAAATTGAAGTCTAGTTTTTTGACTATATTTTTTCATTATGCATATTATTATGCATATTTATTAAAGAATTTTTTTTGTTAATTAAAATTTAAACATAAAAATTAACCTATCACCTTTCAATAAAACTTCTTGATATGACGAACAGAGCCAGTTAAACATAGGTAGAGATGCATGCATACTCTTGAGATTCTACGCTCGTTTATTTTAAAATAAAAAATAATGCGTTACCGTTAATGAGATAATTTTATCATTATTTTAAACATAAAGTATTGTTCTAGATTTTTTGTAAATATTTTAAATCTATTTTTAGACTGAATATTTTTTCAGCACTGGCAAGAATATATGTAACGAAATACTTTTTTGATTTTTTTAATGTTGGCGAGTAAGTTGACTTGTTTGCAGCAAGTCAATTATGTTTTTATCTATCAAATATTACATGTAGATATAACTCAGATGGTAGAGCTTTTGACTTGCAATCTGGAGTCCAAGGTTCGATTTCCGCACGAGAAAATTTTATTTAAAAAAAATGTTGAACAAAAAATATTCTTTTTTATTAAACTAATTTTTTTGAAAATCTATTTTTAGATTTTTGTGAATATTGGTAAGTACATACATAGATAACGATATATTTTTTTAATTTTTCATATGCTGGTTTTTCACCATAACTCATTATTTTGCCCCACATTGCAATATAAAATTAATAAGAAATGCAATAATAAAAGTAGAAAGTTACCACTACCAGGTATGTAGTATCATAACCACATATCTGGTAATGAATTTCTACACAGAAATTTGTGGATGCCAATATGTTTTGTTAATGTATTTTACAGCCCAATTTTAGTAATCATATTAATTTTCTAACGCTTGCAGTTAAAAGTCAAAATAAAAAAATCACAGTTGTGGTTTATTATTCCGGTTTTAGCAGTCTGCGGAGTCAAAGACCCACATAAAATGTAAAAATTATTAACAAGCTTTATTAATTTTTCATTTTAACAAGGAAGGTCTGCATAGTAGTTCACTCCCATTTTTATGGAATTTTGATATGTTCTAGTGGAGACCAAATACATATTCAAGAATTTGTTCTCCTCTACAAATATTCAAATTTAATTCAAATTGGAGTAAACTATGTGACACCTGACTTTTAAAATATTTTATAGACAAACTCCGTTGCAAAAAGTTGTCTTACAGGCTTAAGCCCGGTATTCTGTTTTTATCGTGAAAAATAGTCCACAAATCTAGAGTTGTCAAAACCGGTTTTCGAATTATTCGATAGCTCCATTATTTCTATTTTTCGGGTTTATATAACGGTTTTTGAGAAGGTTGGTTTTCGAATTATTCGAGAAAATGTTTTTTTTTTTGTATCGAATAATTCAACTTTTTTAAGGGTGAATTTTTATTAATTTTTTTAATAATTACTAAAAATATAAATATTTTCTTCACAACAGACAACAAATTTTGCGCTTTGTTTGGAGCCCTAAAATTGTAATAAGAACTTAAAAAAAGTCACAAGTATTTCACATTCATTGGAAAGTTACATCTTTAAGATCTTTTTTTATGGAATTTATACTTTTTTTTCGCAAAACTACAAAGAAAGATTTAAGATCTTTCGAAAATTCCTTTTTTTCTTTTTTTTCAGGAAATTCTTCCTATATATAGATAGAGAAGAAGTGAAAGGTGGTGAAAGATGAAGGGCTTCAAATATGGAAACACTGTAATTGCGTGAGATGTTGAATCTTAGAACAGTTGTTGCGCGCCATCTGATTAAGAGTTGGCAAACTTTGTTAAAGCTTTTTAAGTTCATAGCCCTGTTATATTATTTAACTTAGGTGGGGTTAAGTGCTATGGAAACACCGAAGGATGACACTACGATATGTATGAGGGATAGAAAAAACTCATACATATTAGTATTTTTCATAAATTGATATCGCCTTGGTTGGGGATCGAACCCACATAATATTTAACAGTCCAACGCGCTAAACATTACACCACAGCGCTAACAATTCTTTATAAAGAATAATGCTTAGTTTTAAAGAGCGATTCACAATGATGGAGTTATATACGCCTTAGATTAAAAAGACATAGAGCGACAGAAAAAACATGTAAGTGCGAAGGAGAAAGTAACAAAATCCACTCTGCAGAGTGGAGTACTCCACTTCAGCATTGTGAATCGATCTTTGATGTAAAAACGGAAGTTTTAAGATTTTTAACTATAATAGCAGAACATTTTTATATATCAGCAATGCAAAACTATTATTTAAAAAAACTGGCAAAACCGGTTATTTTGAACAGTTTAGAAATAAAAATTCCCAAAACAGGTTTTTTAATAAAGGCTGTTTTTGGTAGTTTTCAAAACCCGGTTTTTTAAATAGTCGAATACTTGACAACTACTCAGATCATAATTTAAATAGCAAAAATAGCTGCTACTTTTTAAAGTTTATTTTTTTAAATTCAAATACATATATAATTGCAATTAATAACTAATTTTCCAACTTCAGTGAATTTTTCTCATATTGCATTTTTTAACGCCAAGGTTGCATAACTACGTTATTTTGTAGAAGAGGTGTTTTTTTAAGAACGTATTATTTAAAGTCTCTGACTTCGGGGTTGCAATTAAATTGTTTTGCTTTTTCTTTTAATTTTTCGGTAAGTTTTTATCTTACCTTTATTACTGGTCATTGTTGTAGTAGTTGTTGAAGATGATTGCATTTGCATTTGCTGTTGTTGTTGTGGATCCATACCTGTAGATTTGGATTTAAAATCGACAGTATCAATAGTGGCAGGTGTTATTGTTGAGGGTGTCTTGTCAGTCGTTGTAATGGTCGTAGACTCAATTTTGGTAACCACTGGCGTGATGACTGGTATTTCTACTGTCATCATATTTGCATTGGAATTTTCCGCGCTAATATTTTTTTCAATTTCCAATGTAGCGATAGAAGACATTTTTTTTAGTTTGTTTACTTTTTTTTAATTACACTATTAAAATTTTGTTTATTTTTGTAAGATAAAAATCAATAAAAAATTTTGTATGTATTAATTTCAAAAGAAGTTGTTTTCTAACCGTTAATTAATGTTGTTACTCTTTCGCGCCACTAACAATATACTACACAACTTGACGTTTTAACGTTTAAATCACAACTAAAAATAATTGTAAAAAAGAAATGTATACAATACATTTTTTTCTTCTTTTTTCTCCCTAAACATTTTGAAGCATTTGTTTTGAAATATTTTTTTAATTCTGTTGCCACTATTAACAGATCGGGCTCAGGCATAGTACAAATGCATAAATGAGTAAAAATGTATGTACATACTAAATACAAAATTGTACAGATGATTGTTGCCACAAGAAAATTTAAAAATACCCGTAAGTATAAACAAAATTGCCCAAAACTTGTAAAATTACCCATGAATTTGTTGTACTTTTATTTTTAAATTTATTTCTACAATATTTCATATTTTTTTTAAATCAACTAAAAACTTGACATAACCGAATTTTTGGTTGTAGTAACCGATGATTTAGTTGGGATAACAAAATAAAAGTTTTGGAATCTTTCATTAATACTTTTAAAGAATTTCAAGAATATAAAATACCCTTGGCGTAAAGCTGAGATGTTATGCTTCCATAATATGTTTATCTATTTTTTTATTCTGGTCTTTTAAGTATTCTGGTCCTTTAAGTTTAGTGTCTGAATATACCCTGTGGGAAAAGGAACCGCAAGAAAAGGACCAGTAACTTTTACAAGGGCTTGTCCTAGGAGGGGGCGAATTGCCCGTTGTGACGTGTCATAGGACCGACACAAATAACCAGTTGCAGGACTCAAGCAAAAGAACCTGTCACAAGACTGACACACAAGAACCTGTCGCAGTATTAACGCAAATTAACCTGTAGCAGGAACTGACACGAAAGCATCTTCCACATAAAATACAATATGATGATTTTACTAAATGAGGTCGTGAATCATTAAGGCATATGATGCCAATAAAATATCTTAAAAGTAGACTTTGTAACAGTTTTTTCGCTCTCCTGAAAATCTATTAAAAAACACATGTGACATTTTGCAGGCCGGTCGATGATATTTTAATTAAACTATAATATAAAAAATAAAATATACTTTCTTTGATTTTAAAATTGTATCCAAAAATATTGATTAATATTTGATTTTAATTTTATGCATTAAACAATTTGTAATTTTTTAGTCATGTAATTTTTATATTTTGTTTTATATTTCGTGATTAAAGCTGTAAAATAAATAAAATTTACTTTAATTTGTACCACTTGAATGTCCTGGTTCAGTTTTCTCTATTCGCCCCCAAAATGATTCATACATAGTATTAAAGATTCGCTCATAACGTATGTATCTTATATGGAAAAATTGGTAGCTATTGCATAACGCGTAATGCGTTAGACATGCCGAATATATGATACCAGGCTCTATGCAAGTCACTCACTTACTGTTACGCGCTCTCTCACTGGCTCTGGCTGAGATTTGAAGAAGTTAAATTGTAGTTAACGGGTTTATTTTTTTATTATATTTTTTCATATTATGCATATTTATTGAAACAATTTTGAATGGGTATTAAAATTTAACCATAAAACTTAACCTAGGACCTTCTAATAAAATTTCTTCAAATATCGGCCAGAGCCAGTTAACAGAGGAAGAGACACATGCATCCTCTTGAGATTCTATGAGATTGTTACACCAGTCTGGTTAAAAGCCAACTAATGTTTTAAATGGGTTGGAATTTGTTGAAATTGACTCGTGTCAAAATTTGTCTATAAAATGATAAAAAAAAATAGAATAACGGTAAGAAATATTGATTTTACCATATGGGCGATAGGCCCAAATATGGACCCATCCTATCCAGAAGGATCATTGAAATATCCTCGTATTTGCGCCCTGTAGCGTGTAAAAATGCCAATTTGGGGGGAGGCTTATATTAGCACTAGGTTTAAATATGGAGCTTAGGGCGGGTCAATTTTTGTGACAAGAAATCGTAGGGGGGGGGGAAATGATTCTACGAAGAATTCTAAGCAACTTTGCCCTGGAAACCATAGTTCTGAAATGGATATCGAGCTTGCGGAAATTCCAAAATATGTTTTAAGTAGTGCTTTATGAGTTTTATTAATTATACCCTGCACCATTATTTGGACAGGGTACAATAAGTTTGTGCTAATGTTTGTAATTCCAAAAAATATTGGAACTAGACCCATCTTTAAGTATACCGATTGCTTCAGAATAACATTTTGTTTCGATGTAACGATATACGTCTGTCTGTCCATATATTCTTGTGCGCACGGTACAAATCGCAAATATTAAGATATTTTTACAAAATTTGGTACACTGACTTATTTTGGCCCAGGAACAAACCCATTTGATTTTGGTTCAAATCGGTCCATGGGTAGACCTATGCCTGTATAAAGGTTCCCCCAAAATTCTATTGTTTGCACACTACAGGTCGCAAATACAAAGATATTTTAATGAAATTTGGTACACTGATTCACATGGGCTTATGAATAAAGCCTACTGATTTTACATGGAATCGGTCCATGTTTAGACCTAGTGCCCGTATAAAGGTCCCCTAAAAATGAGCATATTCGCAAGCCAAAGGTCGCAAGCCAAAAGTCGCAAATATTAAGATACGAATTGGCTTTCAACCAGACTAATGTAGGGTATCGTATATATATATGATACCCTACAACAGTCTGGTTGAAAGCCAACTAATGTTTTGATCTGAAATTCGAATGGCTGGAAATGGACTTGTGTCAAAATTTGTCTATAAAGCTGCGTTTACAATAACGGAGTACTCTAATCTGTAGAAAATTTAGTTTTTTTCTTTTTCATACTAACACATTTTTGTATTGTGTTATCTCTTGTTATTCCACTCCAGAGTAAAACTGGTTTGACTCTGGAGTACAGATTTGCTACACTCTGGAGTTAACATTGGTCTGTTAACTGTTTAACATGACAAATATACCCAAAAAAACACATCTCTAGTTTGTTCACATATCTAAGTGTCAACAAATTAAAAAAAATAATAACAAAATATATTAAATAAATATGAAATTTGTGGTGTTTTCGGTATGATTTAAAATAAAAAAATATTTAAATTAAAAACCGTAATAATTCGGGCAAAAAAGTGGCGAAAATATGAAGTACTAAAATGTCAAATAAGTTTTGAAGTAACTCTACTCTGCATTTCGAACAGTTAACATTTTAATCTGTGCTGCAGAGTAGAGTCACTCTATCATTGTGAAAGCACCTTAAAACGATAAAAGGTTAGAAAAACGGTAAGAAATTTTGATTTTATCTAATGTTAGATGCATTGAAGAAAAAATCGGAAATATAGTCCATATGGGAGATAGGTTCAAATATGGGCCCATATGTGACAACGTACCAAATTTCATTAAAATATCTTCCTATTTGCGAACTGTAGCATGCGAAACATCAATTTTTGGGTGACCTTTATATGGGCACTAGGTGAACTTTTTCTCTAGGAAAAATTCCTTATAAGCTGGAGGCTTTTTAATGGGAAGAAGACTTCGGAATCTGAAAGTTTTTTATTGGAAAAAGAAAACTGAGGGTTTTTTATTGGAAGTCCTCAGAATCTAAGGGGTTTCTACTGGTGCTCAAAATTAGAGGGTTTTCTACAGGAAAAAGCCCTCAAAATCAGAGGGGTTTTTAATAGGAGAAAGTCCTCGGCATTAAAAGGATTTTCCATAGAAAAACTCCTTAGAATACTCGAACTTAGACATTTTCCATAAGAAAAGTCAATGGAATATGAGGAGTGTCTATTAAATTCCGTCTTCAGAATCTGAAAGTTTTTGCAGGAAATGTGGAAAATGTTATCTGAATCCGAGGATTTTACTTAAGGAAAGTAACCGGACTCTAAGGGCTTTTATTTAGAAAAAATTCCTTAAAATCTAACAGCTATTTAAAATTTCTGGGAAAAAACTTCTCAAAATCTGACAATTTTCTGTGGGAATGTGCTCAGAACATGAAGAATTTTCTTTAGGAACTTTGCCTCAGAATCTTGGAATTTTATTATAGCAAAAACGCTTTGAAATCCGCGGAATTTTTTTTTTTTTTTTTTTTGAAGGAGAATTTAAAGTTTATGACCACTTCTTCTTATTGAATCAATTCTAATTAATCAATTAAAAAGGTCGAAAAAACAATCTTTTATTTTTTTAAATAAAAATTAAAAACCAATATTTTGAAAAGTCGTTAATATATGTCATTTTTCCTAATGCGAGTAAACTGCGCATCGAGAAATGCATGGCCACTTTTTACAGGGTAGGGTGAGTTATGAAATGATAAAGTTGAATAGAATTTCAGTAGTTAATAGCCGCTTTTTATAATCACTTGGATTTATTAAATCCAAAAAGTAGTTCAAAAAATGTTCAACAGATGGGATTAGATTCTCCCTATTTTAAAAAGAATTTTCTGTCCGAGACTTCTTTCACCCTAATTTTTAATACCGAATTCGATGATGAAGGATTTTACTTTAACTTTTAAGTTTTAATTATATTTTATATAAAACAGCGATAGACAGTCTGCCTTTTCAGTTTTATCACTTCAATTTATATTTTTACTTAATTGAAAAATTCCATTGCAATATTTAATATTCACTAATTGCATTTAATTAAATTACTTACAGTAGAGTGAAAAATTGCCATTTCTATTTTAGCTATTTCTCCATGTCCAAGATGGAAAATATGTATTTGGTGAGGTGTAGTTTTTTTTCTAAACATATTACATAAAAAAAATTTATAAAAACCTTTTATTGTTAGTTTTTCAATTTTTTTGTTTCTCTTTTAATTTTCATTCGTATTTTTTTGACATTAAATTAATAGGCTGTTTCATATATTTGTGCTTTTATTGTGGATTTATTAAATCCAGTTTTTTTTTAGATTTAATAAATCCCCTTTTTGTATGAAAAATTCTAAATCCAGGTGGTTAAAAAAAAACGCTAAATCTTTTAGATTTTGTAAATTTTATAACTTTGAATGCATTTTATATTTTGTATAATACGTAATTAGATAGAGAAATACTTTGCATGCAGTGCATTATTGGCTTCTTTGATTTTTAAATATATTTTATTTCTTT
This sequence comes from Leucophora obtusa, assembly GCA_949987735.1. Classification (NCBI taxonomy): domain Eukaryota; kingdom Metazoa; phylum Arthropoda; class Insecta; order Diptera; family Anthomyiidae; genus Leucophora; species Leucophora obtusa. The sequence continues at coordinate 193,996,805 of OX465296.1, forward strand.
CGACTCGCCCTGTGTAAATTAGAGTTGAATTTTATATTATTTGCGAAAACTTTTTCAATGCGAGAAATACAGGAACGGGGTGCAGATTACATATTACACATGATAGCAATTGAACACACACTAAAAATAACCCGCTATTTATGTAATTAAATGTGTTTTGGCCACACTGTTACGTATGTTATAATAACAGTTTATATTTGCCTTTAAATTGTTGCTCTATCATGTGAGTTTTTTTTAAGTATGTTAATATATTTCTATCATGATAATTTTTAAAATGTTGCTGCTGCAGTAAACTGCTGCATCGTTTTTATCGCACTTTAAATGTAATTATTGCAATAACAACTTTAAAACACACCATTACTGTATTTTGGCAGTATGTCATTTAGTGTGTCGGTTACCTGTTTTATTACCAGCCTGTCTGCTTTTATCTATATGACTTCTTTTTATGCATTTGTAACACTTTGAAAGTACAAATTAATTTAATAACTATTACCATGCTAAATGTATTGAAAGTAACCATAAACCGGAAAATGTAGGGTAGGTTGGGATAACGTGGGAAACTTTGTTATTTCAAAAAATCGCCACAAAATTAAAAATGTATTTAAGTTTGTATATTCTTTAGAAGCAGAATGTTTGACCACGAACCGCTCTATGGAAATGAATCCCTCAAAAGAAATTTTATAATCTTATTGGTATATTTTTAAGCCAGATTTGTTTGCCACTTTACCTCACTTTAACCTTTACTAAGTAGTCCCCTTAGAAAACAAGTAAGACAAGTATAGTAACATGAAATACACTGCATCACAGAATGAATTCATATCTCTGCATCACAGGATAATTTCATATCAACTTTCCATAATTGGTGTTGAAAACTACATATATGGAAAGGTGAAAACTTGCGAATAAAACGAAAAAACGTACTCATATATCTAGAGGAGATTTCAATATGGACGACTTTAAATCACACTCTTCTTAATTTGTATCAAAAAATGTTAGGAATAGAAAAATCATAAATATTATTTTTCCCAAATTGATGTTGCGGTCGCTGGGTATCGAACTCACAACCTCATGTGTAACAGTCCAACGCGCTAACCATTACAAAACTAAGCATTTTATATTAAACAATAAGGTGACTGTTTTTAATAAAAGCAATGAATTTAATTTGTAGCAAAAAAGTTAAGATTTTTAAATAAATTAAATTTAAAAAAAATTAAAATAAATCTATTACTGAATCTAAATAAATCAGGGTTGGCAGGCAATACCGCTAAAATACAGTTATCGATTCAAAACCCTTTTAACTGACTACCGTTACCCCTAAAATACCGTTACTGAAATAACCGAAATACCGTTATCCTTAAAATACCGATACCGAAATAAATGAAGTATCGATACTCTTAAAATACCGTTACCGAAATAAATGAAATACCGTTACCCCTAAAATACTGTTACCGTTATTTTTAATTTTCTGCTTTTGGTAATTGCACGTGATTATTGAGTATTTTTCGTACTTTAAGTTGGTAAATTGGACCTGTTTTTCATCTCGTTTGTTTTTTGTAAAAAAAATTGTGGGATGAATCGAAATAACTGACTACCGTTATCATTAAAATACCGTTACCGAAATAACTGAAATATCTCTAACCTTAAAATACCGTTACCGAAATAATCAAAAAACCGTTATCCTTAAAATACCGTTACCGAAATAACTAAAAAACCGTTATCCTTAAAATACCGATACCGAAATAAATGAAATAGCGTTACCCTTAAAATACCGTTACCGAAATAATCTAAAATAGCGTTACCCTTACCGATAACCGCATGGTTTCGGTTACCATCCATGAAATAAATACAAATATATACGGCCGTACTATCAACTGTGGGAGTTCCAAGTGAGACAAATTATACTTTTTTTTGATTTTTTTAAAAATGAAAATCGAGAATAAAAGCACTAGTCTTTGGAATTTTGAGGACATAAAAATGGATTTATCACAATTGTTCCATAGAGTATCTGTTAAAAAATATAGCAAAAATCGGGAGACCCTCGGTCAACTTTTTTTTAATCACATGGAATTTGTTGCATAATACAATTTATAATTACCTTTATTGCAGGTTTTATTTTACCAATTTATTCCTTAAATATATTTTTAAAATAAAATATGGAACAAAAAAATTCCGAAACCCCAAAAAATTTCCGAAGAATCCCAGGATTCCGATAAATACAGGAGCGAAAATCAGTTCGGCATCTCTTACCAGACGAAATTAGCAAATAATGAAACTAAAATTTTTTACTGCTTATAGTGCGGCGTCAGTACCTACTAGTTATTTTGTTACACTCAGATAAAAAACTTAGTAAAAAAATTTGTAAATAGTTTTCAATTGCACTTTACTATTTTTGTACTGATTTTTAGTACAATTTTTTTGTAATAATATTTGCTATTCTCTTATTACAAATTACGGATTTTTTTTACTAATTTGCTAATTTCAATTATTTTCAAAACCGGGTGCTAAACTAAGCAAAAAATATACTAATTTAACAACAAGTTGATACTTAAGGAAATTTTATTTACAAGCAGATTGATTTTAAATTACAGTTTACAACAATTTACTGAAATTTAGTAGTGTCTACTAATTATTTATACTAATTTCATTGTACTAAAATTATTGATATTTAATAAATTTTTTAACTGATTTTAGCAAATCGATTTTGAATTGCAGTTTACAACAATTTTGCTAAAATATAGTAGTGGCTACTAATTTTTTCTACTAATTTTATTGTACTACAAATCAGTAGACATGTGTTGCTAAAATTAAAATCAGTTAAATTTCCCGTAATAACAGCAAAATTTTCAATAGCCATTACAGACTTTTTTGGTACGCCCTAATTTTACTGGCTATTATTTAGATATTAGTAATGAGCACACATTACAAAGATTTTGCTCACTAGTTACGAATGACCACTCAACCGATTTTTAAAAAATTTAGATCTGTAATGTCTATGGAGAAAAAGAAAGAAACCAAAAGTTTGAAAACAAGGCATCCTAGTATTCAGTACACCAACATTCATTTGAAATGGTGTATTGCAAGATAAGATATTGAATATTGATATTGATATTGAATATTATTATTTATTTTTTTGTTTATATCTAAATTCCAAACTTTAACGTTTCCTACGAGAACTTATTTAACGCTTAAAAAACTGATATTAAGGTATTTTGATGAAATTTGGTACACAGTCATATGTCGGTCTGTCTATGTCAAGGACGAAGCCTATTGATTTTGGTTAAAATCGGTCAATGTTTAGACCTAGTGCCCACATAAGGGTCCCTCCCAAAATTGGCCTTTTTACACGCTGCAGGTCGCAAATACGAAGATATTTCAATGAAATTTGGTTCGCTGACTCACATGGTCCCAAGGACAAAGCCTATTGATTCTATATAGGATCGGTCCTATCGCCCATATACTTTCGATTTACTCTTCTTTTATCATTTTATAGAAAATTTTGACACAAGTCCGTTTTAACCCATTTGAATTTCGGATACAAACATGTTGGCTTTTATATAGTCGGCATGTCCGACTATAATTCTTTTACTTGTTTTTGACTAAAAAAAGGTACTTTTGAAGTTTGATTTAAATTTTTTCAGTGAGGACGGGATATTTAATGCCGCAAAACAATTATTTTTAATAAAGTTGTAGCAAAAAAATAAGAACGTGTTTTAATGAAGTATTATTCATTCTTAAAGTATTTTTTAATTTTTGTAAGCTGATGTTGTGTCAGATTCATTTAAATAATAAAAAAAATTCTCATGAAAATCAGTTTTTCTCAACAAAGAAACTTTTTAAGGTTGCCAAATAAAGTTTATTTGGACAGACCTTTTAAAATATTTTGTTCTTTCATTGAAGCATAATCATGTGAGAAATTACTCAAGCGTTTTTTAAATGTGAAGGCATTAAAACTATTTTTATCGAGGGGTAAAATTTGTTAATCCACCCAGTGTAGAAAATCATTACCAGATATATGGTTATGTAACTACATACTTAGTAATGGTAACTAGTTACTTTTGTTATTACATTTCTTATTACCTTTATATGGCGATGTCGCGAAAAATCAGTTATGGTTACACTCCAGCATACGAAAAATCAAAAAATATATCGTTACATATGTGCTTACCAGTACTGACAAAAATAATGAGTCTAAAAATAGATTTTCAAAAAAAAAAATTATATAAAAATAAATATTTTTTATTGTATTTTTTTTTTGAGTTAAATAAAATTTGCTGGTGCGGGAATCGAACCTGGGTCTACAGATTGCCAGTCAATAACTCAACCATCTGAGCTATGTCGACATGTTATATTTGATAGATAAAAACATAATTGACCTGCCGCGCACAAGTCAGCTTACTTACCAACATCAAAAAAATCAAAAAATATGTGGTTACATATATCCTTACCAGTGTTTAAAAAATATTGAGTCTAAAAATAGATTTAAAAAAATTTTCAAAAAAATCTAGAAAATTATTTTCTATTTGAAATAATGATAAAAATAAGTCATTATCAGTAACGCATTATTATATGTTTTAAAATAATGCAGAAGGTAAGTGGGTGTCATTACTGGTAGTCCAAAAAATAACGATATGTCATTACCGTTTCTACACTGGGCATTTATTAGATCCAGAAATGTTTGAAAAATAAATCAAAATTTTGAACCAAATGTATTTTAAATAAGGAAAGCCCTTTGTCTCGGAATATCGATCTGGCAAGACACTTTTGACTTCGAATTCGTTTTTATTTAGGAGACCAAAATACTTTTAAAAAGAATGTATATTACTACCCAGTGTAGAAAATCATTACCAGATATGTGGTTATGTCACTACATACTTGGTAATGGTAACTAGTTACTTTTATTATTACATTTCTTATTACCTTTGTATGGCGATGTCGCGAAAAATAATGAGATATGGTTACACACCAGCATACGAAAAATCAAGAAATATGTCGCTACCTATGTGCTTAGCAGTGACTATGATGATATGATGATATGATTCAAAAAATAGATTTTCAAAAAAATAAGTTTTATAAAAAAATGTTTTTTTATTGTAAAATTTTTTTAAATAAAATTTGCTCGTGCGGGTATTGAAACTGGGACTCCAGATTGCCAGTCTATAGCTCTACCATCTAAGCTATGTCGACATGTTATATTTGATAGAAAAAAACATAACCCAGTGTAGAAAATCATTACCAGATATGTGGTTATATAACTATATACCTGGTAATGGTAACTAGTTACTTTTCCTATTACATTTCTTATTATCTTACGAAAATCTAAAAATATGTCGTTACCTATGTGTTTACCAGTACTGACCAAAAGAATGAGTCTAAAAATAGATTTTCAAAAAAAAATATTTTTTTATTGTAAAATTTTCTAGTGCGGGAATCGAACCTGGGACTCCAGGTTGCCAGTCAATAGCTCTACCATCTGAGCTATCTCGACATGTAATGTTTGATAGATAAGAACATAATGGACCTGCTGCACACAAGTCAGCTTACTCTCCAACATCATCATCAAAAAAAATCAAAAAATATTAGGTTACATATATCCTTACCAGTGTTAAAAAAATATTGAGTCTTAAAGTAGATTTCAAAAAATTTACAAGAAAATCTATAAAATTACTTTCTATTTGAAATAATGATAAAAATAAATCATTATCGGTAACTCATTATAATATGTTTTAAAATAATGCGGAAAGTAAGTTGGTGTCGTTACTGGTAGTCCAAAAAATAATGATATGTCTTTACCGTTTCTACACTGGAAATTGGACTGCTGCGCACAAGTCAGCTTACTCGCCAACATACAAAAAATCAAAAAATATGTGGTTACATATATCCTTACCAGTGTTGAAAAAATATTGAGTCTAAAAAAGATTTAAAAAAATTTACAAAAAAATCTACAACATTACCATTTGTTTGAAATAATGATAAAAATAAGACATTATTGGTAATACATTATTTTTTATTTTTAAATAATGGAAAAACGTTTTGAAATAATGCAGAAAGTAAGTCGGTGTCGTTACTGGTAGTCCAAAAAATAATGATAAGTCATTACCGTTTCTACACTGGGTAGTCTATGCAAAATAGAACGTTATTCTATAGTAGTACAGTTTTGTCGAATCAATGTTAATTCAAAGTGTTTATCTAAATCCATAAAAAATATAAAAAGTTTTGAGGAGTTTGTCGAGTAGTAGGTATACATAAGTTTATATAAACTGTTGAATTTACTTGGATATTATCCAAAATTTGAAATTTTTAAATACAAAAAAAATTTATGTTTAAAATGGCAACCCTTCTCGAACACTTATTTATATTGAATAGTTAAGTAAAAACAATAAATCCAAATACACTGTTGAAATACAGAAACGAGTACATATTAACATTACATTTGTTTATATTTTTTATTTTCAGCCAATATAAACAATTTGGACTTGGTCATCATCAGGGCAGCGACTTTCGTGCAAATGCATGTTTATAGTCATTAAACCAAAAATGATTTTGACCAAATACTTTTCCGAATCAAAGAATTTGCAACAAAATGGCATCGATTTGTTATTGCATATTTTTCCATATTTTGTTATAAATGCATATTTTTGCATATTTTGCTTTTAAGTGCATACTTTTTGCATGTTTTATGATTTTTATTGCTTATTTTCTATTAAATTGCATATTTTTGCAATAAAAATAAGATTTAATGAAAAGTAAAGGAATGGAAAAATTTGCAAACCTTAACGCAGTACTTAACTAGAAAAAAAAATAATGTTATCATCTACTTAGACATTTATATTGGATTTAATTTTTAACCAAACGCTCTCGAGTAATAAATATAATTTTTAAAAATCAATAAATTTAAAGTGCATTTTTTGGTTTTAAGCATTTATTTTTGGATCTTCAGTACATATGTTTTGGGTTTAAGTGCATGAAAGTCGCTGCCTTGGTCATCATACATTCGTGATTTTCTACGGCCATAAAATATTCACATTGTTTTATTATTAGTCTTCATAATTATGTAGTGTCACAGTCTCTAAGGTTGTAAAACTGGATGTATGAAAACTTACAATAGTGTGTATAGAATTTGCACTTTGTAGTGATTTCGCCTAGGGCAGGATTAGACAAGTTGTGAAAAATGTAAAAAATATTTTTATAAATTTCCAGTGAAATTGGAACTTAGCTTCGAATTTTTTTATTAACGGAAAATAAACGCATATTACGATCGGGAAAAATTTTCTGTCTCCAAATTGAATCATTCGGATAGAAGTCAGTTTTTACCAATTTGAGTGGTTTTTAACTTAAAATCTCTTTGAAAAACGCACATTCCTTCCGATCGCAATTTCTGTTTTTTGTTGGTAATAAAAAAAATAAAATATATGAATTACAAAAATTTCGTTTTCGCTTTATTTAAAAATATCAGATTTTTGAGGAAAAGCGCAAGTTGAAGATGAATTTCATTTTAGCTGAAACTACATACATAATGAATAACCTAAGCAGCTCACATACGTTCGTATACAAACATATTTTATATATCCACTTGTCTACCACTGCCCTAAGCGAAAACTCTAGAGAGGTCGAATTCGTTCCGCCCTAACTTAAAAGACGGTAAAACAACAAAATCTCATATAAATAAATACATTTACGCTGGGTTTCATACTGACGGCTTATGTATGATTTAAATATTAGTTAACCCAAAAATTTATTGTTCTTCTGTATACAGTTTTCTGACATTTTTTTGTTCACTAGTTAAGTTATAGTTAACCTTGCAGAATGAGTTTGTTTAATTAATGGGAATTTATGGAATGCTAAAGGTGTGTAATAGTTTGTTTATTATTGTTTTTCGTTGAAAATCTTTACGCTAATTATGTTATCGGTTCCTATTTCAAATAACCAGTTCCTTCAATTATAACTACACTAATAGAAAAAATTCTGAAAAAATTTAGTTAAAACTACTAAAACTTAGTTAAAAATGATGCAGCAGAAAAAACTGCTAAATTAGCGGATTATTTTTGTTATTTATTAGTAAGATAGGAATAGCAAAAATAAAACTGTTAAATATACAGAATTTTAGTTATATTTGAGTTAAATTTTTGTTAATAGGAAATAACAAATTAACCTGCTAAAATCAACAAACAATTTTGCTAAATATTAAGTAGCCTAAAAAATCACAAAAAAATTAAATTTTCGAAGTTTTTTTGCGATTTTTTTTAAATGCAAATAAAAATTAAACCTTTTAAAAACAGCAGTTTACAATTTTTTTAGCAAATATTTCTGCTGATTTAAGCAGGATAGAATACTACCTGCATTCAACTAAATTTTGCTTAAAAATAACAAAAATTTTGTAGTTTGTTTTTGTTATTTTTAGTCTAATAATATTTAGCAAAATTTTCTGCAGATTTTAGAGTACAATTTGTCATTTTCAATTAACTAAAAGTTAACTTAAAACTAAAATTCTGTAAATTTAACAGTTTTATTTTTCCTGTTCTTATTTTATTAGTATTTAGCAAAAAGATCTGCTAATTTCAGCACTTTTTTCGACAACATCATTTTTAACTAATTTTTAGTTGCTTTTTCTGCTATTTTTACAAATTTATTTCTATGAATGTAGAGATGCTTCGAATATTCGGTATGTTTTTGCTAACTAACCGAAAATTGCATTATTCCGAAAAATTTTTGCTGAAATATGTCTTTTTTATATAAAATATCGGCAATTTTTTTTATTAGTAGTTTATCAACTGTTCTATAAATAGATGTTAAATATAAACCCAGTAGCAAATGGTCGAACTAGTTCTAAAAAGAACTAGTTTTTTGACTAGAAACTACAAAACTAGTTCTCAAAATAACCATTTTGAACCAGTTGTGTACTAGTCAAATACGATCTATGTAGGGACTCTCATTTCGTTTATATTTGTATTTAATAAAATATCAGAGTTTGCAAATAAACACCCAAATTTTTTTACTGTAAATTGCCTTGACGTGCAAATCAACTGGTACAGTACTGGTACCGAAGAGTCACGCCGGAACTAGTTTGGTAAATTTTTCAAAAGTACTATTACAGCTCCCTGTTTTTATTCTTAAAACAATGTTCAATCATTTGGATACCTATTAGTTTGATTGAAACAATGCGAGACTATTTCGAAAGAATAAATTTAAATAGGAGTTTTGAAATTCTAGTTTTGTTTACATTTGTTGTTAGTAATATAGTCTGAAGTTGCGAATAAACACTAAGATTTTTTTTTTTAAATTAGAAATCATAAACACAAAATATTTTAGATTTCGTTTGGTAAGTGGACCTAATTATCTCAGTAAGGAAACTATCGGTCTAATCTACGTTTCATCAAAGAAAAAGTGTTTGTTTTTTATCTACGTATATAATTTAGATCTTTGCCAAATGGTACAGTACTATTTCCAAAGAGTCACTTCGGAACTGGTTCCGCGAGTGTCACATAAGTACCAGTTTTGCTCCCTATTTTTTGTCCTTAAATTGTAATTTTCAAACTAGTTCTACAACTAGTACCAAAGTGGGAGTTTGGCGACAATAGTCCCCATCCCTATGACTTCTCCATGTTAAATTCTACAGTTGCTTGTATGGAGAGGCGGTAGAACTCGTACTAGTTGCCTGGTTCACATAAACTAGTAAAAAACTGGTTCTGAACTAGTATTTTTTGCTACTGGGAAATTTAAAAAGTACAAATTTAAAAAACAAAGGGTGCTGATACGAATTGATCAGCGTACCTCATGATTGTCGGGAAAACAGTCTAAAGTCAGCCATTAGACTACGACAACGCTATGATTTTTAATGCTTTAGCCCTAAAATGCATATGGCAACATACCAGTTATTTTTAATAAAAAAAAATCCCACTTGATGCATAAAACTGCATTTTTGTGCATTGAGCCCCTTTGTGTACAGTGTTATTATTGTTTAACGCAGATTTTTTAAGTTATAGGAAAAATCTTGGTTTTGCTTCGTATATTTGTGAAAAATCTAAAACACTCGTTTTTTTTTACAAAAAGTGTAATATTCAAAAATGTTTGTTTAAATATTTAAAGTGTTATTCTCGCAATAAAATTCATTTTGGCGACAATAACTGTGTAGTTTATAGTTTATATATTTTTTTTGTTTCATACACGTTAAAATAATCACAATGTAGCTATTTGGCAAAAACCCATATGGGTGAAAACTAGGGATGCCAATCGGGATTGATATTTGAAAATCCCGGGATCCCGGGATTTTCGGGACTACGGGATTTTTCGGGATCCCGGGATTTTACGGGATTTCGGGATTTTTCGGGATTTAAATTTTCCTTTATTTGTAAAAATTTTTATGTTATGTAACTAATTTTTTTATAGAATAAAGCGTTTTATAATTATTTAATAGTTGTTAATTAATAATATGGTACGTTTTATGAATATTGAAACATCTCATAAAATCTCAGAAATTGACATTGGTACAAAAAATCAAGTTCTTGCATACCACTGGGTAACCGCGATGTTAAAAATAAATGACTGGCAAAACACTCATTTGGGACGCTTTGTCAGCGTTTGCAAAAATCGTTTTGCCAGTATTTCTTTTACAAAACATCACGGCAGGGCAAAAAAAAGTTTATATGTATCTTTTATTTTGGAAAATATAATTCCAAACCACCAATTTATTGGTTTTGGCAGCGTTTTGCCAAAGTTAAAAATTTTGTTTCTCCAGTTTTTCCGGCGCTTTTTGAACTGCCGGTCCTTTTGTCTATTGACGTTATCATATTGGAAATGGGAAAGCAATTTTTGTCAGTACTTGTACCACCTGTTAAAATACCTTGGCAATGCTTTCCCGTTTGTATTTTTCTGGCTGGGATAATATATGAAGGCCTGTCATTAAGTACACTTACGCCCAGTATTTTGTAAGCAGATTTTAAAACAGATTCGTTGCGATAACCTTGCCCACTAAATCGTGTAATTACAGCAACAAAGTTATTTGGTTATCGTTATCAAATGTTTTCATGGAAGAATTCAAACTTACAGTCCCAGCCACAACTTACAGTCCCAGTTTCAGAAATCGAATTTCGCTTGGAAGAATAAATCGGTAAAATAGCAAATAAACTTGATTTTTCGCATGTATTACTCAAAAACTTAATATTGTTTACCAAAATTTCAAATTTTTCTGCAAAGTCTTTGCATAGTTTACTCGAATAATCTACTTAATTTATAATTTTACCAAGATCTTGGCATCAATTTCTTGTCAATATGAGAAAATTCAAGAAAAAACGTAGGTAATCTAAATGTGCTCACTTTGTTTATTTGCGTTTATAGTAATATTAAAAAATAAGAAAATCCCGGGATTTTTGAGAAATAATCCCGGGATTCGAGATTTTGCCAATCCCGAAAATCCCGGGATTTCGGGATTCCCGTTTGGCATCCCTAGTGAAAACACATCAACTCAAAACACCATTCGGATTTACCATCTCCGATTTGAATGAAATTCGCCATGTAGTGTGGTACACTACAAGAGATCAAAGATGTATAAATTTTTAAAACAATAACTTAAAATCGATTCAAGTTATAAAATTCGTTTTGGTATTATTTATTAGGTAAGAATGTACCCTTTCAAATGGTATGCATATCGATTTTTGTCATGGAAGGGTCAAAGGTAATTTCTTGGGGTCTTGAGTTCAAATTCTCATTGCTCGAAATGCGCATTTTTTTAAATTCTTAAAAAAATATATGATTATTGTTAAACTCTCTTATACATTTGTGTGAAAAATTCATACTTTAGTAAAATTTTGAAGTTTTCCACAATTTCCGTGACGTCATATTTCGGAAACCAAATGAGTCTTGGGTCTGAAATTTATGCTTTAATGTGCTGTTATCATGTACGATAGTTGTGGTAAATTTCATTGAAATCGGAGATGGTCAATCCGAAAATGCCACTTTTTTGTGTTGAATTGAGATGTTTTCACCCATATTTTTCAATAAAAAACACCTTTTTGTTTTAAATAATTTTTTTTTGTATTTTTCCTTAAATGTAAACGCGTTTTGAAATCACATATTAAAAAATTGTTAAAATGAAGAGATAATACATATAAGGGTTAATGTACACATTTATTGTGGCTGCTATCTATTTTAAAAAAGTATTTTATCAAAATTTTGGTCCAGAGCATCGTGAAAAATGTATTAAATTTGCAAAATTCTAAACTATATTCACTCAGCGATGATTTACTTGTCAAAAGAAAAGTTTTGGTATCCATATTGCCCTATTAAGAACATATTGTTTCCAACATATCGAATTTCTGATAAAACGCGGAAAATCGGAAATTTCAAAAAATCTGAAACACGTGTTCACTTAAATCGTCTATAGATTATGATATGTAAGTTCAACATTTCAATCACAAATATCTCCGTACAAAAGAGTCAAAAATTTGTTTTTTTTATAGAATATCCTTGAAAATAGGACATGTCAGGATATGCTTGAACATGTTATATATACCGCTGGACGCGCCTAAAACACCTTTCATATGATACCCATATTGAGTATGTTGTCTTCAGCTAAGATGCAAATTTCTTACAAAAACTAAAGAAAATATGTACCTTTTTTAAAAATGGTCCAGCTCATGAGATCTCATTGCTAGACCCGAAATATTTTGGGAATCATCATAAAACAAACCAAGGTTTATTTTGAGGGGAGCACTTTTTTCTACTTTTTTTTCTGTCCATATAAAGGCACATCACACGGGATAGAAATCTCTTAGAGTTTGTGCTTAATTCGTAAATTTGCCAAATATCAGGACGGCCTAATGTACAACTGTCCGGTGAGAGCGGGGATTATCTACGCCAATGGTCTCGTTTTCTATAATATTAACGATTACATATTTTTATGACTACACTTCTACCAGTAACTTGTTGTTATTTTGTTCAATTCATGAACATGTGCATAGCATTTTAAACGACAAGTACTTTGTTAATTATTTAATGCAAAAATGCAATGTTAAATACATTGCAGTCAGTCAGTTTATGCATATTTACGCAATTAAGTAACACGCATGTGCTTATTTGTGTTATATTGCATTTTAATTATAATCAAATTTGAACAAATATGATTTCTTAAGTTTTTTGAACTTTTCCTATAAATGGTTTGTACTAAATTTTAATATTTATAAATTCGATGATATTTTATTGAAATATGCATACTAAGGCATGTAATGAAATCAAAATTATGATTGATTTAAAAATAAAATTATAACTTGGGCACGAACTCAATTCATAGACGAAATGCATTTTATTTTTCTAATTTTTTATTCGTAAACTAATCACGAAGTTGACATTTGATATGAAAAAAAGAAACCTTGTTAAACATGTGTGGGTATGCAAAATATCTCAGAATCTAGAAAATTGACTAAATATAACAAAACTAGGATCTTGAGGCCAAAGGAGCAAATTTCATTTTGCGGAGAGGTAAAATGAAAAACAGATTCACGAATCCACAGAAAGCCCTATGCTGGTTTCAGATTTTGTGAGAACTGTGTGTAAGAAATTTATCATTTCAAGAAAAAAATTTATATACGTATTTGAGGCTTTCCGAGCCAATTGTCCAGCTAGAAAAAGTTATATCTTATCGATGACAAACTTACAGTATTTATTGTGATAATATTCAAATAAAAATTGGAGCAACTTTTCCAATTTTTAAATTTTAACAAATTTAAAGTAAGGAATGTGTCAGATTTAATTATGTACGAAAGCAAAATTGAAAAAAAGTACAAAATTTTAAAAAATGTAAAAAGTGAACGAAATTATCAAAATATGTTCCTAATGATCATAATGTGATCCTAAACGATCGCAAATTTTTTACATTACCGCAGAATAATCACTTGGAAAATATTATGATCTTTAGGAAAATATTGTGATCATCTGAAACATACGAGTATTATGATCATTCCGGATGCATTGTGAAATTGTATTTTTAATAATATATTTCTACGCGCTGATATCACATGTTTCCATAATTTATTTTTGTTTATATATAAGTGATAACAGCTGTGTTTTCTACTTAACTATATCCATTAACCCAGTAAAAATCTCAAAGTACACAAAACCGTGTTTGAGAAGAAGACTAACGCATAACGTTAACTTTCAACGTGGATAATTATATGTACTGTGCTAGTCGCAAATTTTAACAAGCTGGGCACCCTACTGGTGAAGCTAATTCGAGTACGCTGAATTCAATGGTGATAGCTGTTTTTCAAAGTTAGCACTCGTATTCGCGATTAAAAACTTTGACGCTAAGGTATCAAAAAAAGTCATATTTTTATACTTCTGGGATCATTTTTAATTATAAATTTATCAAATTTGATTAAATATGTACAACATTAAGGAAGCTGTAATTTTTCGCGATTTTTTTCGCAAAAACATTTTTTTTATGCAAGCAAAAAGTACAATGTTATGTTATTTTGTGTATATTCAATAGGGTTAAGAAAAATATTCAATAGAATTAAGAATAAAAATTTCTTTAGAAAAAAATATCGGCAAAAAAAATTTTTTCCGCTCAAAAAAATAGCGAAAAATTGTATTTAACAGAGTTGGATAGATTTAAATTTAAAAATGATTCCAAAAGTATAAAAAATATCGTTTTATATTACTTTGGTATTGAAATTTTAAATCGCGAATACGAGAGCTAACTTCGAAAAACGACTGGCACCATTGAATTCAGCGTTCGCAAATTAGCTTTACAAGTAGGGTGTCCAGCTTGTTAAAAAAGAAGTATCAAATTCGAACACAGTGTTATCGAGCAGAGTTTTCCTGAACGTTTTATTTATTGAATAAATAAATTATGTACTATTTTGAATAAAACAAAACGTGCATAGCTTTTTAACTCAGCTTTAAGATAATACTGGTAAAATACTATAGGGATTATAGTATGATATGCCGGACTATAATATGATTATATTATAATATGATTATATTATATATGATTATATTATATTATAACAAAGCTTAAAACAATATATTTTTATATACAAAAGTTTTTACTCGGGTAAATATATTAAATTTCTGTCACGAAAACCATAAATTAGTCAATGTCCGCGTAGTTGATAAGAGTGCAAGCAACAAAATTATTTCCATATTTTTTGATTTAATATTAAAATACATTGATTTTTATTAACAAATAATAAATAAACAGTAGTATGCCCAAGAAGAATTTAAGTTCAAGAGTCCCAATCCGTATCGGACTGAACATTATGACCATTATGATCCTGTTGTCTGTGTAGCAGGTTTTTGTCCAATTTGCGGTCGAAAAAGGATTGCCTCTCCTAAACTTATTAGGCCAGTTTTATTGTCAGAACTAAAAACGATGTTTGTCTGAAATACTGCTTAAGTTAGAAATTTTCTTTAACAATTTCCGACTCAAGTAAAATTTTAGAAAAAATCGTTCTTAGTTCTGACTAAAAAACTGACCCATAGTATTCTTGGCATGATAAGTAAAAAGGTGTATGACGAGTAAAAAAGTGTCAGAAAAAAACTTAAAATATTTCTTTAACAAGAGGTCTGCCAAAAGGACCAAATATGTTAGTTTTGGTGTCCGCGTCCGATCAAGATAGGGTCCGTTATTGGGAGCTACTTTTGCCTTAATTTGGGCACCGACATAGCAAAATTATTCATTATAGGAAGGGGTCCGCTATTGGGAGATTTAACTGTTATGTATTATACCCTACACCACTTCCTGGACAGGCTATAATAAGTTTGTGCTGAATTTTGTAACACCAAATTATATTGGATAGATTTGGGCATTCTACTTCTTTTTGGTTCTAGTTCAATTCGTTATAAAGAACTAGTTAGTTTTTCTAGTTCAATATATCTTTGACAATTTCGTTCAATCGTTCACAAAACAATTTTTCCGATCGTTCGTTTGGCAATTTTGAATGGGTATCGAATTCATATAGCTCGTCTTTTAGTTAACAAAGATATAAAATATGAGACAAATTAAGAAATTTATGAAAAAAAAGAAAAATGTTTAGTGTAGAAAATATTTTTAACCCTTAAATGCATGATCTCTTCGATTTTGACCATTTTTTTTATATAAGATTTCTAAAGGCGTGTACATTTCAAAATAATACTAAAAAAAATTATTTTTAAAAAAAGGTGATTTTTATTGAAAAATATGGTTTTTTGCCAAATACATAAATTGTGATTATTTTAACGTGTATGAAAAAAAAACAAAAAAAATCTATAAACTATAATTTATACATTTATTGTCGCCAAAATGAATTTTTTTGCGAGAATACCACTTTAAATATTTAAACAAATATTTTTGAGTATTACACTTTTTGTAAAAAAAAGCGTGTTTTAGATTTTTCACAAATATACAGCAAAACCAAGATTTTTACTCTAACTGTTTAAAAATTCTGCGCTAAACTATAGGAACACTATGTACAGAAGGGGCCCCTAATGCCCAAAAATGCAGTTTTGTGCATCAAGTGTGTTTTTTTTATTAAAAACCCAGTATGTTACCAAATGGATACACCATGCATTTAAGGGTTAATTAATAAAAAGAAATAGAATTATCCCCGGCCAAAGGTAATAAAATGAACAATTGAACTAGAAAAGCGATTAGAAGTGAATTAGGTATTTCGATCAATTGAGTGACTGTTCAATTGAACTAGTTCGTTCACGAACGACACAAGTCTAAAGCTGCGTTCACACCTAATTCCTAAACACGTGTTTAGCTAAAACACGTATTTTAGCTCTTTATTCTATTACAACAGTTCTTTATTCTTTTACACTCGTTTTAGCTAAACACGTGTTTAAGATTTAGGTGTGAATGCCGTTAATATTAGACATTAGACCTGCTCACCTCATATAGACAGAAAAAAATTAAAAAAAAGTGCCCCCCTCAAAATAAACCTTGGTTTGTTTTATGATGATTCCCAAAATATTTCGGGTCTAGCAATGAGATCTCACGAGCTGGACCATTTTTGAAAAAGGTATTTTTTTAGTTTTTGGGAGAAATTTGCGTCTTAGCTGAAGACAACATACTCAATATGAGTATCATATGAAAGGTGTTTTAGAGGCGCGTCCAGCGGTATATATAACATGTTCAAGCATATCCTGAAATGTCCTATTTTCAAGGATATTCTATAAAAAAAAACAAATTTTTGACTCTTTTGTACGGAGATATTTGTGATTGAAATGTCAAACTTACATATCATAATCTATAGACGATTTAAGTGAACACGTGTTTCAGAAATTCAATATGGTGGAAACAATATGTTCTAAATAGGGCAATATGGATACCAAAACTTTTCTTTTGACAAGTAAATCATCGCTGAGTGGATATGGTTTATAATTTTGCAAATTTAATACATTTTTCATGGTGCTCTGGACCAAATTTTGATAAAAATTTAGAGGTTTTTAGTCCTTTGGCTTGTTCGCAGGCTACAGGATTCAAATACAAAACTGTTTTAATGAAATTTGGTACGCTGATTCACATGGACCCATAAATAAAGCCTAAATTGTGTTTAGAATCGGTACATCGTTAGACCTGGCCCTCGTGAAATTTTAGTACGCTGACGCACATCTAATTCCCTTTTTTTATCATTTTCTAGACAAATTTTGACGCAAATCAATTTTAACCCATTCGAATGTCGGATGGTTTTCAACCAGACTGCTGTAGGATATCATATAGTCGGCATGAACGACTTTAACTTATTTTACTCGTTTTCTACTCTCGTTTAATTTATTCTTTTTACGTTATTTTAAAACAATTTAAAATCTCTAAGTGATTCATTTCCACATAAACAGTGTGTATTGTTTTATTATTTTTTATTATACTACCGTAACCACTTGAGTTTTGTTTTGTGCCAGTTGGTCTCAAATGAGACTGGGAAGTGTTGGCATTAGAGATATTTAAGCTGCACATTAATATATGCATACAGATATACTCACAAAATTATTTAGGTACAAACAACAGCAGCTGCTGTAAAGTGCAATTTCATCAGTATTAAGTTAAATTGTTAAATTTATTTAAAAAAAAAAGTTCTTCTATTAACTTAATACACTTAAAGTTCTATAATTGTCACCTACTTTAAATGTCGGTGTGCTTTGTCACCCCCCTTTAAAGGTCGGAAAATTTGATTCATGTAGACTTCAATTGCCACTATGCTTTTAAAGTCGTAAAAAATATATTAAATGATTCTATAATTTTCTTTTTAAGAAATATATAAATTTTTTCAATTCTAAAATACATTATTAAAAATGAAAAAGTAAAGATAAAAGATATTGCAAAATCCTATAATGTTTAGGAAAGGACACTATTACGGATAAAATGCTCAAACCAATTTTCAAATTGATCACATAATTTCATAATTTAACGACATTATTGATTGGGCATATAATTCAAATGGGTCCCTACAAGATTTGTGCTTCCTGCCCAAACTTTCTAACAAGCCACCATTCAGAAATCTTCAAACCTATAACAGCTTTAATTTCTTAAATCAATCGATATGTACATATTTTTTTCTGTGGTCTTTATTTAAAATGTTATATGCTTAAATTTATGAATTGCATGGTCTGAAAGACGTTGCTTTCTGATATTTATTCCTTAATTTGTTAAAACTAAAAAAAAATTAATAAAAAAAATTGATTCCTAGTATGCTTTAATTGTCTGAAAATTCTATGAGTCATGTTTTTTAAAAAAATTTAATCAGTGTAGGTGACTCTTATAGAACTTTTAGTGTATCAGCAAAAGTTGATTGACATTTCTTGTAAGAAATTGCAGAAATTAGATAAAAAAGTAGTACATATCTGAGTTCCTATGAAGGCACATTTACACGCGAGAGAAAGCTGCTAGAGATAGAGCAAAAAGCAACCCTAAATAGCATAAATCATTCACAATAGAGCTATTTAGATGTGCTTTTTGCTCTATCTCTAGCAATTTTATCTCGCGTGTAAATATGCCTTTAAACATATGTTTAGTGGCATTTTCGGCATGGAATTTAAAACAAAATTGTATGACGTCAATTTATTTATACACAAATATTGAGAGTATGCTTTGTATAGAAACTCTGTGATACTCTTAAACAAACAATTTCTACGCCAAAACAAAAACGATTAGGGTGTTATCTCTCCTCAGAATAAATTCTCTTATTTTCATATACTCGTAGAGACAAGCAGAAAACAAATACAATAAACATCCAAAAACAATTTAACAATATGTTGGCAGTTTAAAAAAAAAATATTTATATTTTTATAATTAAAAGAATAAAACTTACCTTGAAAAAAAGCTGCTTGTAAATAGAAGAATGTAAAATAAAATTTAAATATATTTTTGTTTTTTATTATTTATTTTGCACAAACAATTATTTAATTTAATACGAAAATTAACAAAATAAAAAAAACTCAACGTCAGCCGAAATTATTAATAAATAAAAAAAAAAAAACTCTTTTGAACCGTTGAATGTATCTCCTATACCAAAAACAATGGAACTAAACGAGAGTATTGTATTGAAAGTTATATACAAGATACTCCTGGTACAATAATTCTTACATACAGATATGAATGTTGTATATTTTGGTTATATTGGGTATTTATACTCTACACCAGTACGTGTGTAATGAGTTTGTGCTGATGTTTGTAACACCAAAAGTTATTGGACCTAGACTCAATTTTTAGTATACCGACCGACTGAAAATAACTTTTTGAATCGATTTAGCGATATCCGTCCGTCTGTCTGTACGCTATAGATCGCAAATATTAAGATATTTTAATAAAATTTGGTACACTTATATCGGGCCGAGGACGATGTCTTGACTTTGGTTAAATTTGGCCAATGTTTAGACCCATAAAAAGGTCACCTAAAAATTGGAACTTAAGCTAGTTTGTACACTACAGATCATAATATGAAGATATTATAATGAAGATGGTACTCTGATTCACATTGGCCGAAGGACAAAGCCTATTTATTTTGATTAGAATCGGTCCAGGCTTAGACCCAACGATCCAGTGCAAATGTAAATGTATGGACAATATTTCCCATTTTCTTTTAAATACATTAGGTAAAATCAAAATCTCTTACTGATATTCTAATTTTTTACAATTTTATCGACAAATTTTGCCTTTCAACGAGATTGGTGTATGGTATAATATAGTCGGCATGCCTGACTTTACCTTTTTTACTTGTTTTTGTTATATTTAAGAGTAGAGAATCTACCAAAAATATTAAAACGCTTTTGCATTGAAACCATATTATTGTTAAGTGGAGAAAGGTTTTTTTCTTTTTAATAAAAACCACCACTGAATACACGCAAAATAATAACTTAATAGAAATGTAATTTTGTTATATGTAAAAGTACATTACCGATTAAAAAATATTTATATATAGTCACATAATATTTTATCTTATAATATACTAACTAGGGTATTCAATCAATTAATCATTATTCGATTAATCGAACAATTTTGCTCAAATAATTTTTCGAATAATTTAAAATCCCCAAATTTCGAATAACGAATAATTCGAATAATTTAATACGAAAGGAAAGCATTAATATAGCATATAGCATTCTTGCCGACTGAATGATTTGAATGTAGCAGAGCTTCGAAAAATTAATTCCCTAATTTCCTTTTTTGAACTGAATTTATATTTTGGGAATGAATTCCCTAACCAAACTTAAGGAATTGAATGAATTCCTTTTTTGTCATTCGACTTATCCTAAAGGAATTCACTCATTTTTTTCTAATTCTTTAATAAAATTTAATGCATTCATTCACCAAGAAATTAAATCAACTTTGTGTCAAGGAATTCATTCATTCCTTGGGAATTCATTCAATTGTTAATTTATTAGGGAATTAAACAAAAAAGTTAATTCTTTCAGGGAATTAAATGTACAAGGGAATGAATTCCTTGACTAAAAATTGAATTAACTCGTGTTGAATGAATTCGTTAATGAATGAATTCTTTAATTTTAGTGCTTAATGCTTTGGTCAGGGAATTCAGTCTCTAATTCTCTTCTTTGAATTCATTCACAGGAATTAATTCCTGCTTATTTCTTAATATTGAATTCTTTGCTTGAATTAAATTTTAGGGAATTCATTCCAAAAAGGAATTAATTCTTTAAAGCTCTGGAATGCAGCAACAGAATTATTTGGATGTTCTAATCAAAAGTATTCCTGACACAATTAAAGTATTGAAGGATTTCACAGTTTAAGTGCCAACCTGTTATCGTAGTAAAATAGCATGATTTTTTAAGTTTAACCCATAGAAAGTTGTCCAATTTACGATAAATGCTAATTTACTACTTAAAATAGTACGAACTGTGAATTCCATCATAGTTTTAACCGCAATTCTATTGTACGAGTATTCCAGGCTTAACTTTGTAAAATGTTATTGTTACAAGGATGGTCTGCGGTGTGGTCCACTCCGATTTGAATAAAATTTTAGTATGTGACAAAGGGGACAACAAAATAAATAATGTTTTAAATTAAGATCGCAATTTAATTTAAATGTTACTGATTCTTTAGAAAACATATTATTTTCTATTTTTGTTTATACATGAATGGATCTCACTACATTGCTAGATCTGTCAAAACAACAGAGTAGTATATTGGAAGATGACAAAGCAAATTGTGGTAAATCTTTTGTTATTTTTATTTTTTTTCTTTGATATTTAAAAATTTTAATAACGCTCCTAGACGAGTTCTCATTGAAGTTGTAATTTAACTTAACAAATATTTCTAAAAACGTCGTCTCCTGACGATTTCCTTAGGCAAGAATGAAATCCGGATATTTACATGCCTTCAACAGTTTATTTTTTACAATTTGTTATATAATGGGTCATACACTCACAAAATAAATACAGTCATTTTTGTTAGTTGTTTCTGAATTTTTTCTGTTCAGTTATTTTTAAAAGTAATAACAGTTGTTCGTAGAAGAAAAATAATTTTTAACTTTTTTCACAAGTTATTTAAAAATTTAACTAAACAAAAATACGGATATTTCGTAACAGTCAAATTTTATGGTAATTTTTGTTGTTTTAAAATAAAACTGTTTTTAGTAAAATCTAATATAAATTTAGTTCTTCGCACCGTTTTGTTTGTTATTTTTGTAGTAAAAATAAATTATCTTTAAGTTGATTTTACAGTTTCTGTTATCAGTTATTGATAGTCAAATACAAGTAAAAAAAAATTGTTCAATTAAATGAAAATAAGAGTAGACCGTTTTTTAACTGAAATTTTATTCGTTTTAAATTGTGTTTTTAGTTAATTTTACCTTCAAAATAATTTATGTCTATGAATAAAACTTATCAATTACTTCGAAGTAATTACTTTTGGCTTAGGAATGCTTTTTAACACCAAATTTATCCATAGACTTGTAGAATAGCATGAAATATAAACTTAAATGAAGAAATAAAATTGTGAAGTAATTGCTTAACCCATATTATCCTAGAGTCGTCATATGACGACATGAAAAGGCATCTTTTTAAATGTGCATAATATTGTTACTTTTAACATGGAAGGAGATATGTTAAGAGTTTTGTAAACAAAAAATGTTAAATATTCATTCTGCGTTTATTCTACCCACTTTGGTTGTTGTTTCTGGACACAGTGAATAGCCGAAAATCACGAAAAATCCAAAACTGCAAAAAATGTGATTTCTTTCAATAAAGAAGGAAAAAATCAGAATTTATTACTTTTATATATTTTTCTTGTTTGGTTTTTCTAAAAACCATCTAAATTTGCTCCATACTGATAAAACTACAATCTACGATATTAATGATATAATTTCATAGAATTTTTTTCGTAGAATCAATGAAGAATTTCATAATGTATATAATTATAATTAATATTATGAAATTTTTCATATCTTTTCTTTCATAAAATTTCATAATTTCATTAAAAAAATTCATTGAATTTCATAAATTATATCTTCATAAATTTAATGAAAATTTTGTTTTTATATATGAAATTGTTCAATAGTATTTCCTTTTTTTTAATTTTTTTTGTAAAATATTGTCATTTCATTAATTTTTAAAAATTTTCATACAATTAGAATTTTATATTAAAATTTAATTCTGAAATACAATAGTTTTATATAACCATAAGGCCGAGTTTTAGAGAATTATCTTATAATTTTTATTTATTTTTTTATTAATTTTTTATTATTAATTTTTTATTATTAATTTTGAACTATGAAATTTTTTTTATAAATCATATTAATTTTTCGAAACATTGATAAGGCATTTCATTAATTGAATTAAGCTTATTATAAAATTCTATGCAACTTATTAATTTTAAATTTTATGAATTCCTTCATTAGATATAATTTATACATCCGTAAAATATGGTACAATATACTACGCTTTTTGCATTTGCCAAATACTTTTCATTTATCCACTCCAGCTTAGCAACGACAACAACCATCTATAATAAATAATAATAAATGAAATTGCTTCATAAATTTTATGAAGCTCTTCATTGGCTGAATAATTTATTCATTGGAGCAGTGGCATATTCATTTTATGAAGAGTTTCAGTAATTTTATAATATTTTCATAAACATTGTCTTTAATGAAACCTGTTTCATAGATTCTATGAAAAGTGACAATTTTCATTGAAACTATGAAGAAATTCATTACTGAAGGGATGATAATTCTCTCAGTGTATCTCAGAAACTAGGGCTCGCTTGGGAAATATTTTTATACGTTCATATTATTTATTGATGTATGACATAAAATATGAAGTTTTGCGAATAATCGCAACATTTAATTTTCAGAAAGACAGAAAATAAAATTGGCGTTTTCCTATCTCCGTGAAATTAGCGTTTTCCTATGTTTTAAGAAATTTTTTTAAGTTGAACACCTATACATCATATCAAAAATCTAACAGTGTAAACCACCACCGCAAAAAGTATTAAACCTGACCGCGAAAATTATTTTTTAAAGTAAATGATGCTGAAATTTCAAAACGGGATACAGAACATACAGAACTTTGGCAGAGAACTGAAAAAACATAATGGGTATTTCACATTACCAGCACTTCCTCGTAAAAAAGCTAATTTTTTTAACTTATTTTAAAGGTTTTATGATTTTTTTACAAGCATTAACTTTTGAACTGTTTTTAATTAATCTTTTATATAATTTTACTGGGTGTTTTTGTAAAAAGAATCAGAAGAATTCGTTAACAAATTTGTATGAAATACACTAATTTGAAAACGTATTTGTTTCAAACTTTTTGCAAAAATTTGTTAAACCATCTATGCAGAACAAATGCGACAAAAAAGTTTAAAGAAAAATGTTTTTAAGTTTGTGTTTTTCATACAAATGTTTTAACGAATTCGTCCGATTCTTTTTATAAAAACAGGCAGTTAACAAAATTAATTGAAGGTATAATTGTTTTCAATTTAATTGTAAAAAGCCACTAAATACTTTCTTTTAACGAATTTAATAAAAAAAAACTTTTAGCGTATTTTTTCTAGCATATTTTTTTACTTTTTAGCACTTTTTAGCATTTTTTTCAAAAAAATCTAGCATTTTTTCCTAAATAAGTTTTGGCAACACTGCTTTGAATACACCTTCAGTTGGGAGATGCGATTTGGTATGGTTAATCTAAATCATTTCATCTTAACTCATTTCATCTTATTCCACACCCTTTTTGGTACCAGAATCCACTCTTAAGTCCAAACCCGTTTTTTGACACACTAGGTCCCTTTTCTCGGAGAAGGTCACATATATTGAATTTTGCGTGTTAAAAATACAGATTATAAGCTTTAAATTCAATAATGGGAGTTTTAATAACTAAAATTTTTATCCATAAATTTTTTTCTACAAAAAAAAACTGAAGATTATTACAAAAAAGTTAAAAATTTGCATTTTTATATAAATTAATAAATACCGGTAAAATACCGGTAACTACCCATAAAAATAACGGTTTCTGTAACGATAACGGTATTAGTAAAATTTTTTAGAGGTATTGGTAACGGTATTCAATTTGAAATGGTATTTTAGCGATAACGGTAACCAACCTTGCTTCATATGCATAAAAATGTTATAGAGATATTAGTTTTACATTCTTTCTTAGCATTTGCTTGCATTGTGTATAGTTGAATTTTTAACTTATTTTTGTCCTAAAACTTTTTAAAAATATGTACTACTGCAGGTACATATATAAATTAGAAAGTAACAACATTAAGAAATAAAACTTACTCAAAATAGATAACATTTTTAAACAACTTCCAGATGTATTTAAGATTTCTTTAAATAATTTTTAATATAACGAACTTTATCTTAACGATGTCTATACACAACTGTAGATTAATTGCAAAAAAAAAAAATACCAAAGTCTTCTTATCCAAAAAAAAAACTCTCTTCCTGTGAACTAAGGTGGCCATTCAAAAGCATAAATAAGCCTTTGGTTGTATATATTTCGCTTGAAATCCTTCACATGGTCTTCCTTTTTAACACGCTAAAAATAACTTGAATTTCTATTTTTCCTCTCTTCTCTTTATATGTTTTATATTTAACATCCTTTAATTTGGGTAATGTTTCTCTTTATATTTATGTATAAAGCAACAAGTATTCAAGGCCATTCCCACCACCTACGCCCATTCGTACGAATTCCCACTCCAGTAATGGGAAATTAACTATTTTGGTATTTTTACTTGTGGCTTTAGAATCGTAAAAACGAATTTTCACCCCCGCGATAGGAATGGGTACCAAAGAATGTCAAATTCTTTATAACAGTTTAATAAGAAACTATGAATTAAGTATGTAGGGGAATGTCATGTACCATGGAAATCGTGTACCTTGCTTTTCCCGTATTTGTTCATGTTTTTCTGGGAAGTCTTTTATATAAAGTTTTTTATTTAGCCTAATCATCATTTTAAAATATACAAGGTTTCACATAAATTCATAGGAGGCCCTAAAATTGGATGCATATACTTTAGAATGGCAAAAGTAAATTTTAAAAAATTCAAACTAATTTTTAAAAAATTAGCACGACTTTCGAAGTTTTGGACTTAAATCTATTTAAAGTTTGTCATTTTCTTAATGCAAAAACCAGTTAATTTTTTTCAATAATTTATACAAATTAGGCAAAAATTATATTTTTGCAAATATGAAAATTTCTACTTCTATATGTCCAACCTATTTCAATACATGACTTATTGAAGATCCACAAGCTATATTCGGTACGAAATAATCTATGAATTAAAAAACATGAATGGATGTCACTACATTGCTGGATCTGTCAAAACAACAGAGTAGTATATTGGAAGATGACAAAGCAAATTGTGGTAAATTTTTTGTTGTTGTTGCTGTTTTTTCTTTGATATTTTAAATGTTTAATAACGCTCCTAGACGAGAACAAGAAATTCTCATTGAGTTTGTAATTTAACTTAACAAATATTTCCAGAAATTCTAAAAACGTTGTCCCATGACGATTTCCTTAGGCAAGAATGAAAAAAAAATGTTTGGAGACCCTAATGTATATACAGTCATATTAGGAAAATATTGGAGCACCTTCGCACGCCTTTTCCAGTAGTACGCTCAGAGAAAAAAATTTGTTAAAATTGAAAATTAAATGAAAATATGGTCAAATTTTATTTTTCCATTAGGGCCATCTAAAAGAAGTATGCTTTCAGAAAAAGTTAAATGCTACATGTGTTTTTAAAGAATCTTTTAACCTGGAGGCAAAAAAGTCTTGGTACCTTTTTGACTAGAAAATTTTTAATTTAAGGTTTTTATAAATTTCAATTTTAAAGGCGTGCCATTTTAAGCATGAAAAAGATATTGCATTAAAATTTTCTTTATGAAATAAAACAATTAGCTGAAAATATAACCTAAATTTAAAAAAACGGACTTGATTTGGCAAAAGTGCAAAATTGCAATTTTTAAATGCGAATAGCTTTTATACTTTAGGAGATACCCCATATGTAAAAGCATGTATGCTAATAAAGGCCTTTATTAGCATATTATAAAAATATTACTCTTTTTAAAATTGTTTTATAAATCTAAAAATGGCAAACTTTCAAAATTTTCATCTGCTCGAGGTGCCCTAATTTGGAGCCAAGTGCCACAGCTCCCGTTGGATCTGTGGGGCCGACTGCAAAACTTAACTTACTCCACGTGTTCTGAACGGCAGCAAAAAGCTTTTGAAGCTAATTTTTTGTTTTGCAATTCAGTGGGCTTACGTCCAATCATTTGTTTGTTTTTCACTTCAGTCAATGTAATATATTTTTTTGTTTTCACTTCACTGAACGTAATTATTTTTTAGTTCACTGAACGAAAATTAAATTGAACGAATACAGCGAATTGAATTAATAAAACGAACTATATCAATTGAATTAATTCGTAACAAAAGAAATCGAACGAAAACAAAATTAATTAATTCCTTTTAATTAATTCATTGAATTTTTAGTTCAGATTTCAAAAACTGAATTAAAGATTTATTTCTTTAAAGCTCTGAGTACCGATTCCGAATGATTTGTGAAGCTGTGAAGCGGTATAAAATATTTTTCACTCATTTAAAAGTAATGATAATAAATGACAGTTTTTATCACTTCACCGCCTGCAAACTATTCAGAATTGGTACTCTGGTTACGATCTATAGCAATATCAAAACTGATCTTTCTGCATTTAAAAATTTTTTGCATCCGTCTTAATCTTAGAGATATTGGCTCATATGAATAAAAAATAGATATTACTAATAGGGGGAAATACAGGGTATTGCATTTAAGCAATTACTTCATAAATCTAGTCTGCTTGGGAGTAGACTAGAAATTTAATTTTTTAATTTTCGTTTACATTTCATGCTATTCTACCAGCCAATTGGTAGATTTGGAGTTAAAAGCCATTCCTAAGCCCAAAGTAATTCGAAGTAATTGCTAAGTTTTATTCATATGACCCATTGACACCAAATTTTCAAAAGTACCATTCCCCTATTAATACACGCAAAGAAAAAACATGGTTGGGATGACCATATTCGAAGAGCATCATATATTTTGCGACAATCATATTATGAAATACCTTTTTCTATCATAATATGATTACTAAATTATGATTCCAAACTGATCCCAGTATTTTCGCGAATGTGAATGAAAAAGCTGTGCGCGATTTTTCTTTTTGTTTTTCAAAATAATACATTTATTTATTCAATGACTAATTTACAAACTTAAAAAATTTAAATTAATTTTAGTTATCACTTATATATAAATAAAAATAAATTATGGAGAAAACTGCTAGAGATAGAACAAAAAACACCTGTAAATAGTTCTATTGTGAATGATTTAAGCTATTTAGGGTTGCTTTCTGCTCTATCTCTAGCAGTTTTCTCTCGTGTGTACATTTTAAATTGTTTTATTATACTGTAATAAAATTCAAAGCATTTTTGTGAATACAAGCCATCCCACGAAAATTTTGTGTTCCAAAGAATCAGTTGTAGAATAGCTACTTTTCCTTTAAAACCCCTTCTACTGTCAATTCGAACACCCATGATTTTTGTTTGAAATTGTCCTTAAGGCACATGTACACGAGAGAGAAAACTGCTACATGTGCAGTGTACATGTGCCTTTAAAGCAACCGCTTCTATAGCTCCAAAGTGGAACAGTTCTTAAACTAGTTCTAGAATTGATTCTCCGATATTTTACAAGACATTGAGGTGAAGTATTGTGTTATTTCTATATAAGTGATAACATAAATACAAAAAACGGTGAAATATTTTTGAACCTGTAGAATCTGACAGTAACCTGTACATTTGCTGTGTTTGTGTGACTCTCTATCAGTGTTATCAAGAACGATTTTGACAGTTTTTCAACGTATTCCGGCTTTCTACTGTCAAAATTGTTCGAGATATCATTGATAGGAATGCCACACAAACGCAGCTATTATCGAGGTGGAAAATATTTAAAGAGTTAAATACTTAACATACCCAAAGTCAAACTTTGTGTAGGGTTTCGTAGCACGTATAGCAAAAAAACAAGCCTATTGATTAAAAAAAGATCGGAATATTTTTCCCCCTATATAATCTATGATATATTCTTGTTTCAAATGAACTCTTAATATGTTAATAAATTCAAATTGAAATTAATTTTCATTTAAAATGTTATAAATGGGTCATATCAAATTTCAAACATTTTTAAGCGATTATTTCATGCTTTTACACTAAAATTTCATTAAAAACTGACTCAGGTAAAATTTGTTATCACAATTTCAATGTAATTTTCTCATTTTAAAATGAAATGTCGATGTGCCTTAAAGGCACATTTACACGTGATAGAAAAGTGCTAGAGATAGAGTAAAATACACCTCTAAATAGCTCTATCGTAAATTATTTAATTAAATTAGAGATGTTTTTTACTCTATATGTAGCAGTTTTCCCTCGCGTGTAAATGTGCCTTAATAAATACATTTTCCAAAAAATTGCAGTTGTTACGCACATCTTCACTGTATTTTCAGAGAGGTAAATATCGAAATCTCGGGATTTCGGTGCAGATGTAAACGCAGCTTAAAGGCACATCTACACGAGAGAAAAAATTGCTAGAGATAGAACAAAAAACACCTCTAAATAGCTTAAATCATTCACAAAAGGGCTAATTAGAGGTGGTTTTTGCTTTATCTCTAGCAGTTTTGTCTCTCGTATAGATGTGCCTTATGACTCGCAAACTAGCTAGATTTGCTTAGCAAACACGATACAAGAGACTTTACGTGAATCCACAATTTTTTCAGTACGATATTTAATAAAAGTAGAAATTTTACCATTTTGATCAAATTGGACCCATTTGCATCAAATTTTAAATATTAAGATATTATTTAATACAATAATGTCTGGTAAAAATTCAGATTCAATTGTATATAATTTTAAGTAATTAAATCCAATTTGATCAACGTAGATACAATTGTATTCACCATTTTTCGGATTAAATTGCATCTGCTTAGTTATTGTGTTCTATCAAATTAGATATGTCAGCATATCATCTTTTTTAATCGGGGAGTTCTGACTATTAATTCTATACACTTCGGACATGCTGATTACAATGGCTTACTTTATTTTTCGGTATATGGTACAGATTTTCCGCGAAATGGCTTTAAAATTTAGCGGTTTTCTATTTAGGTTTTTATATACAAAAATTTTCAACTGCAATCAGTTTCATTTTTTTGTGGTGAAATGTAGGCACAGTACCTGTAGTAATATTTAGGGTTAACATTTGATGCAGGAAACTTGATACTGAAACCACTGTTCGCGTTTTGTGTGGATTTTTACAGTTTTTTTTTTGTAGTTTTTACCAATTGATATAAAATCGACCTTAATAAATGTTATGAATGTTATAAAATAATAATTTTTTTTGGGTCTAGTATTAAATTGAAAAATTATGTAGTTATCTTGGAAATTATGTAGTTATTTTATTTTGGTGTAGTATTAAATTGAAAAAAGAATATTTTATACAAAATTTCCAACCCCCTCCCAATACAGATTTGATTTGGAGTTGCCACGGCCCTGTCTATCATATATTCCATTGTGAATGAATAAACAAAAAAGCGTAAAAACAGCTGATTCTTGAATTTTGTAAACAACACAGAAATACCAGAAATACAACGTGTGTTATAAACAGTTAAGTGCACAACTTCTAAAAAACTTTTTGTACACAATAAATTTCCCAAAAATTAAAATACAAAAAGAAAATGTTATCAAATTTAATAATAACACCACAAAAGTTTGTTATAATCATTGGTAAGTGTTAAAACAACTTTGAATCTAAAAGTAATCACATTTGACACAATTTCAAATTAGATGAATTAGGGCAAGATAAAATCTCGCATAAATTTCTAAAGCAATTGCTAAAAGAACAAGGAGATGGGGAGACCACCATCAAAATTCTACCCCTAAACGAACAATTAAATGATGAAACGACATTACAAAAATTCCTCAACGATTGTAATGTTAAATTAATGGATGAAGAAGGAAACGCGTTATTTGCTAAGAAATGGAATGTCCTCTTGCCGAATTTCTCAGATTTTTTAGCATATCAGAAGCCCGCTGCTATTTTACAGTTCCTTAATAAATTGAAAAAATGTGATATTAAACGTTTATTTCTATGGATATCCCTAAAACATCTACAACATGATCATGCACAATATTTAATTGCCGCTTGTGAATATATTGCAGACTGTATACTTCACTTGCAGACAACAAAAGAACTTTCCTTATTAATACGTAAGCCTGGCGGTAGTGTTACATACAAACATTACACTTATACAAAAACTAAAACGGAATTTTTAGTGGAATTAAGGAAAGATATGGAAAAAAGTGCGAATGATGTCAAAGATGATTCCGATAATAAAAATACTGAACTATTGGGAACATTTAAAATTGAATTGGATGAAGAAGAAATGGTGGCTAGAAATGCTATGAAAATGCCATATGAAAAGTAAGTATATTATAAAGTACTTCAATTTTAATTAATTCGGAAGTTAAATTTTAAAGCACTTAGCCAAAGTAATGTCAATTTTTCAAAACCTTGAATTTTCTATTGAGTTTTGTTTAATTTTCAGTTTTACATAACGTCACCGAAAATGCAAAAGGGCCTAACAACACTTTTTATTTTTTTACACTAGAACCAAAAAAAACGTTGTAGAATTAAAGATATTCTATATTTTCTTCTCTTGATTAAAACACGACTATAGACTTATTTCGACATATCAGTTTAAAATTTTGTAGGGTAATGTAATTTAGTCTAGTACATCATAATCAATCAGAAAATCGGCTTAAATTTTTGTTGTTGTTATGCCCTTTTGCATTTTAGGTGACGATAAACTATTTCATAGAATAATATATAGTAGATCTGCTCTTTTTCTGGCATTCTATGTTGGAAATCTAAATTAATAGTTATTTTAAAGCATGGTTGGTTACTGAAACAAATAACGGCATCGATTTTGTTTCGCTAACGGTATGCCCCTATCGAAAAATTCGCATTGTTTATACATATAAATTAATAAATTCCAAATAGAATTTACAATTTATTTTACAACAAATAGAAAAAAAAACATGAAAAAAACTTTTCTAGAACCAATGGTTGACAACAAATAAATAACGCTATCCTAAAAATACCGTTAGTTAAATAAACTGAAAATAGTGGATTATGTCATAATTCTTATAATTTAAGCATACAATTTAACAATTATTCTTTGGTTTTCCTTAAAACTAGGCCGTTTACAGTTCATTTATATTCTTAACTAATTCGTTTTTCTAGTATACTCGTTTATTCGTCAATTGCTTTCAATTGTTCATATTGAATAATATCAGAGCTTCGTAGCAAGTAATTCCCTAATTCCCTTTTTTTCGAACTAAATTTATATTTTGGAAATGAATTCTTTGACCTTTTTTTATTCGATTTATCTTGAAGGAATTCATTAATTTTTTCTAATTCCTTCATAAAATTTATTGCATTGAGTTATACAGTGGTACCAATGTAAGATTAACTAAAAAGTGCTATATTTGCTATAATCGAATACTTCGATTTATTTTTAATTTAAGATCTGCAGACCATGTTTCTCTAAACTCAATTTATTCCTTAGGGTATTCTTTTCGGATAAAAATTAGAATACTATGCCTATTTTAAAAAATGAATAAATTTCGGATACCATTATATATAGCATGTAAATTTAATTTTCTTCAATCCAGTCGAAATAACCAGATCCAATTTGACACTTACCGCAATGCCATTTATGAAAAATCTTTTATAATTCGATTATCCAGGATTTGGAATAGATTGCGAATTCAATTGAGATGCTTTTCAATTTCCTTACTTAAAAAAAAATAAATCCCATCTTTGGCCATATCTAGGACTAGGTTAGCATAATCCAATAGAGACAAACATTTGCATCTGAATACTTATAGATTCTAGAACGGAACTAGAGTATAACATTGTAAGTTTTTGAAAAAATATTTAATTTTTTACGATTTTCATAATTTATACCATTTTAACCCTACAATGGTCTGGGGGAGTTGCAATCACTTAAATATTATCCAACCGATTTTGGATTTATGTACCTTGGTAGAAGGGTAATTTAGTCTAGAAATGCCAAAAAGAAATATTTTTCCCTTGTAAATCATAGTACAAACCTTGAAGGGCCAGGGTAGCTCAAAATTTCTTCGATTGATCTAAAATTTTTCCAATAACCTCACAAAATAAGCCCCAGGGAGCGGGTTTTGGACCAACTTTAAAATCGCCCATACAACGAAGGGCCGGTCTAATGTATATGAATATTTTTTTTGATGGCTAAGAGCCTAATAAACATTTAGATATATACATTTTTTTTGTATAATTTTTTAAAGTATACAAAAGTAGTCAAAAGGTTAAATAGCGTAAATAACATTGTTAAATAAAATACATTCGTATTTTGGAAATAATATATTCTTTTTTATTTTATTATCTTACATGAAAAGTTAAGTGCTTCTGGGCATTAAATGAAAAACTTAAATTCAGGGAATTAAATACAAAAGTTGATTCCTTCAGGGAATTGAAAGAAGATGTTAATTCCTTCAGGGAATTAAAAGACAAGGTTAATTCCTTTATGAAGTTAAAAGAAAAAGTTAATTCCTTCAGGAAATTAAGTGCAAATTAAATGAAGTCCTTGACCAAAAATTTAATAAACTCAATTTGGATTAATTCGTTAGTAAATGAATTCTTTAATTTAATGCTTAAAGTTTTGGTGACAGAATTAATTCGCTAAATTTATATTCTTTGAAATCATTCACAGGAATTAAATCTTGGTTTTTCTTATTAATGAATTCATTCCTGAATTAAATTTTAGGGAATTCATTCCAAAACGGAATTAATTCTTTAAAGACCTGAATAATATGAACGGAAATCATAAAAATTTAAATAATTCGTGAACTAAATGAACAAGAATGTCCAACTCTAAAAACTATGAATTAAATGTTTATTTTTTAAGTTTAAGGCACAGTAAGTTGCTTTTAAAGTCTCAAGAAAACGAAATTTTATTTTATAATACACAATCACAACAAACATATTAGGGGTTTTCATATAAACTCGTTAATTCCTTGTAAACCTTTTATAAATACAATCCATATTTTTTATGTATGGAGTTTGACATTAACTCATAAACATACCAAGTTTACAACGTTTACGAGTAGAATACGAGTTTATATGAAAACCCCTTTTTTTACAAGAAAAATAATTGTTTTGTACATAAATATTACGTAAAACCAAATTCAAAATTAATTTTTATTTTAATAGAGTACTTCGGCTGAGTTTTTAGGATGAAATACTGCTTTTTAAATATGGTTTACATATTTTGTTTTATTTTAATAAAAACGAAAATTCTAAGCGAGCAAGTTATTCTGACAAATTTGCAAATCACTGACTTAACCAAGTTTAACTGACATTCCAAAAATTCGGCCTTACTATACTTAAAAGTCGTGTTATTGATTAATAATTTTAATTTCAGAGCATTGGAAGCCACTGAAAGTAACATTATTTATACCCCCGATGCTGCTGATGATTTTGATGATGAAGATCCAGATGAAGATTTAAATATTTGAAAATTTTTAATACAAACTTAAATTATAAAATTTTAAAGAAAGGCTTTAGACATAATAGTATGAATAGATTTCTTTATCAATAAAAGTTATGAGGTTTTATGTAAAAACGGCAGGGTAACAAAATGTAAACTGAAATTACAAAAATTATAAAATATAGAAGATTATAAAATCTGGAGAATATTATTTTAAAGAAAATGGCTGTTGTGCACTCGATGTTAGTTTTGACTTATGATCATCAGAGTTTTTAGTCAAATTTGCGGATCACCAAATAACAAACTATTCGATGTTGTAATACATATTAAATAATTGTGCCTTAATAACCAATATTAGGTTCGAACTAGCTACATTAAATTTACAAAAAAATTATAAATTTCTATAAAATTTTAATTTTTTTGTTTTTAATATACAAAGTGCAAATTTTTTAAGGACTTTTTTCGACAGGTTCCCAGAATTTTTATTACAAAAATTACTATCCAATCCCTTAAACGGTGATTACTTATATATTATTGTTTTCAAAAGTTGAATTAAATTTGTTTAGTTTTGAAAACTTACAAAATTTCAGATAATTGGCTTCAAAATATGTCATCTCTATATATAAAAGAATAACGTGACTGACTGACTGACTGACTGACTCAACATCGCCCAGCCCAAACCGCTGAAGCTAGGAAGTTGAAATTTGGTATGTAGGTTCCTCTTTCGGGGTAGACGTCCGCTAAGACGGGATTTTTGGAAATTCCTACCGGAACGGGCAAAAAGGGGGAAAGTGTCCCCCTTGACGGCCTGCTAAAACCCCTTTGGCTAGAAAGCTGAAATTTAAGATATGTGTTCCTTGGAGTAGGGGCTAACTTTTCTGGAAAGTACTTTCTAGAATTTTGGACAGGGACGTTGTAAAAATGGGGGTTAAAAAGGGGAAAAAGGCCCCCCTTGACGGCCTGCCCAAACCGCTGGAGGTAGGAAGTTGAAATTTGGTATAAAGGTTCCTCCACTATCGTAGACATCCACCAAGACGGGAGTTTTGGAAATTTTTACAGGGACGGGCAAAAATCGGAAAAAGTCTCCCCCTTGACGGCCTGCTCAAACTGCTGGAGCTATGAAGTTGAAATTTGGTATGTAGGTTCCTCGACCGGTGTAGACGTCCGTTGAGACGGCATTTTTGGAAATTCTTATCGTGAGGGGGCAAAAAGGGGACAAAAAAAGTACCTTTTCCCAAAAAAGTACCTTTTTCCAAAAAAAGTACCTTTTTCAAAAAAAAGTACCTTTTTCCAAAAAAAGTACCTATTTCCAAAAAAAGTACCTTTTTCCGAAAAAAGTACCTTTTTCCAAAAAAAAGTACCTTTTTCCAAAAAAAGTACCTTATTCCAAAAAAAAGTACCTTTTTCCAAAAAAAGTACCTTTTTCCAAAAAAAAGTACCTTTTTCCAAAAAAAAGTACCTTTTTCCAAAAAAAAGTACCTTTTTCCAAAAAAAGTACCTTTTTCCAAAAAAAAGTACCTTTTTCCAAAAAAAGTACCTTTTTCCAAAAAAAGTACCTTTTTCCAAAAAAAGTACCTTTTTCCAAAAAAAGTACCTTTTTCCAAAAAAAGTACCTTTTTCCAAAAAAAGTACCTTTTTTCAAAAAAAGTACCTTTTTTCAAAAAAAGTACCTTTTTTCAAAAAAAGTACCTTTTTCCAAAAAAAGTACCTTTTTCCAAAAAAAGTACCTTTTTCCAAAAAAAGTACCTTTTTCCAAAAAAAAGTACCTTTTTCCAAAAAAAAAGTACCTTTTTCCAAAAAAAGTACCTTTTTCCAAAAAAAGTACCTTTTTCCAAAAAAAGTACCTTTTTCCAAAAAAAGTACCTTTTTCCAAAAAAAGTACCTTTTTCCAAAAAAAAGTACCTTTTTCCAAAAAAAGTACCTTTTCCCGAAAAAAGTACCTTTTTCCAAAGAAGAGTACCTTTTTCCAAAAAAGTACCTTTTTCCAAAAAATTACCTTTTTTCAAAAAAAGTACCTTTTTTAAAAAAAGTACCTTTTTCCAAAAATGTACCTTTTTCTAAAAAAAAAGGTACATTTTTTTCCAAAAAAAAGTACCTTTTCCCAAAAAACATACATTTTTCCAAAAAAATAACTTTTTCAAAAAAAGTAACTTTTCCAAAAAAAAGTACCTTTTCCCAAAAAAAAGTACCTTTTTCTAAAAAAATTTTCCTTTTCCCAAAAAACATACATTTTTTCAAAAAAAGTACCTTTTTCAAAAAAGTACCTTTTCCAAAAAAAAGTACCTTTTCCCAAAAAAAAGTACCTTTTTCTAAAAAAATTTTCCTTTTCCAAAAGAAGTACCTTTTCCAAAAAAGTACCTTTTTCCAAAAAACATACATTTTTCCAAAAAAAAACCTTTTTAAAAAAAAATACCTTTTCCAAAAAAAGTACAAATAAAGTACTTTGTAAAAACAGAGTATCTTTTTCCAAAAAATTTCGTTTTTCCAAAAAGTACCATTTAAAATAATATATAATTTCAAAAAAATTACTTTTTTTCCTCCTCCCACGGATATCTCCACTAAAACAAGGTTTCTTGATATTCGGCATAGACGTGCGCTAAGACGGGATTTTTGGAAATTCCTACCGGAACGGGCAAAAAGGGGAAAAGTCTCCCCATAAACAGTCTCACAAATTGGAAAAGTGCCTGCCCAAACCACTGGAGGTAAGAAGTTGAATTTTGGTATAAAGGTTCCTCCACTGTAGTAGACATCGACTAAGTTTGTATTTTTGGAATTCCCTACAGGATATCCCAAAAGGAAACTCGGTATGTGAGTTCCTCCTTCTGTGTAGGCGTCCGTTTAGGCGGAATTTTTGAAATTCCTATCGGGAGGGGAAATAAGGTAAAAGTCTCCTCCTGACGGCTTGCCCAATCCCTTTTGGCCAACCTAAAATTTTAAATATGTATTCCTTGGAGTAGGACTAACTCACCGGCAACGTAATTTTTCTATTTTGGAACAGCAACATAGTAAAAATGGTGGTTGAAAGGGAAAAATGTCCCCAATAACGGCCTGCCCAAACCGCTTAGGCAATGCAGTTGAAATTTGGTATGAATGTTCCTCATCCATCGCAGATAGCCGCGAAGATGGAATTTTTGTAAATTCCTAAAGGGAGGGGCAAAAAGAAGAAAAGCTTCACCTTGGGGGCCGGTAAAAACCCCTTCGGCTAGAAACCTGAAGCTTAAAATGTGGGTCCCTGGAGTGAGGGCTAACTTATTAGAAAGATACTTTTTTGAATTTTGGACAGGGTCGTTATAAAATGGGGGCTCAAAAAGGGAAAGTTGCCCCTTAACGACCTGTCCAAACTGCTGTAACTAGGAAGCTGAAATTCGGTACTTAAGTTCCTCTCAGCCTGCTCAAACTGATGGAACTAGGAAGCTGGAATTCCCTGTCGATGGATTTTCGGAAATTCCTACCGAGAGGGGCACAAATAGTAAAAGTTGGCTAGAAACCTGAAATGTAAAACATATGTTACTTGGAGTATGTGCTCACTTACCGAGAAGGTGCTTTTTGGACAGGGACATTGCAAAAATGGGGATTAATGAAGCGAAAAGTGCCGCTTAAAGGCCTGCCCAAACCGCTGGAGGTAGGAAGTTGAAATTTGGTATTAAAGTTCCTCCTCTATTGTAGACATCCGCTAAGATGAGATTTTTGGAAATTTCTACAGGTAGGGTCAAAAACAGGAAAAGTCTCCCCCTTAACGGCCTGGCCAAACTGCTGGAACAAGGGATCTTAAATTGGGTTCCTTCTCCAACGTTGACGTCCCCTAAGATGGTATTTTTGGAAATTCATACCGGGAGGGGTAAAAAGGGAAAAAACTTCCCCCTTGACGGCCTGGCCAAACTGCTGGATATAGAGACCTAAAATTATGTATGTAGTAGGTTCCTCCTCCAACGCAGACGTTCTCTAAGACGAAATTTTTGGAAATTCCTACCGGGAGGGGTAAAAACGGAATAATTCTCCCCCTTGATGGCCTAACCGAACCCTTCGGCTAGAAACCTGTAATATATAATATGTTTTCCTTGGAGTATGGGCTAACTTATCGACAAGGCATTTCTAGGACTTTGGACAGGAACGTGGTAAAAATGGTGGTTCAAAAGGGGAAAATTGCCCCCCCCCCCCTTAACGTCTGCGTCTTTAGCTAGAAACCTAAAACTTAAAGAACAAGTGTATATGAAACACTAAAATTAAGAAACTAAATAGGAAACGAGTGGGATTGAAACACTACACAAGTGGAATGAAATGGATATAAACGTTGAACGAGTGGAATTGAAATTATAGACAATGCAAATGGATTGGAAGAGGAAATTACCTGTTCAAACACTATCCACGGAATATGAAACTTATGTAGCATTGAAACATACTCTCCAAAAAGTTAAACAAATTTTCTAAAAGAGAAAAAACCTTAGAAAAGGAATGGAACTTATATATTCCGATATTTAAACTTCATGTAACGAAGCACCGGTGGAAGAAACCGACGCAGTAAATTTTCCAAGTGAATTTGTGAATTTACTTGAATTGCCAGGTCTACCTTTACATAAACTGGAATTAAAAAAAAAAACTTTAAGACACGCTGACAACGTAGCTTTGCCCGCTATTTTTAATAATATAAAATGCTTTCCAACCCTGCTTTACGTTATTTATTTTCATTCAAAACACAAATGAACAAAACTACTTACGGGTCTATCTACCTTAGTTCGCACTTTACCAAATTATCTTAACATACACACGTATATTGCAATTTATTATGGATTCATTACTAACAATCCACTTTCATGAGAAAAAGTGATCAAATATTTATTTATTTTAAACCCATTGTTGTGCAGAATTATTTATTTGTGGTGACTGGGTGAAGGCTTTAAATAAAAAAACTTTAAATAAAAAAACGAATTTAATAAAAATTGTGGGGGGCGCAGCCCCTCCCCCCCTTAACCTTTAAGGCACGCTAACAACGTAGCGGGCTGCGCCCGCTAGTCCATCATATTTTCGCTGTATTCAGTTTTGCAATTTTGATTATGGTTTCTTAGAAAAAGTCTATGGAATCTGCAAGTTCACAGTTTAACCAGTGATTTTTCGTGTTTAAAATTCTATCAGGCGTAAAATTCAAATACAAACATATTTTTCAAAAATGTACGTCTTTATTTAAATATTTATAAAAACAAGAGCGTTATTTTTGTTCGGTTTTAAGATCAAATATGACAAATTCCAAATAGAATTCACAATTTATTTTCCAACAAATAGAGAAAAAACATAAAGGCAATTTGATGATAGTGCTTGGTAGCACTTGAAAATGCCTTGTCAATTGTCTAGGAAAGTTTTTTTCATGTCTTTCTCTATTTGTTGTAAAATAAATTGTGAATTCTATTTGGAATTTGTCATATTTTATTTTAAAACCGAACAAAAATAACACTAATTGTAACAATCTTCAGATCAACTAAAATCTATGTTAAAATTTATAAAAAGTTTATATTCTTAAATGTCTGTGTTTACTCATCCTTGGAAGCTGCCACAAAGTTATTATAATCTCTTCTAACATTCATGGGAGGTCGATTAAAAGAATAGGTAGATCCACGATGGCTATCCCTTTCTCGAATACGATCAGTTTCCCGATGACTATCTCTTTCCCGATTATTATCCCTTTCTCTATGCATATCTCTACCTTCTACACCATTATGATCGGCACCATAATGACGATTAGTGCCTCCACCATAACCTAAACCGACACCACCATGACATCCTCCCCTCCTTTGCCTATAATTGCGATTGTACTGTTCACCATCTCTACCACCACCTCGATTATCACGCCAATTTCCTCGATGACGATTACCACCACCTCGATGATAACTTCTCCCTCCGCCGTCATTACGCCTACTATCATCGCCACCACCAAATGACCAATTTTCCAGTATAGGAGGATCTGCCAATGATTTTGTACAATGTTCCATAAATTCTGTGTCTTCCTCAGTATAACGTAAACAAAATTCACGTTCACATTCTTCCAAAAATTCTATATGCTTGTCTGTTAAACGATTTATTTTGCGATTGGGATCCACCATGTTGTTATAATTATTGTAATATTTTATAAATGTATTTTAAATGTTAATTATAAAATTATTTTATTTTTGTGATAATAAAAATAGGGCTATTTGACACAGATGGTCATCTGATGTCAGTTCAATTGATATTCACAATAGTGATTATGACATACGCCGGGGTTGGAGAAGATGGTAAAATTGTACTTTTTTTTATATATTTTGACCTTCGTTGTAGAGTTGTAAAAGTATTGAGTATTCCGGTACTGAGTACTCAATACTGCCTGTTTTTTTGAGTACTCAATACTAAAACGGTACTACTCAATACTTTTAAAGATGCAAATTTCCGTAGAAATGTGTATTTTTCGTATGAAAATACAACTCTAAAAATACTACTTTAAAAATCCAACTCCAGAAATACAACTCTATTTGTGAAGCAAAGAAATTTTTAATGAATTTATGGGAAAATTTATTTAATTAATTTATTTAAAATGTTTTAAATTTATTAAAATGTAAGTAACAATAGTTATTTAACACGTGTATGTGAGTTGTTATTATTTTTCGTAATAAATACGAATTCATAACATTTTTATTTTTAAATTCAAAAAACCGTTAATAGTATTGAGTAGTATCGAGTACTCAATTGAAAAGTATTGAGTAGTATTGAGTACTCTAAAAGTATCGAAATTTCACAACTCTACTTCGTTGAACCGTGGTACTGCCGCGATTTATTTGGTACAATTTCAAAATTTTCCATATTTAAAATTTTGCATTTATATTTTAACTTGCAGGGGGGTTATGTAATTTGATTCGAAACGGAAATACTTTCGAACAGAATTTTCACATTGAAAATCAAGTTCCAAAAAATAGTTTTTAATGGGGCAAAATATTGAAAACGTCTATGCGATAGTCTAGCATACACGTTTTCAATATTGTCGCCCAACAAAAACTGTTTTTTGGAACTAGATTTTCAGCGTGAAAATTCTTTTCGAAAGCATTTCCGTTTCGAATCGAATTACATAATAACCCCCCAGTACTTTAAAGCGGCCCACACATTAAGGAACATTCGTGAAAAAATTATATTTTTTGTGAATGTGTTTGTGAGTGTGTACGTGTTGACATCGTGCAATTCGTGTTTACAAAATTTTTTGATATTTTTTGTTCCCTACTCAATGTTCCTTAATGTATGCGCAGCATAAAGGCTTTAAGTTGCGTTTACATTGCATGGAAATCTTGTGATTTCGATACACGATACACTCAGACCTTTTCTGAGTGTAAATACACCATCTAAAAATATTGCTTTTTATTGGTACACAAACAATTCTTTCTTAAATTATGTAACCCGGTGTCTTCAAATGCAATAAATGTAAAAACCATTGCAGCGAAACGTCAAAATGATATCAATTGCAGAGTGGTGGAGAACACTTTACCATTTCATGGATAAGAAATATCATAGATTTTTCTTCGAAAAACACCAAATTTTATGAAACATTAATGTTTATCGACAAATAATAAAAAACTAAACACTTTTCCATTCCTTTTTCTATTACAAAATTAAAATGAAAACTAAAAGTGACATTTGATCTCTGGCATCATTGTAAGATCCGATGGCATGTCAGCGATATCATGATATTGCAATAAAATTGAAATTGAGTGTCTTCACCCGGTGTCTTCAAATGCAATAAATTATATGATATAAAATGTCAAAACCATTGCAGCGAAACGTCAAAATGATATCAATTGCAGAGTGGTGGAGAACACTTGACCATTTCATGGATAAGAAATATCATAGATTTTTCTTCGAAAAACACCAAATTTTATGAAACATTAATGTTTTTCCGACAAATAATAAAAAACTAAACACTTTTCCATTCCTTTTTACCAAATTTTTTGTTGTTTTTCTATTACAAAATTAAAATGAAAACTAAAAGTGACATTTGATCTCTGGCATCATTGCAAGATCCGATGGCATGTCAGCGATATCATGATATTGCAATAAAATTGAAATTGAGTGTCTTCACTTGAGATGAGAGCATTTTGACAATTGCTTGTTATCATTTTATTGCATGTCAAGACACTAGGTCACTTGAGAGGAGAGCATTTTGACAATTGCTTGCTATCATTTTATTGTCA
This sequence comes from Leucophora obtusa, assembly GCA_949987735.1. Classification (NCBI taxonomy): domain Eukaryota; kingdom Metazoa; phylum Arthropoda; class Insecta; order Diptera; family Anthomyiidae; genus Leucophora; species Leucophora obtusa. The sequence continues at coordinate 194,039,541 of OX465296.1, forward strand.
AGACACTAGACACAAGTGAAGACACTCAATTTCAATTTTATTGCAATATCATGATATCGCTGACATGCCATCGGATCTTGCAATGATGCCAGAGATCAAATGCAACTTTTAGTTTTCATTTTAATTTTGTAATAGAAAAACAACAAAAAATTTGGTAAAAAGGAATGGAAAAGTGTTTAGTTTTTTATTATTTGTCGGTAAACATTAATAGCTGCGTTTGTGCGGCATTCCTATCTATAAGCCGAATTTAAGAAGATATAAAAAAACTAAATACACAGAAACTTTTGCAGATCGTTTTTCTAAAATAATGTTAAATAAATAACGACGAATAAATAAGAAATAAGAAGTTTGTTTCTAATATTGAAATTCATATTTTTTCTACAAAACAAATGAAAAAGAATGTAATTTTATTTGTGAAATCGGTAACATTTTTTTTTAATTTTTGCATATCATTCCAAAAGTATTTAAATATCGCACGACAATTTACAAAAGTTTTGATCATCGCTTGAAAAAAATAGCATTACGGTTCCAGACTAAACACGAAAACTGAAAAAATTTTATTAATTATTATAATTTTTAGGCAAGTTTTATAAACGGCGTAAATTTTTTGGAAAAATTTTTATTTTTTTTTTAAATTTAAAAATTTTGATATTAAACTATTCACAAAAAACTGGTTTCAAATTTATTATAATTTACCCGTAACCTTCAAAATATTTTTGACAACGATTCACAAAACATGAAAATTAGAATTTACCAAGTTTTTATTGTATAGCTATCATCAGTTTTTGTTACCTTTCTGCAGCTTATCTAAGTAAGCTTGGATAGAGATATAATACCTACTAAAACTATGTAACGTATACCCTTATTTTATGTGATTTTACTGTTTTTATTTTTTGCGTGTATCTACCAGGAATCTTTGCAAATTTTTATTCCAATTTTTGTAAATATTTACACCTTTTTCTATGTGTACGTGTTTGCAACATTCACAATAGAATAAACTGCTGTAAAGGCACATCTACACCAGAGATAAAACTGTTAGAGATATATCAAAAAACACCTCTAAATAGCTTAAATCATTCACAATACAGCTTATTAGAGGTGTTTTTTGCTCTATCTCTAGCAGTTTTCTCTCTCGTGTAGATGTGCATTAAGGGCAGCGCTTGTTGACCGCGATCCAGAATCGCGATATTTATTGAACGTGTAGTATGCAGTATTGACGGATCGCATTCCATGTCGCAGAATAGCCTAATATTCTGAAATCCAGATCACGGATCACGCGATAAATATTGAACGTGTAGCATAGTTCGTGATATCAATTCGCGATACAATAGTAAAAAGCAAGGTTGGTTACCGAAACGAATAACGGCAAGGATAACGGTATCGAATTTCATGTTTCGGTAACGGTATTTAAGACTATTTCGGTAACGGTATACTGTTATCGAAACAGCAATACCGGTACGTACCGGTATTATAATGTATGTTAAAAACATACAAAAACAAGTAAAAACTTCATTTTACGTGTTAAAAATAGAGATTATAAGCTCTAAATTCAATACTGGTAGTATTAGTAACGAAAATTATTATTCATAAATTTTTTTGTAAAAACAAAACTGGAGATTATTACAAAAAATACATATTAATGACAATATTAATTGTATTTAGTCTATACGACGCGTTTGGAAAAACAACGCTTTACTATAAAAAAATAAAACTGCCCTGTTGGCTGTCCGTCTCCAATATACACAAATTGCCTGCACTTATCCATACGTCAATGTGGCTATATTTGTGAAAAGGTGACACGCAGGAAATAAGAAGATAAACAGAGAAAATCTGAGGTAGAATGTTTGTATATGTCTGTTTGATCGCTTCTGAAATTATTCATATAGAGACAATCTGACAATAAAAATATTAACAATAATACAATTTAATGGAAGATCACTGGTGAAGCCTGTCCATAAAAAGGCAGAAACTATATCTAGTCTGATTTGCAAATTTAATGTGTTTATAACTTTTGAGGAAGGTTTATTCTTCTTCTTAACCTCAAACCTACTAAATTAGAATTAATAAAAATACATATTAATGACAATATTAATTGTATTTAGTCTATACGACGCGTTTGAAAAAACAACCATTTACGTTTAAGAAGTTGTTTTTTTATAATAATTTTATCAATATGCGAATTTTATAATATTTTTCAACATAAAACTGATTTTTAAAAATTATATTACGGTTGATAAAACATCCTTAGATTTTTGGCTAATAGCTATAGGACAATTTTTACTGCTAGGGGCGAAATAAAATCGCCGTTATGGCAACACTGTATGTGATGGTAACAATAGAAATCCTGTGATGCCAACTTTTTTAAGCAAAATGTGCATCTTTAAAAAATATCTAGATGATTAATTTAATAAAATTATGTACTTTTTCATCTAAATTAAGCGACAGCAGTTTCAAAAAGCATTGAAAAACAATTTCTGTAGAAATAACGCAACACTTCAACGAAGTGTTTTAGAAAATTAGCCCCTTAATTTTTCATTTTATTGCTTTAAAAATGTTCAAGGTTGAAAAAATTGTTGATTTTTTTAAATTCAAATTTAAAGCCAAGATCACCTTTAGAGGTATAATTTGCTCTATATCTAGCAGTTTTCTTTCCCGTGTAGATGTGCCTTAAGAACAATTTTGATGTAAATTTGGAAAAAAAAAATCACGAAAAAGTATTATATTTTTATTTAAATCGTTTAAATTAGTTAAAGTTTTATCAAAATAAAAGTTTCATCTAAAAGCCGCTAAATAAAAAACCTGAAAGCGCCGTCCTAGCTCCTGTTTTATTAAAAGCGCTAACATAACTAAATAATGCATTTTAACTAGTGAAAACGCGCTAAATATAGCGCGAAAAGCGCTGAGTTGGCATCGCTGTAGAAACCTATGTTATCCAACACTTTTTACTTTTGCTGTCAAAATCAGTTGCACTTTTTCTGGGTCCGTGGGAAGTTATATCTGTTTTTTTTTTTTTTGGGAAAATATTAATCAGGAGGAAGTCTGGTTTAAAATTATTAAATTAAACACATACACAATGTTTAAAATTTTGCTTAATCTAAATTGCAATTGTTAACCAATTAAATATAAAACAGTGCACATATTTGCAACAATTACCGCCCAACCCCCCTTTATTAATATCATTTTGAAGTACATATTTGTTTAACAAACAGTGTGATGTTAAATCTTGTGTTTTCGCTGCCAGTATTATTAAATAAAAGACAGAACTACTACTGCACACAATCAACAGCGTGATAAAACTACTATACAACCCACTATGGCGGAAAGTCTTTTCTGGCGTCTATTGTGTCGCTATAAAATATTCTTTCTAATTGGTTTCATTATATTCGGAGTACAGATATTTTTGGCCTATAAATCGTTAAATTTACCAGCCCTGTCGACCAGTGACATTCCCGATGATAGATATTCCTCACAGTCGTTTGCTCAGAAACGTACAAGAGGGGCCGGACAACAAAACTCTGCTAGTGATGATGAAGATTTTTCAAATGCCTCACAAAATCAAAAAAGATCGGATTCTCCCTCACAATCTTCATCTGCAAATCAACCTTCAACTTCTTTAATATCGTCAAAACAATTGGGATTTACTCCAGTATGTGATATTCAAACAAAAGATGCCATATCTGCTTTACAACGGGCCAAAACTAAAGACTGTCGTCAACATATCGCCCAAATTGCTTGTGCCATACAATCAGGGGAATTTTATGCTACCCACCTACCCAGCTATTGTCCACGTGGTAATCATACCGCCAATACTCAGCTCGGTTGTTTTCGAGATGAAAAAGAATTTCGTCTTTTATCTGGTTATTTCATCAATTTTAAAACTTCTAATACTCCCGCAAAATGTGTTCAACTTTGTCTACAATCTGGTTATCCCTATGCTGGAGTGCAATATGGTTCCGAATGTTTTTGTGGGACGGATGCACCGACAGAGACTGTTAAATTAGCGGATTCCAGTTGTAATATGAAATGTTCAGGTGATCAACATGACATTTGTGGTGGTTATTATGCTATGAACATTTATGAAACCGGAATAACAAGTGAGTAAATTATAATTTAATACTGTCGATTATTTAAACTTCTGTCCTAAGAAAATAGATAATATAGATTTTTAATTATATTTATCGAATGTTTACTTAAAATTAAACCCGGAATTAAATTTTATACGAAAACGACAACAAAAGCGCCACCCGAGACCCGATTTTTGTTTTCCAAAAAAAATCTGTAGTTTCTTTTATTTGATACTTATATGTTTATAAATTTTTGGACCCAACGTGAAAGAATGGAAATATGTGTAAAGAAGAAAATATGTCTTATTTTTTTATTCAAATTTCACCAAAATCGATCTTCCTTAAGACTAAAAACAAAAAAATTTATAATTCGATTTTATGGCGATTTTCGCTTATTTAAAATTACGAATTGACACTGAACATCAATAAATAGTAACGAAATTAGTTTTGCTTAGTACTAATTCTGAGTATATAAACTGAGTTTAATTTAAAATAAAAAATTTGTCTGCTAAATAGTTTTTGAGTTAAAGGAATATTTATTAGACTTGTCCTTACAGTATCCTGTGAGTACGGGAGCAAAAATATTTACTCATTTTAGAAGTAGAGACAAAACTAGCTTTGTAATTATCAGTAATGTACGTCAGATCGTTTTTGACGATTTTCATATATTTTTTTCTATTTTAAAAAGTTAATTTTTTCAAATTTAAATTATAGGTAATAATTAACATTTTTTATTGTGATTTCACTGCTATAACTGAGATTCTATTTATTCATTATTTTTAACAGTTAGCTATTGTATATTTATTTAGTTTTTATTAAATTTTATTATAATTATTATGTTTGTTACATTTTTGGAGTTGCATCAATTGTTTTTATATAGAAACATTAGTTAATTAATTTATTTTTAGTTAACTATTTTAATCTAATTTATAGTATTATTTAATGCAGTATTTTTTAACCATATCCCAGCAAAATCTTTCATTACCAAATGAGTGGTTATATAATAGAAATTCATAGCTCCGCACAACTTATTTTTTGGCGTCTAAACTCATTATTTTTGTTTGGCGTGGTCGTTTTTATAAGTAGTCACGCTTACCCGCGCGCTTACGAAAAAATGAGAAATAAGTAATGAGATTTTTAATAATAAGTGGTTACACACATGCTTACAAAAAGTTGAATTATAAGTGGTTATCCGATTACTTACTTGATTCTTAAAAATAAGGAGTTAAGCAAATACTATTAGCTTAAGGATATACATTCAGAAAAATTTAAGGTTTTTCTAGTGAGTAATTTTAGGACTCGACATAAAAATTTAAACCTAAAACATATTTACATATACATAATAAATAAAAATGTATAAAATTTAACTGTGTAAAAAGTACTTAATTAAAGTATTACGAGGAAGTCATTATTTTATATTTAGAAACAATGAATACAATAGGCCGTTATTACGAAGTCATTATTTTATATTATAAAATAATGCACAAGGTAATGATATATCATTTTTGGTAATGCAGATAGTAATGAGGTGTCATTACCAATATTTTGCTGGGATATGGCCCACTGGGCTCGGTTATATCAATAAAGAATTGAATTGAAAAAAAAAAATTTACGAAATTTTGACTTTACATTCTTCTCGCTTGAAAATTGTTCGCTGTACAAAAAAAGTTTGAAGGAAGAAAAGTGTTCAATTATATTTTCTGTTGATATAAAAGATCTGGTTTAATAAAAAATTGTGATTTAGACAGTTTTTTGGCGGCATAAAGACATCATTATTTTTTGGACTACCAGTAATGACACCGACTTACTTTCTGCATTATTTTAAAACATAATAATGGATTACTAATAACTAAACCATTTTCAGTTTTATTTAAAAAATTGGAGTCTTGCATTATCATTTGATATGTTAAGTCATAGTTTACTCTGTTTCCTTAAAGTGTAATAAAAGTTTACGGTTTATTATTTCTTTATTTCTTGTTATTGTTTGTTAACAATATCTAAATATTAAAAAAAAAAGCAAAAACAAAATTAAACGCAATCGAGAAGTAGATGTTGGTGCCTGCTCTGGGTATAACATGAATAGAAAAAAAGGCCAGAAACAGCTTTCACAGAGCTAGCAATTCAAATTATTTTGCACCTCTGCAAACTATCGATGATGACGATAATGATGAAACAATTATCGAACCAGCTGTTAAAGTTAACATACCACCAATAACAATCTTAAAATGTAAAATTGAACAAGTTCATGAAATGTGTAGAATATTAAAAATCAAAGATTACTCTATACGTAAAATTTCCATCGGGCTAAAATTGTTTTGCACAAATAACGTAGATTTTACTACCGTTTGCGACTCTCTCACTGAGAAGTTTCAGCTCGAATATTTCACATATGCTGCTAAAAACGAAAAGCCTTATAAGGATGTACTATTAGGTCTAGATAGTGTTTCCAATTCGGTTAATCGATTAACCGATTCCTCGATTAATCGCCTCTATTTCGGTTAATGTCGAAACAAATAATTTAAAACTCAAATAATTATTCGACCCGAATAATCGGTTAAAATTGGTCGATTACCCGGTTACATTTTTAATATGGAATTTTTCCTTAATTTTTTTCACAAAACTTCACAACTTTCTTAATCTTGGATAAAAAATTTCAAGAAAAGCTTAGGAAAAAACAAATACTAACTTAAATAGCATCAAATTCTTTAAAAAACGTGTGAAATAAGTTCTTAAGGCTTTAGATACCTTTTTCGAGCAACCGCAAGCAAGTCGACATTGCACCATCGAGACACGTCATATGTTTTGAGAGAATCCCAATTTTTAATAATATTTTGCGCAAATGTTTAAAAAATATATATCAAAGTTTCTATTTGTAAAAAAGCCTTAAGAACATAGCAAAAGGTCAAAATGAAGGTGTTTTTTAAAACTTTTCAAAACACGCAATAGACAATTTTGCATTACTGTTTCAATTCTTTTAAAAATTAAAACTAATGTAAATTATATCTCCATGTCCTTAAAGACAAGGCTGCATTTGTTTTAAAACTCTGTCACACAATTAACATGTTAATTCTGTAAGAACTCTAACTTTTCTTATTTATTTTTTTTTCTAAGAAAGTGTGTGTGTAATCGGTTCAAAACCACATCAATTCTAAAGCATGTTCCACCAGAGGAACATGGAACCCGAACCCGTTTCAATGAATTTAAATTCGAATTAAAAAAAATAATCTAAAGTTAACAAAAAATTATAATTAAAAAATGTTAATTTATATAGAATTTGACTTCTGTATCTGTACACTCAGAGAATTGTCTATATGCTATTGATGAATTTATACACTGATTCAATTAAGATTCACTGGAATTCGTCTATTGAAACTTTTAATAGAATTGATGCAATTTTTCATAAAATTTTATGAAACTTTCATATTATTTATTAAAAATGTCATACACGCAAAAAAGTTTTATTAAAAAAAGATTCATAAAAATTATGAAGCTTTTTCATAAAATTTTATAAATTTGGCATTTACATTGTGAAGAAAACTTCATTAGCTTATTGAAAATTTTGTTTAAAATATGATCCGATAAAATTCTCTCAGAGTAAGTTCGCTCAAACTTTAGGTTATTTTTTACTGTTAATGTCCCTTAGTAACGAAAAAGATAGGTACAACAAAGTAAACTGGTATTCTCAATTAACTGAAATTAATCTCAAAGATAACTCAAATTTTTTTAGCGATGCCTTAATGAAAATATCATAGGTGTAGGAAAAATCTTATTAAAATTTAAAAAACTTTAGGTATAGCATTTCTTTAAATGCAATATTAAATTTTATTGTGTCAGTATTAGGGTTTGGGGTTCGGGAATTCCCGGGAAAAGTTTGCCGGGAATTCCCGGGAAAATAATATATTTTTCCCGGGAAAACGGTAAATTTTAAAAATATTAAATTTTTTAAATTGTTTTTGTTTCGAATAGGATTTTTTTAATTTTAGTCATAAAAAACATTTTAAATACCAAAACAAAAATGCCATTGTTAAAATCTTTTAAAAGGGAATACATTTATTTGACACAGAAATAAAATATTTGCAAAGTAATTAGGAGCATTTCAACTTATAAAGATTTTTCGCATAACTTATTCAAAATTTAAGTAGTAAAACCTAAAAACTTGGTAAAATGTTTAAAAGAAATATGAAAAAAAAGTTTTGTTTCTTACAAATAATCGCCCTTACTATCTAAAATTTTCAAATGTATATTTTAGTTAAAGTCAACTTTAGTTAAAATATTGACTTGGCTTATTTTTGGAGCATTCTGATTGGTTAATTTATTTTCAACAAATCAAAATATTTGAAAATATAAATATTTTTGTAAGGTTTTCATACACAAAATGAACAAAACCGTTTTATTAAAAATAAAGTCGACTTTAAATTTAAAATACTCCTTTATATTAAGGGTCAATAATTTTATAAGTAACGTTTTCATTAATAAATATGAAAAGAAAAGACTAATGGTTAACGGTGGTATCTAAATTTGGTTATCCGACATCTAAATTTAGTTTACAAAAAAAAAAAAAAAATTGATGGTCATGCAACTTCTCTTGAAGAAAACAACAACAAGAATAACGTTTCAGCTAAAATTAGCAAAGTACCCGAAGAAAAAAGTGTAAGCTGAATAGGCTGAATAGGATACCATTTCCTGAAATGGTATCCAAATTAGCCGCAGTCAATCCGCACCATAACTAGATCTTCGTTTATTCGAGAAAGTTTTTATAATAAAAACCTGGCATTGCAAAAAAATGAAACCGATGTAAAAAACATTATATTAAATTACTACAATCATTTAAAAGATATCATGATAAAAGAAATATCGAGCAATATTTCTAACAATAGGAGATTTACTATATTCTTAGATGAATGGACAAGAATATCACAAAAGAGATATTTGAACATATGTATAAACGGAAATAATTCATTTTATAACCTGGGGTTGGTTTATATATCAGGAAGATGTAATGCTGATGAAATAAGAAGAATTGTAGAAATAAGACTAGAAGAGTTTTATTTGTCTTTGGAAAATAACATTGTGGCCACCATATCTAATGTGCCAAGTGTGATGAAACGGTTTGTTTCCGACAGTCCAGTAGTGGGTGCTTTCTGCTGGAATCATGCAATTCATTTGGCAGTGCTTAGAGTAATTTATGTGAAATCAAATGTTCAACATTCTGATATTTTTACTTTGAATTCTCACTACACAGACTGAATTTGTACTGAAATAGTGTTTTTTTTTAACAAAAATTACTTATATAGGTGGTTTTCATTAACAATTTTGTTCAAAAATATTTCCCGGGATTCCCGGGAATCAAATTTTTTCATTCCCGTTTCCCGGAAAATAAAAAAGTCCGGGAAATCCCAAACCCTAGTCAGTATTGATTAAAAATTTTTTTCTGAACAAAAAATCTACGTTAAGTAATCGATATGTAACAGTTTTAGGTTTGCTGTTCTCAGCTTACTAATATTTTGCTAGTTTCAGCAGTTCTTTCTGCCATCTTTAACGAAATTTTAGTAGATTTAGCATCATTTTTACAGACCTTTTTTAAAAAATTTCAGATTCCGAAACTTTTCAACCTTAGAATATGAAAACTTTTTTATTAAATATATCGTGTTTATATGTATGTAACGTTAATATTTAATGAAAAGTGTGTTTTAATTGATAAAAAGTTAAGGAAATACATTAATTTTGCATTAAACGATTAATCGACTAACCGCCAATTTTCTCGATTAACCGACCCGAATAACCGGTTAATCAATTTTAGTGATTTTTCGAATAATGCATTAACCGGTTAACCGCCTATGTCGAATAATTAGAAACACTAGGTCTAGATAAAACAGACCCATCAGTTGTTAAGTCCAGACTTTTAGACGTGGGCCTTAAATGTATCGATGTTAAAATTGTTAGTAGAGCCTATGCTCGAGCTAGGGAGAGTAACAACGAACAAATTATAGCTGTGTTCGGGTACTCAACATTGGGATCCAGCGGGATCCCAATTTTACCAAAAAGCGTTTTCTTACTACACAATTGGGTAAATGAGAGCTGTCATGAGAGAGTAATATTCTTGTTCTTCTTGCACGAGAAAGCCCAGACTTTTTTTTCGTGTAAATTTGGGTAAATTGTTTTAATCAGCTGTTATATCATCAGTTGGGTGCAACTAGTTCAATTGAACTCTTCACTGATTTGAACCAAAGACCTAGTTCACAACTAATAGCTCTTTTAGTTCAATCGATCATTTCATTCATTCAAAAAAATATGTTTATCATTTACAAAAATTAGTATAATAGTTGCAAAAGCCTATCGGTGATTTTACAACTCCATAAAATTACCGACAATTGTGTGAAGACGCTTGTTTAAATGTGTTAAAGAGTTAAATATGTAAATAAATCGAAGCTTTTGTTTAATATTAAAATCTTTTCCAAATTTAATAAACTATGTATTCCTTTTTGTAAATAGAAATGCCTAAAGAGGAAATTTTTTATTAAATTTTTGATTTAAAAAGGGGTTTAACTAGAAAAGCTATCTAGATTTTTACAACAAATTGAACAAGAACTAGAAAGAGCGCTCACCAAAACGAACTATAATGCACAAATCTATTGACATTTGTTTTTCGGGCTTCAAATGTGGTTTTTCGCGTTCGCTTACTTTTGTGCATTTTTGTTATTTCGGGAGAGTATTTCTTGTTAACTCTCATTTTACCGAACTTTACCCAAAAAGTAAAGAAACAGAGCTTATATTTATGGTCTACTTCGAGAAAAAGTCAATCACATTAAGAGAATTAAGGCAAAACTACTCAGCCATCAACTACATAAAAGTCAGGTGGGAATACTAAAAACCCAACAAAACAAAACTGACCCAGTGTTATAATTGTCAGATGTATGGACACGGTGCCAGCAGATGCAATGTTAAAACATTTTGTGCCCATTGCGCCGGGAATCACAAAACTGAAGAATGCAAGTCAACCATTGTAAAATGTGCTAATTGTAAGGGCCCCCATAAGGCTATGTCCCCTGACTGCCCTAATAGGGAAACATATAAGCAAATAAGGCAACGTGCTCAACCAAAGAGTACCAGACAAAGAAGCCAACAATTCAACAACCAATCAAATTACAATGTTAATTTTCCAAATGCTTTAAATCAGAGCGAAACACCAAGTCCATCTAGAACGGGTTATAACCAACCATTCACTCAAAATAACTATAATAATTTGTTCTCTTTAGAGGAATTAAAAAATCTTACGGTTGAAATAATTTCAAATTTAAAAAATGCAAGTCTCGTGAAGGTCAATTTGAGGTTGTTACAAATCTTGCATGCAAATTTTTGTACCAATGAACAGCAACATAACGTTATTACAATAGAATGCTCGTAGCATGTGTACTAAAAAAGACGAATTATTCCATTTCCTGGAAAAAACCAATATTGACATTTGTTTACTTTGTGAAACCTGGCTAAATAAGAAAATTATAATAAAACATCAGAACTTCTACTGCTACAGATACGATCGTCAACGTGGTGGAGGAGGTGGAGGAGGTGGAGTAGCTATTTTAATTAAAAAACATATTCAGCATCAACTTATACCTCCTATTAACACAGAACTGATTGAAAACATAGGTGTTAAGGTAAAATCTGGTAATGACTTTATAAATATTTATTCTTGCTATTATCCTGGTGGGTCAACAAACAGGGACCCTAGAAGAAAACAAACATTTGCGTCAGATATTCGTAAACTAACGAGCTCAAATAAATACATATTAGGAGGAGATTTTAACTGCAGACATAGTTATTGGGGATGTCAAAGAAGTAATGGCTGGGGTAACAGAAACTCCAACTAAACCAAACACAAATAGTATTTCCCCATGAATATACTTATATTCCGGCTGATCCAAGTAAACAACCGTCAACTCTAGATTTTTTTCTAACTAACATATCTCAAAATATGTCCGCAGTAAAAGTTATAAATGACTTGAGTTCTGACCACCTACCAATCATTAGCACAACTAATTTAAATTATGAAATGGTAGACAATTTATGCTACGCTTTCAGCAAGGCAAACTGGCCGCATTTTATAAAATTCATAAACAGGAATCTTCCTGTGGCGGATAGCTTTAATGAAATAAACAACAGCACTCAAATTGACAACATGATAAATGTTTTTAATAATGTAGTAAAAATGGGAATAGATGAAAGTGTGCCCAAACGTAGAATTGCACCAACCTCTAAACCCTTACCAAACAACATAAAAATTATGATACAATTAAGGAACGTATTTAAAAGAAACTGGAAGCGTTAAAGAGATGTTAATGATCGTCGAGCTATGACACGTTTAAATAAAAATATTACGAATGAAATAAACCACTTCAGAAACCAAACGTGGAATAACATGTTGTCCAATTTGGACAAAGCATCTTCCCCTTTTTGGAAAGTTTCAAAAATGTTAAAGAAGAAATCTAGCAATATTCCAATTTTAAAACACAACAATGTAGTATGTTTCACCCGGCAAGAAAAGGCTGAAATTTTGGATCACAACTTTAATTTGAACTACCGTATTTCATCAAATTTAAGTGATACTACTACGATTACTGAGGTTAATGGTGTTGCAAACCTTATTCGTAATATTAACCCAATCCCACAAAACTGTTAATTCACTACTACTGAAAAAGTTGGTGTAATTATAAAAAAATTGAAAAACAAAAAAACTCCAGGTTTTGACGGTATTAATAATAAATGTCTAACAAATTTACCTAATAAAGGTATCAACTATCTAACGAACATCTTTAATGCTTGCCTTAAATTATGCTACTTCCCCAGTGATTGGAAAATCTCAAAAACCATACCAATACTCAAGCCAAATAAACCTCCTGATTCTCCACTTTCTTATAGACCAATAAGTCTGCTCTCTTCTATAAGTAAAGTCTTGGAAAAAATTATTAAGGAAAAGCTTATTAATTACGCAATTGGAAAAATATCAAAGTTTTTTAGACAATTTTAAACAATATTTGGACAATTTTGAAAGATTTTTTTGATAATTCTGAAACATTTTTCGACAATTTTGAATGATTTTTGGATAATTTTAAAACATTTTTGGAAAAATTTAAAACATTTTTGCATAATTTGGAAACACTTTAGACAATTTTGGAACCTTTTTAGACAATTTTAAAGTATATTTGGACAATTTTAAAACATTTTTAGACAATTTTAAAACAATGGTGGAGTTATTTTTTCTGTTATTTCAAAAAAAAAAAAAAAAAAAAAAAACGTTGCCAATAAAGCTAAAAACACAATTTCAGCAAAAAAATTGCTAAAAACTAGTATACTTCATATACAAGAAGCTTTACTAATTTTTCTACTAACTTATTTTTTTGAGTGCAATTGTGAGCCCTCATAACTCAAGAAATTTAAATGACTCTCAAAAAATATGATGCTTGGAGCTATCGTATTTTAGAGTCGTAAATTATTTCAATATACACTCTTTTTTTGAAACTGCTTTTTTCAAAAACAAAATAATGCTCACCAAAAAAATACCTGACCAGGAAGGAGGTGTAAAAGCACCTATACTGTTCATCAAGAATGCGTTCAAATTGAGGTGAAAAACGCATTTTTTTAACATTAGCTTGTCTTACTTTAAGTCTGATTTGCACTTCATAAAAATGAGTGATTCGATGTTCTTTTTTATATGGGAAAACAATTTTTTTTTTACTGTTTAAGGAGAGATGAAAAGTAATTACTTGTGAATGCATTCAAATATACATTTAAGAAGTGCTATTTATGACGAACTTTAAAAAATAATTTTTTCTTAAATTCAATAATAATAATTATTTCGCACAACTAAATCGAAAGAAAGTTAAAGTATATTCTGATTGTAATTATAATTGTAAATCCGACCAGAAAAAGGTTTCGTTCGTTTTTGTTGCGAAGGATTTTGGTTGCATTTTATCATTTTATAGAAAATTTTGACAAGTCCATTTTACCCCATTCGAATTTCGGATCCAAACATTAGTTGGCTTTTAACCAGACTGGTGTAGGGTATTATATTAACTTTTTTACTCGTTTATATATAACTTTTTTTATTTTTGTTACCACTGCAATTTAACAAACATTTGCTTAATCGACCTATTGTAGAGTTTAATAAACTCTTAATTAGCATTTATGCTCTACTTTACTTTTGTATTTAACTTATTCTATCGTATAAAAAACACAAGTTATTTATGAACTCATATTGCATTCAACACGAAATCTAAACATATTTATAAACAAGCATACAAAATTACAACTAATACAAAAAAATTTGCATTATTTCTTCATATACAACACTTAAATGGGCTCTTGAAATATGCAATTAATCAAACATTTGTATATTTTCTTTCCTCTTGCAGAATTTTCAGCACAAATTGCTGAGACTAGTGTTAAACCCGACACTACGGAACGTATAAAAATCGCATTTTTATTAACATTAAATGGACGTGCTTTACGACAAGTCCATCGTTTATTAAAAGCTCTATATGCACCCCAACATGTCTACTATATTCATGTGGATAAGGTAAGTGTTTTTGCCAGTTTAAACTATTTGTTATCGTATTTTTAAGTTGAATAATTAAAACTAGTTTAATTTTTTTTGTTTTGTTTTAATTTTCCCACTAATTTGTCTCGAGGCAGTCGTTTGGTTTAATTAAAATAAATTAAACAGCATAGATTACATATATATCTTACTCTTCTTCTTCTTTTGTCAACAAACACATTTTTTTCACACACATTCAAATATTTTTTGTATAGGTATTAAACGTATGTATGTCCAACACATTCTCATGTGTTACGTGCACTGACAGCAAATGTCAAAGAGTAAGAGATCTATGTAATCTACATTAAACAGAGATTAAACGAAATCATAATGAAATATCTACATTAAAAACTACGGCAGTAATAAAATGTCAAAATCATACATTTTGTAGATTTTTCAAAAACTGTAATTTTAAAATATTATAAAAATTATAACCCTATAAGCAATTTTGCTTGAAAATCAAGTTAAATACCAGCATTGTCTTGAATTTTTTAACTCAAGTTTGAAATATTTTCATAAAATTGAAATATAAAATCTACTTTACTTCAAGCTAAAAATTTAAATGATTTTAATTTTTAATTGATTTTCGCAGTTTCGGCAGCGTTTTACTGCAGTGCGACAGTTGTCGATAAAAAGGTTTTTTTAATTTTCTTTTATTTCTGTCTGTCGAGAAACTAGAACATTTTTCAAATAAATAAAAGCTTACTTCAACTAAAATTCAATAAGAAATTTTTAAAAATATTGAGGGTAGGGGAATGTAGTGTACCTTGGTACTTTTGAAGATTCATCATCAAGGTACAGTCCAAATTGTTAAGTAATATCCCTTAATTGCAATATATTAATCATTTATACGGCATAATGGGTTAGGGCAGGAGTGGCAATACTGCTGCGTGCCAGAAACGGACAATTTTTTTCGTAAAAGTTTCTCGCGTGCCCCCTTAAGTTTATTTTTCCTTTGTGACCCCTTTTTCTTTGAAAAGTTTCTAATTTTTGCTTCTAAAAATGTCATCACATATTTATATATTTTCCGACACTACGAATAACTCTCATGAAGTACGCCCGGATGGGAAAAATTATATAACATCCAAAAAACGTAACGTAACGATTTTTGGCGTTTATTTCAATTTTGGGGTTTTAATCTTCATATTTTGAAATTATTTCATCAAGAAAAAACACCCAATAAAACAAACTTCAAAATTAAAAATGTTTGAAGATTATTTTAGTTCAATTTTTATTTGGTTATTAATTGGGTTATTTTGTAAAACGCAACGCCTTGCGTTGCGTTGAATTGTGTGTAAATTGTTATTGTTACAAAAACAATTTGTATAGAAAACAACGCAACGCAAGGCGTTGCGTATTACAAAATAACCCCCTTAATTTTGTTAACACATTGAGTGCCACCATATAAGAAAAAAATATATTATTAGAAAAGTGCCAATATATAATAACAGGGTTAAATTAATTTTAAAAAAATGTCTTCTTCTAGGTGCATAACATAATATTTATTCAATTTACTGTGCTGCCGCAGAAATTAGAAACCGCCGGCGGTACACATGGCACTCTAATTAAAGCAAAGTGTGAACCGCCGGCGGTGCACATGGCACTCAACGTGTTAAGTTAAAATTTTGGGCGCTACGAAATAACCCCAATAAGATAATAATACGATTTTTTATAATTCAATGATTTAGATATGTAAGAAAAAAATCTCGCGATTTTTGTCTTCATACCTATGAATAAAATTAAATCATGGAATTTATATATATTCTTTGAATTTGTAAATTCAGACATGGATTTACAATGAAATTTCAATTTCAGACGTCTCTGCGATTAAAATCCAATTTCAGGTGTAGAAATTATTTGAATGTTGGTTTCATTTTTGCCTGGCAGCATGTCGACAAATTACAACAAAAACTAATATACAGCTATGGATAATAATATTTCCTTTCTATTATAGTAAACTGTAATCAAGTAGTCTCAGATTATATATAAAACTTTGCAATATTTAAAACATGCAAATATTTACAACAAAATTACTTTACTTAGTTCATATTTGACTTGGACATAAAAATAGGACACTTGCAATAGTTGTCAAAATTTTACTCGATGCACTTAGTAATAATTCTCTTTTCATAATTTGCGTTTGAAATAAGTAAATTCTTTTCTAATTGTACCAATATGGGACGTGGAAAACATTGTAATCCAGAAAAACTAAGACATATCTCAATTCCACAACGAAATGAAATCTCCAGCTGAAATATCTAAAATACTAAAGTGTTCGCGAAATATCCCAGGTAGAAAAATACAAACGGCAAAACGTTGGCAAATCACTGTATATGGTGGTACAAGGGCTGGCAGAGCGTCCGTTTTTCGAAAATTAAAGAACTGGGTCAACCTTGAAATGATAACGTCGATCTTCGGTTGGCCGTTTATCTTTCCGAACGTTGGCAAAGCGTTGGTAACAATAGTAAAATAAGTGCTCTGCCAATCGGTATTTTAGATCAACGGTTTTTTATTCAATTCTTCATGAAAAAATCTGTAAAATCCCAAATACCGAAAAAAAGAGAAAATTATATTTTAGTATAGCAGCACTATATCTAATAAGCGAATACATCTCTGCTTAAAACTACAAATTCAATAGATTTTCACACAAATTTTACCATAAGAACAATTTTCCAGTTTTATCAATAGACTTGAAAACTGGTACTTAAATAGGGTCAACATTAAGTGATCAGTTTGTGTATTTTTTACATACAGTCATAAGTTTCGTAAAACAAGTACTGGCAAAATCCTTTTTGCAAATGTTGGCAAAGCGCTGCAATCCAATGTTTTGCCAGTAGTATTTTTTCATGTACAGTCGTAAATTTTGTGAAACAAGTACTGGCAAAGTCCTTTTACCTAACGTTGGCAAATCGTTTTGAACCGATGTTTTAACGGTGGTTTTTTTCATAAACAGTGGTAAACTTTGTAAAACTAGTATTGGGAAAGCACTCTTTCCAAAGGTTGGCAAAGCGTTCTAAATTAGTGCTTTTGCAATGATTTTTTGGTACCATTATAAAGCAACGCTTTGACAGTGCTTTGTTTTTTGTACCGTCGGCAATTTCTACCTGGGATGGTATACAATGCTATTCGTCTATGTGCTGCCGACAAGAAATATCAGCAAAATAAAGAACGTAAGCCAATCCGTCGTAAAACTACAACTTATATGGACAGGACTATAGTACGCAAAAGCAAACTCAACCCTTTTATGTCCTCCCGTCAAATAAATAATGAAATCAGGGAAAAATTCAACGTTAAAGTGTCAGACAGGTTAGTAAGAAGAAGACTGAATGAAGCAAACTTATTTGGACGAATAAGTAGAAAGAAGCCTCTTCTTTCAAGAAAAAATATTAAGAAACGTATTGATTTTGCCAAAACCCACGAAAGGAAATGAGTTGTCCTTTTGGAAAAATGTGCTTTGGAACGATGAAACGAAGGTAAATCGTGTCGGACTAGATGGTAGAACATTTGTAAACCGCCCAAAAAAAACCAGGATTTAAGCATTAAGTACACTCAGAAGACCTTGAAACACGGTGGGGGTAATATTATAGTATGGGGGACTTTTTCCTGGCTTGGTGTTGGGCCTATCGTAAAAGTAGAAATGGCTCCATAACATTCTTAAGAATGTTATGGAGCCATTTGCCTATGAAAATATGCCACCTAAGTGGATTTTTACGCAAGACAATGATCCGAAGCATTCGTCGAACATAGTGAAGGATTGGTTTTTACAAGAACAAATTAAGGTTTTGGACTGGCCAGCCCAAAGTCCGGACCTTAATCCAATAGAAAATCTATGGAATGATGTAAAAACAAAAGTTTCGCAAAACAATTGCAAAAATTCCACCGAACTTTGGGCTGGTATTCAAGAAGCCTGGTACTCTATACCAAAAGAAAGATGCCAGAGATTAGTTGAGAGTATGCAAAGACGATGCGAAGCGGTTATTGATAATAATGGATACAGCACAAAATATTAGTTTAATATTAACGCTAAAAAAATAATAATTGTTTTAAAAACCCAAAAAATGTACGGTTTTTTGTAAAAATATTAAATGTGTCCTATTTAGAAGCAGAGCTTCGAAAAACTTAATTCAATTTAAGCTTAAATCACGAAAAATTAAATTCAGATTTTAAAAATATTCATGTACCATTCCATTAAACCATTCGTAAAGAATTCATTCATAAGCTTCATTCCCAAAGCTTTAATATGAATTGAATGAATTCCCAACTTGAATCATTCAAATCGCATGTTCATTCACCATTTTACTAATTGAATGAAGAAATTTTATTATCATTCACTTAGTGCAGTGTAGTTTGAAACTAACACATAATCAAAACCAAAGCATACAAGCTGAAACAAAGCATACGATACTATTTATTTCTGTTAAATGAATTTTAAACGTTTTTCATTTGTATTATGCTAATATTTCAGCAATTACATCCAAATTTAAATTTTTCATTTGATTAAGTGAATGAAAACAAATCATTTTTCATTCACCTTTTTATTAAATGGATTCAGGTAAATTGGGTTTCATTCAGTTAGAATTCAATCAAAATAGAATGAATTCATATAATTTAAAGCTATTGGGACTTAAGCTATCGAATTAATTCCATAAGAATGCAATTAGGGAATGAAATTTAACCCAAATTTCATTAATTTTTAAAAAGTGAATGAAAGAATTAAGTCTTTTAAACCTTTGTTTAGAAGTCCAGGTATTTTTATTAGTTTATACATATTTACCAATATATATAAAATAGTTGAAGGATTTTTATTTAAATAAAGAATGAATTACAATCATCAATAATAACACTTCCCGTATATGAAATAAAAAAAATTATTTTTGTTTTACGCGTGCCACAGTTTTGCCAGCCCTGGGTTATGGTTATGGTGTAATACAGAAAATAAATATTCGTGTAAATGTTCTTTGCTTTCGTTCTAATCACTAAATAGAATTAAAAGCTTGAATGTTAAAAAGCACAAAATACATTGCTTTGCTATTGAAGGAGCTTCAGTCAAAGTAACAACTATAACATAGAGAAAAATAATAGCTTTGTTAAAAACATGTGATTTTTG
The DNA here is from genome assembly GCA_949987735.1 of Leucophora obtusa. Classification (NCBI taxonomy): domain Eukaryota; kingdom Metazoa; phylum Arthropoda; class Insecta; order Diptera; family Anthomyiidae; genus Leucophora; species Leucophora obtusa. Next base: position 194,059,303 of record OX465296.1, read on the forward strand.
TTGTAATATGAAATAAATAAGTAAAAATGTTTGAGTTTACTTCTCCATTTGTTTTTGCTTTAAAAGTTAACAAATAGACAAAAACTAAAATCTACATTATAACCCAGAGAGAACCCCATAAAGACAATCTGATGATAGTGTTTGGTTACACTTGAAAATGCATTAATTGTCAACCATTGGTTCTAGGAAAGTTTTTTCATAAGTTTTTTCTCTATTTGTTGTAAAATAAATTGTAAATTCTATTTGGAATTTGTCATATTTGATCTTTAAAACCGAACAAAAATAACACTCATTGAAACAATTAAATTTAATAAAAAAAAATTTATTTTATAAAAAAGAAAATATAAAAAAATAGAAAAAAGAAAATATAAAAAAATAGAAAAAAGAAAATATAAAAAAATAGAAAAAAGAAAACAAAAAGTTGTATATTCGTGACCGGAATCGAACTCGAGACCTTCCGACTTTTCCTTATTTTAACAAAGCGTTAGTAATTTTTATAAAATCATTGCTCTGCCAGTGTTTTGTTTTTGGTACAGTTGACAATTTCTGTCTGGGAAGCTTCATTCCAGCAATTTTGAAAGCACTTGAATATTTAGTTTTTATGTGCTTTTTGGGTTTTTTTCGGTTTAACTAAACCAACTTTAACTGACATACCAAAAAACAAGCCTGAGGGTTTTTGAGTTAACTATTTGTTAACCCGAGAATTTGTTGTTGTTTTGTAATGGTGGGTCTCATACTGCAGGTTTAAACTTAAGTTAATAGTTTACCCAAAAATTTATTGTTGTTTTGTTTACATTTAACATTTTCTTTTGTTTATAGTTAAGTTAAAGTTAAACCTACAGTATGAGACCCACCGTAATTATATTATTTTTTACAGTTTCTTTTGTTTTATAGTTAAGTTCAAAGATTTTAAAATAACATTTTTATAACTTAAAAATAATAAAATTATTAAACTACCTTTTTTGCTTGTTTGTGTTATAATTTTAGCGTCAAGATTATTTGTACCGCAAATTACAGGAACTAGAATCTCAATTTCCTAACATACGTCTAGCTCCAACCCGTTTTGCAACCATTTGGGGAGGTGCATCTCTTCTTACTATGTTAATGCAGTGTATGGAAGATCTATTAAAATCCTCCTTTCAATGGGACTTTGTTATTAATCTAAGTGAAAGTGATTTTCCAGTTAAAAAGCTTAAAAAACTTGAAGAATTTCTAACTGCTAATCGTAATCGTAACTTTGTTAAGAGCCATGGTCGGGAAACACAAAGATTTATTCAAAAACAAGGTTTAGATAAAACTTTTGTCGAATGTGATACACATATGTGGCGTATTGGTGACCGTAAACTGCCAACAGGTATACAAATAGACGGTGGCTCCGATTGGGTGGGTCTATCACGACCTTTTGTTGATTATGTTTTAGAAAATAAAGATAAAGATGAATTACTTAAAGGACTTTTAGTGATATTTAGACATACTTTATTGCCGGCTGAATCATTTTTTCATACGGTGTTAAGAAACTCAAAATTTTGCGGTACTTATGTGGATAATAATTTACATGTAACAAATTGGAAGCGTAAACTGGGTTGTAAATGTCAATATAAACATGTAGTAGACTGGTGTGGTTGCAGTCCAAATGATTTTAAACCAGAAGATTGGTCACGTTTACAAAATACTGAAAATAAAATGCTTTATTTTGCCAGAAAATTTGAACCCATAATAAATCAGGCTATACTCTTGAAATTAGAACAATGGTTGTATGGACCATATCCAGAAGGTTATACGAATTTACAAGGCTATTGGCAGAGTTTTTATCATTTTGAAGATAAACGAACTAAACAAAATGATTTAACGCTGACTTTAGCTGAGAGTCTCATGAGAAGAATGTGTAAACAATGGAATTTGAAGGGCCACAAAGTAATGGAATTAACCCAATATATGCATAATGATCAGTATAAGGGTTATTTAATAAGATATCAATCTTTGGACCCCCACAATAATACAATTTATGAACTAGAGACACGCATCAGACCTGTGCAATATGCAAAATTTGCTAAAAATTCAAAATTTGCTAAAAGATTAAGAAATTTTGAAATATCTTCTGAATATGATCAAAAGGAACAGATATCTAGAAATTTACATAAATTCTTGGGACCTTATACGGATTTAGTGTTAACCTTTACGTTTTTGGGTTCAGGTTCGGCATCGCCAAAAGATACTTCCCATTCCTACAACTTAACGCTATTATGGTTCGATCCAATGGGACGGTTACAAGATTTTAATGAACTACATATAGAAGATACCCAAACAGATAATATAAATTATTCTAAAGCTCTATTAAAACAACCATTAACACCGGGTATATGGACTGCTAAACTAATAGGACGTTCTGCAATATATGCCCAAACTAAATTTCTAATAACACCATTAGCTATTTATAATGGTGAAAATATACAGGCTGATCGGGCGCGTTTTATTAATGCCGGTGATGGTATAACATTACCAGAAGATTTTACTCTACCACCAGAATGGTCACAATATTTAACACCACCTGAAGAGTTGGTTCAATTAAAAAAATTATCTGCCCGTAATGCTTTAAGAACAGGGGAAAAACTATATGAATGGATAGATGATTTAACGAGTAAATTTCATCATACCAGAGAGACATGTGCCCTTAATGAAGTGGCTACAAAATTAACAACGGCAGCTTTAGAAAAATTACCTGTGTGCAAAGAAACAAGCTGGAGCTCATTGTCTCCAGATCCTAAGAGTGATGTTTATACATTAATAAAAACAAAAAGTTGAAAAGATTTAATTGAACTAAATCAATTTCTTAATTAAAGAAACAACCAAACCAAAAAAGTATGCAATATATTTTAAATATTAGCAGCCAAAAAAAGAAATGGGCAATATTTTTTTTTAATCTTACTCAAGCAACTAAAAATATGTCATTATATATATTTTAAAATATACATACATAGGTAATTAGAAACAAATTTAATTCGCTTTTAAATAATGTAAAATTCAAATCCATTGTTGGGATATTATTGTTACTTTTTTAAGAAGAATCTTACAAAATTTCTAACAAGATGTAATTTAACTACAAAGCACAACTCTAATTGTAAATCACACTTTTGGGCTTATTTTTATAAATCTATAAGCATTGCATATAATTATATGCTTAAAATAACAATTTATGTTTTTTAACAATTTCATAATTATGTGTCATATATATGTATATTTTTTTTTATCAAAATCTTTCTATTTTTTTGTTTTTAGTAGATTTGTGATATATATAAAATTATGTCCATTTTTATTATTTGTTGTATTGCTCATATTTTAGCATTGTAAATATTAACAAAATCTCATAAAAATGTATCCATTTCGAATTTGTATATTGTTTTTAATTAAGATTATTAAAGTATTTTTTATATTTAAATTAAGAACAAACTGTAAATATCCAAGTTAGTTAAATGAATGTTATATAATTTTTCTTTCTTAAAATTTTTATCTAAATTGTCTAGATATTTCATTAGTGTTATGAAATCTAAAATATTTTAAAAAACAACTCAAATTTTCACTAAACAAAAAATAAATCAAATCATCTTAATCATAACTTAAAATGTTTTAATTCAATTCAAATCAAAAAAAAAATTCTTAATCAGATTTTTAAATACATTTGTATACGTATACAGTTGTGGCCAAGCATTTAAGTCAATTCAAGTTTTGTTCTATTTTTATTGTTGTTGCCTTTATTTTTAATGATCAAAATAGTGTCCAAATTCGCCACGAGAGGCAAGGAGATGGTTTAGAAAATTGTACAGAATTTTAGCGTAATGTTTAGTTTTTCATTTTGTCACTTGTTTTCAGTGGGCGTGGCTTTTAACGAAAAATAGCGATATAAACCTCTTATCAAATTACATAGTAAAATTTAGGCAGTACTGATCGGTTCTGTACATACTGTATATTTTTGGAAATCCTATAAAATTTTCTTAAGTCTTGCATTATCTTTATCTACAAATAGTCACCAGACTTAAAATTGCAGCACTTTAAACATGACCAAATTTTTCTTTGTTTTTAGCGATTTTAATAGAAAGTTAACAACACTGAAATTTTAACAGGAAATGCTTTTTACTATAAAGCTGCCTACACACTAGGGAACATGGTTGAGGGAACAAAAAATATCAAAAAATTTTGTAAACACGAAATGCACGCTCTCAACACGCACACACACACAAACGCACTCACATATTCACAAAAAATGCTCTCTTTTTTTGAGTATGTTCCCTAGTGTGTAGGCAGCTTAACGTAAAAAAAATCTTGACTGATTTACTATATTGTGGTAAGAAAAGCATAAAACTATTCACTTTAAAATTTTAGTGCTGTTAACGATATTAAAAATCGTTAAAAACAAATAAAAATTTGGGCATGTTTAAAGTGCTGCACTTTTAAGTCTGGCGACTATTTGTAGATAAAAATAATGCAAGACTTAAGGAAATTTTATAGGATGTCCAAAAATATACAGTTTGTACAGAACCGATCAGTACTGCCTAAATTTTACTATGTAATTTGATTAAAGGTTGATATCACTAATTTTTCGATAAAAATAGAAGAAAACTTGAAATGACTTAAATGCTTGGCCACAACTGTATATAGGTATATATTTTAATAATATGTAATTAGGTCCATTCGATTACTGGATAATTTGTACAAATTTGTACAAATTTTTATTGGATGGCGTTCGTTAACATAAATAGTCAGTAAACAGAAAGAAAAAAGAGAATAAAGTGACAGTTCTATGCTGAGAGTTTCTAAGTCTTCTTCTTTTTCTTGGAAATTTTTACTGGATGAATTTTTGCCAGTAAGAATTTGCAAGCAGAAAAAACATTATATGTTTCGAAAACACATGTTTGTTTACTCTAAATAAAAAAAAATATTTTCCAATTATGTTCTTTTATGGAAATGCAAAGCAGTAAAACTTTCAAAATAAATTATGGAAAAGATAAGAACACCTTCTAAAAATTGCCTGCTTAAGATCTAATATCAAAAATTCTCTTCTTCCATAGCGATCTGTTCAAATTTATTTGTATATTTGGTGTTGTAATCAACTGTGTCTACAAACTTGCAAATTGTTGTAAATTTTCTGTTCGCGTACATGTTTGGGAAAATTTGAGTCAATCTTGTCTTAAGGCTGACTTATCCAACCGTAAACGTATCTGTAACGAATCAGCTGTTTCGATACCACAAGAAGAAATGTATACGAATGGTTACTAACACGTAAATGTAAACGAACTTGCCGGATCATTCTGTTGAAATCAGAATTTTCTATCCGGCATCGAAACAGCTGACTGATTTTAGTCGGAAAAAATGTGAAATGAATAAAGAAAAATGATTCAAACAACAAATAAGGAATAAAAATTAACAAATAAATGGAAAAATTTAGAATAAAATATAAAACCACATGAAATAGATGCTAAATAGTAATGTCGTTTACGATAATCTATAAGTGTACTTTTTAGCTACGGCACGGTACAGTTACATCACATATACGTTTACGGTCCCATAATCCGCCCTTAATTCTTACTGGACTTGACTGAGAAAAGTAATCGAATGGACCCATTTTTTAATAACAGGTACTTTTTAATAAAAGGTACTTTTTAATAAAAGGTACTTTTTAATAAAAGGTACTTTTTAATAAAAAGTACATTTCAATAATAGATACTTTGTAATGAAAGGTAAGTTTTAATAAAAGTACTTTTTAACAAAAGATATTCCCCCTGATTATGTAAGGCGTTGGCGTATTTGGTAAAAACGCCTCCAGACAAAACGAATTTTTCAAAATCTAAATTAACCAAAAATTGAAATTTTTCTGGCGAATCTAATACAATATTAGTGAAATACTGTTAAATATTGCAAAAACATTTGTTATAATGATTTTACTGTAAAAACGCCTAAAAACGTCTACGCCTTACATTATCAGAGGGATTTTTTTTTATAAAAGATATTTTTAATGTGCTTTTTTTTAAAAGTTGTTTTCTTATGTTTTAGGATAATAATTTTCATTAACATGAACATTTGTATTTGGAAAAGTGTGAGTGTTAGTAAAAAACTTGAAAGGCAAAAATTGATCGTGTAACGCCCATGTAAAAACGGAGTTTATCACAGGTTTGGCAGGCAATACCGCTAAAATACCGTTATCGATCCAATACCCTTTCAACTGACTACCGTTACCCCTAAAATACCGTTACCGAAATAACCGAAATACCGTTATCCTTAAAATACCGTTACCGAAATAACTGAAATACCGTTATCCTTAAAATACCGATACCGAAATAAACGAAATATCGATACCCTTAAAATACCGTTACCTAAATAAATGAAATACCGTTACCCCTAAAATACCGTTACCGTTATTTTTAATTTTCTGCTTTTGGTAATTTTACTTGGGTATTGAGTATTTTTCGTACTTTAAGTTGGTAAATTGGTTTTGTTTTTAATTTCGTTTGTTTTTTGTAAAAAAAAATGAGGGATGCATTGAAATAACTGACTAACGTTATCCTTAAAATACCTTTACCGAAATAACTGAAATATCGATAACCTTAAAATACCGTTACCGAAATAATCAAAATACCGTTATCCTTAAAATACCGTTACCGAAATAACTAAGAAACCGTTATCCTTAAAATACGGATACCAAAATAAATCAAATAGCGTTACCCTTAAAATACCGTTACCGAAATAACATAAAATAGCGTTACCCTTACCGATAACCGAATCGTTTCGGTTACCATCCATGGTTTATTATAAACATGTTCAGTAGGGTTTCCAAGCTTGTTTGGAGGAAAATAAATTTTGAGTTTTTTAAAGTCCTACCCCCTGGAAATATTTATCTGGGTGTATAACTTCGTCACCCAAAAAATTAGGATAAACAGACATCGGGAAGACGTGCCGCATCGGCCTTGAAGTTTGGAACACGGATTACAAGGGGAAAATATGACTTTTGGTGCATTTTCTCGAAAACATTGATATTTTAAAACTAACGCGAATTAAAAACATTACAAAATCGTAATTTGGAGTGAATTCTGTTTGTAATAAAGCAATAAAATCTTAAATCGGTTAAAAACAGCCGAGTTATTACAATTTCCCCAGGCAACTGATGTGTCGCAGACCACTTAATCAAGAAATTCGGGTCCAAATTTTAAAATTCATTGAAATAATCTACTACAGAAACATTTTTTTATTTTATAAGTTCCAAGAAACTCAGATAAGAACTATTTTTTCTACTGTGTTTTGCTAAATTAGTGCCAAAATGGTCGGAATTCTTAGACACTGTTTTCAAATCTACAATTTTACATTTTTTAATTTTTTTTAAAAGAAATTTTAAAAAATTGACAATTACAGATGTGAAAAAATTAGTGATGTGTATTTTAAGGTATATTTGTCATGTTAAATAGTTAACAGATCAATGTTAACTCTAGAGTGCAACAAATCCGTACTCCAGAGTCAAACAACCCGACTAAAAAAGATGTTATATAATCATATATCACCATATATAAACCAATATATACGTCCATATCTAATTTGATCCGAATATTGGAATATATAATTATATCAAGCGAGATAAGCATGTTATCTCACCTGATACAATTTGATCCGAAAAATGGGTCTATCTAACTGCATCAAATTATATATAAATACATACAATTTGATGAAGATTTTCAAAGAAAATTTAAGTAAATATTATTGAGATCACTCATTTCATTCATATTAAATCTAATGCTTAATGTTTAGAACAATTTTTGCTAACAAACTTGGAAATAGGTGACAAAATAAAACATTACAAAAATTTGTCGGAACAACTTTTTCTAGGTTAGAGTTTTTATCTTTCTTTTAAAATAGCTGAATTAACTAATTAGAAATTTATTAATTCAGTTCGAGGGCAATTTCCTTATTATGAATTAATATAATAAGTACTTTTTTTTCAAAAACTGCTATTTTTCTTCATCAGGATACTCTCCTGACAATTACTTCACAGAGTTTTTGCTTTCAAAAAACCTCTACACTTTCAGGAATGAAAAGACGATCGATTCGGGAATTACGCCACCACTTTCTAAAGAAAACTGATGAATAGGACCAGGAAAATCCCCGAAACGATCCTCTTTTCATTCCTGAAAGTGTAGAGGTTTTTTGAAAGCAAAAACTCTGTGAAGTATTTGTCAGGAGAGTATCCTGATGAAGAGAAAAAAACAGTTTTTGAAAAAAGTACTTATTATGTTAATTCATAATAAGGAAATAGTCCTCGAACTAAAATAATAAATTTCTAATTAATGAATTAAAAAGGTCGAAAAAAAAAATTTTATTTTTTAAAATAAAAATTAAAATCCAACATGATAAAAAATTAACTTTGACAATTAATTTTTTTTTACGGAAAAATAAATGAACTTAAACCATATTTATTTCAACATATGTTTGTCTAATTATTAAATTTAAAAGTAAAAATAATTATTTCGACCTTTAATTCCACAATGAAAAAAAAAATTCCTTTATTTATTTCTTTAAAATTATTTTGAGTTTAATAAAGAGTATTTCGCTAACTATTTGGAAAATATATGTTAAATTCAATTATAAACATTTATTTATATGTCAAAGTGCAAAATTCAAAACCAGATCCACAATTTCGGAGTTTTTTTTTTTAATTTTTATAGTGCAATTAAACTTTATAAAATTTTGTATAATTAGATATCATGTCAGATAAATTTATACATAAAATTATTACAATTTTATATTAACTTTGTTATATATTTTGATATAAGATTGTTTAGAGAAGCTTAGACGCCATTATATATAATTATGTATAAACTATATTTGCAGATCTCTTAATATATGCCTGGAGACCAAATCGCATATGATTATATATAACGTCATATCAAACTTATTTATAAAACCAAAGTGTTAATATAAATGTATATGGTCGTTTAAAGCCACACATATAAACATTTATAATTATATCAAATCATATAAGATTATATGAAAACTTTTTTAGTCGGGAACTTTGACTCTGGAGTGGAATAAAAAAGAATACTAATACAAAAATGTATTAGTAAGAAAGAGAAAAGAACTAAATTTTCTACAGATTGGAGTACTCCATCATTGTAAACGCACCTTTACTCTGGAGTGGAGTAAAAAGAGATAGTAAAATACAAAAATATGTTAATATGAAAGAAAAAAAATCTGCTACAGATTGGAGTACTCCATCATTGTAAACGCACCTATATGTTAGCAAAATAGTACTTTCTATTACATTTTGAACAACCATGTGTAAGAGAATAAGCACAATACAAATGGAAAAGGAATCTTAAGGTTCAATTAGACGTGCCATATCGCCATAGCCGTAACCATAACGCCATAGCAGAAAACCAAAAAAAAAAAAAAAAAAAAAAAAAAAAATCAATTGGTTTCTACGGTTACGGTTATGGCGTTATGGCATGTCACCAATAATCGTATACATTGTAGCCCATAAGATTGGTTTGAACAGCTGTTTTATATGGTTATGGCACGTCTAATTGAACCTTTAAATCGTGACGGAAAAAAAATAAACAAAATAGCAACGGAAACGGAATCTGACTTTTATAACAGAACACATAGTCAGTCAAGTTGGTTATATTTTATATTTTTCTTCTTGTCACATTCCAACGTATTGTTGTTATTTGACATTAGTTAGAATAAAAGGCTGTGAAAATGTTATTGTGTTATTGTTGTTTTTTATATATTTTATAAATGTATAAAGTTAAATCCTTTGATATTACTAATACATGTGCATGACGAAATCAACCATATGTCGTACTATGCTTGTACTGTGATTGAAATTCTGGCAACATTAGTAAAATATTCTGAGAGTGAAAACAGGAGAATAAGAAATTCCGTTGAGAAAATAAAATAAGTTTTATCTCTCACGGAAATCGTTGCACGATTTTAATTGTCAAATTGTATGGAAAAAAAACGGGGACCTTTGCATTGTGCTTATACTCTAATCTATAATCGAAAACAGAGTATCAAATCTACTCTAAATTTTCGGCGTCGGCGGCTTTATTGTCGTCTTGAAGTTTTTAGCGGCGGCTATATTATCGCTTGAATATTTTTCTATGAAATTGTAGTTTGTATTAGCAAAAAAATATCATCAGTTTTAAGTATGGAGGTGCGGATGATTAGTTTGACGGATTTGTTTTAGTCAGCTCATATTTTAATCCGGTGAGAGGTAAGTCATACTGTGGCGGCCAAGAAAACGTAAGTGACTGGCGGCGACGCGTTACCGATTTTAAGCCGATGGCGTTGGGACTCAGATCGATAATTCTTATCGAAAGCGCCTTATATCCAGTGTTGCCAGGGTTTGATTATTTATGGTCATTCTGACGATTTTTACTATTAAAATATAGAAATAAATTTTCAAATATAAAGTTATTTTTGCGAATATTATCGCCGTTTTGCCCTACACTGTGCAATAAGATGTACAATACTCTTACACAAGATATCGCAAAACCGTTTTCTTCTACATAAAAATTTCACAATAGACCAACACATTACGAAATATTTTTCACTTTTCATGCGCAATGAGATCAAATCCGTCTTGATTTTTCCCAATATATTGTACAACCTTCCAATAGAACATACACACTGGAAATTTTTCCTTCGATAGAATATTGCGTGGCGTAAGGATATCTAAATAAATAAAGAATTTTTTAAATAACACACAGAACAGGAGAGAATTTTTCCATTCTCTATAATAATTTTAAGGTTCTTATAACAAAACTATTTACATTATATATTTAGTTAGAATATTATTATACTTAATTCAAAATTCTAATATGTTGTCATATTGGATTTTATTTGCTGTTTCAAAAACGTTGACCATTTTTATGATAGACACTACAATTGTTTCGTGGGCATCACCCTACTCATCAGTTGTCTGCAATAAGAAAATGATGATTGGGACACACAAACCGAAACTTTACATAACGTACAAAAATTCAACGGGACGAGAATCTTGTACTTTTGTATATAAACTGTCTGATTTGTTAAAATACACTCATGAATCTTGTTGATTGAAAAGCAACCATTTTACATAAAAATTAAAGTAAAAGTTTGTGTATAAACTGTCTGATTTGATAAAAAAAACACTCATAAATCTTGTTGACTGAAAAGTAACAATTTCACATAAAAGTGGAAGTTTGTGTTAGTTGGCAATTACATTTGTAAAGCGAATTTCCCAACAAAACAATATTTGCATGGGACTAGCCGTGGTATGTTATTTGTTCAACAATTATTTTAATTTTTGCATTAAAAAATACACAAATTGTTTTATCGTACTTTCTATATTTTAGAATATTGTTCTACCTCTAGAATAATTTTTGAATATTTAGACTATTTAAATTTTGACTATTTTTGGAATGGATGGAATTTACAATTCGTACTATTTTAAATTAACAAAAATCAAAAATCATGATATTTTACAACGTGCTAAATTAGCACATAAACTGAATTCCTCCAATATTTTTCAAAAAGCGATGACGTTTTTTTCTCAAAATTTTAACGATTTTGTGGCCGATTAATCTGGCAACAATGCTTATATCTTTCATCTCAATAAATGTCATCTCTATTTTTAAAGGGAAACAAGCATATACAACAAGGAATTGTAGAACATTTTTTTTGTTTTGGCCAAATTAACTAAATATAAATAAAAAAAATAATTTATTACATAAATGATTAATAAAAAAATATATAAAGCATAAGAATTCAAAAAGAAATAATTTATTTGCAGAATAACTTGTGATTTTTTGTGAAACAAGGAAACGTGTTTTTAAGGTTTAGAGATTTCTCAAAATTTATCAATTCAAATGGATAAAATATTTGGAGCTAATTTAGAATTCGTCAGAGAAGATGATTATGTGGAATATTTTGTGTTTTCGAAATTGTTAGAAATTCCTAGTAGCGACAATTGTGGTGTTAACGAAGAACAATTTCATAAGCAATTGGAAGACATACGTTTACAATGTACACAATTCGTAGATAAGCTCATTAAGGAACGTAATTATATATGGCACAAAGATGAATTTCAATTACGTATACGTACATGTACAAAACAGGAGATGTTGTTAAATGATGAGTCAACGACAAAGGAAAAGGCAACAAAAAGCAAAATGGCACAAGAAGGTAAGGAATACTACCTGTGTGTGCATAAAATTCAAGTTGCGAGAGTGTGTTTATTTTAGTGTGAGCATTGTTTTTTATGTTAAGTTCATTAAAATCGGGGTCAATGCAAGAGGGGTGTTAGCTTTTGATGTGAATAATGATGTAGATACAAAGATAAGTATTGAATATTAATTTAACTAGAAAAAATGTTCGTTATTTCAAACTGAAACTGCATATAAAGGCCTAGAACATTTTTTAATGCATTGCAAAATAACGACTAATCATTAAATTCCCTTAAAAATTATATGGGGGTGATCATTGACAAAAACTAATATCGTTCTTGTTAAACGATACTAAAAGATATATAATTTCTAAAAATGTTAAACTGTACAATGCAAAAGAACCAAAATTGTTCAAATTTATATGTAATTTTATTAAAATTTAACATCAAAAGAAGACGACATTCATCTATTTCTATTATACCCTACACCAATCAGGGAGGCCCTGGTGGCTGCTGCAGAGGACAATGTGGAAAAATTGGTCATTTTTACGGATAGTCGAAATGCGTGCGTTTCTCTGAGTGGCAAAATTCTCTAGTATCTGAGATTTTGACTATTATTAATCGTTCTAATATTGCGTCGGTACATTTGGGTTGGGTTCCGAGTCATGTGGGTGTTCCCTTTAATGAGAGGGCTGATGAACTGGCCAAGTTGGCCTTGGAAAATGGTGATCCCATTGATGTTGATTATCCGGCGGACTGGGCGCTGAGAATGATTCGTAATTCCTTGCAGGAGGAGTGAAATCTGTCCTACTCTGAGATTTCTCGCAGTAGGGGGGCTTTTTACTTCTCCTTTAATTCTGACATTCCTCTTTGAGCCCTGCCGGGATAAAGTTGATAAATCGGTTGCTATCTGGGCATGCCTATGACAGGGCATATTTGAGCCTGATAAATGTCAAGTGATTCCAGCCTGTGTGACTCCTGTGGTGCTGTAGAGAATGCAGATCACTTGATTTTTTCCTGTAACAAGTTTCGCGACGTTAGAAGGAAGTATGAGGTTTTTAACAAGTACACATGTCTTCTTGACTTGCTGAATACTTATAATAAGGAAGACTTTGGCGACTTAATTGATTTTATAAATGAATCGAAAATTGCCAATATTAAGTAATCTTTTTTGCTTTCATGTAAAATACCTTGCTTTTTTTTGTGAACACAACCTTTCACTGGTTACAGACGTATTCTGTGGAAGTAGGCGTTTTTCAACGCCCATCTTTTGGACATCGGTATCCTGTTTTTACTTCATACACCACTCATTATTGGCGTCGACTTTCATCAAGCGCTCGGGTTAAGCGCACTCTATAACTTGGCAATTTGCGTGTTGATACACCGCCATCTACACAATAACTCAAAAAAAAAAAAATACCCTACACCAATACGTGGATAGGATATAATGAGTGTGTGCTGGTGTTTGTATAACGATGTCCGTTCGTCTTTCCATGTATTGTGCGCAAGTTATAGGTCGCAAATATTAAGATATTTTGATATTCCTTGGTACATCGACTTATGTCAGCCCAAGGACGAAGCCTATTTAGTTAAAATCGGTACATTTTTAGATCCAGTTCCCATATAAAGGTCCTCCCAATAAATGGCTTGTTCGCACGCTACAGGCCGGAAATATGAAGATATTTTAATGAAATTTGGTACACTGATTGACTTGGGCTCATGGACAAAATGTATTGATTTTATTTCTAAAAGCACTTTTTTTGGGCAAATCAAATTTTAGGCCACAATTCTTAAACGATTTAAAAAAAAAATTTTTTGGCATTTTACTTTACAAAATTTCGTACAAATCTGTTGTGGCCGATTTTTGAATATCATTTTCTAAACATTTTTACTTTTTTTGTGAAATTCAAAAAAAACTTATTTTTTAATTTTTTGTCAGAAAACCCCAATATCGATCCCTTAACCAATTCTTTTTTATTTTTGTCTAGGTTTTGATTAGTTTATTAGTATAAACAAAAATAAAAAAAAAAATTGGTTAAGGGGATCGATGGAGGATTAAAATACCTTTAATTTAAGGTAAATAACATACATAAAATAAATGCAATTTCATGATTAAAATTAAATATTTTTTTTTTTTTTTTTTTTTTAATAATAAATACAGCATTTATTTACTTCAAATTACATAACCAAAGCCCTGGGGCCATATATGATTAATAAAAGCTACTACACAAAAATAATTTAAATAAAGATAATAAAAATAAATAATAATAAAAATAAATAATAATAAAAATAAATAATAATAAAAATAAATAATAATAAAAATAAATAATAATAAAAATAAATAATAATAAAAATAAATAATAATAAAAATAAATAATAAAAAAAAATAAGTAAAAAATACAGTAAAACTATCATATAAAAAAAATACTGAAAACATTATCTTGAATAATATAAATAGATATTTAAAAAAAAATAATACAATCACCAGATTTTCCTAAGTGCAGCGATAATAAAAAAAGAAAAGATCGAGAGAGATAAAAATAGTAGCACAAATAAAAAGCTATAACTCATGAATAGCTACATAATCCTTAAGCTTTCGCCTAAAGACCTGTGGTGAAAAAGCAAAACCTTTCAGGTATAGAGGTAGATCGTTCCTTATTCTTGAAAGCCTAATCTGAAATGATCGCTCGTACATAGTAGTATGATGTGTTGGATAAACCAGTTGGGGGTTTCTTTCCGAGTTGGACAAAAGAAAGTTGTCAACTATATAGTCCGGAAACCCATTAACCATTGCTTTGTAAAAAAATATCAATAACCTCATACCTACATAATTAACAAAAGAGCACCCAAGAAATTGGATTACGTACGGAGTCACATGAGAGCGAAGTCTTAGCCCAAAAACATATCTAATAATTCTATTGAAAATCTTGGTAAACCTATTAAATTCACCGCCTGTGGTACCAGAAAATACCTCGACACAATATAATATATGAGGCATCAACAAGGCATGTGCCACACGCATCCTAATTGAGAGAGGCAGATATAAGTCAAGAAAAAAATAAAAAAATATTTAAAGTATTTGACAATGTGATGTTTAATAAAAAAAGAAATAAAATCGAGTGCAATATAGTACCAAATAAAGCCCGGTATTTTGTTCATATTTTTGCAAAAAAAAATGTCAAACTCCATATAAAAAAAATGATTTTTCACTTGTGTGGAATTCTTGCGAAATTGCAGTGAAATTTTTTTCGCATCAACTTATTAGACAGGATCATTTGAAAATGTAGCGAAAAAGTGATATTTGGATTAATTATGATTGTAACTTCTTATAGACCATAACAAATTTGTGCATTTTATTGTTTTTATTATAGTTTTTGAGCTCCAAACGTAGAGCGAACATTTTTCTCTCTTTTGAACAAAATACTGGGCTTAAGGAAGATAAAAGAAATTAAAAATGCCAATTTTTGAAAATTAAATTTATCATAAGAGATAAAACTTGTTTTGGGTTTTGGGTACCGATAGAGAGAGGATTAAATTACCATTAATTAAAGGTATATATGATTTAAATTTCCCTAATTTTTATTGGTTTTTCTGACTAAAATTAAAAAAATTAGTTTTTTTTAAGTAAAATAAATTGAAATGAAATTAAAAAATCGGCCGCGACAGATTTATACGGAATTTTGCAAACTAAAATACAAAAAAGGAATTTTGAAAATCGTTATAGGTCGATGACTCACATGTGCGCAAGGACAAGGGTCGGTCCATATTTGGAGATATCGCCCATATGGACTATATTTCCGATATTCTCTCAAATACACCTAACATCATGTAAAATCAAAATTTCCTGCCGTTATTCTATTTTCTTTATCATTTTATTAACAAATTTTGGCACAAGTACATTTTTAATTTCGGATACAAACATTAGTTGGATTTTAACCAGAGTATATGTTTATCATATAGTCGGCATGCCCGTCTTCAACTTTTTTACTTGCTTTATTTTAAAAAGTTGTAGCTTTTGGCGCACTCTACTGCTATATCTTTTGTCAGAAGCAGAGAAGACAAAAGTTTCTGTTTTTGATAGTTTATTTGCTTCTTTTTACATTTTTGGATTACATTTGGATTTTTTTTTTGCTCCAAAATAATTTTTCTTTAAATTATTGAGCTTTAAGCTGCTTTTTTAAAGACTTTTTAGTTGTTTTTTAAGTTTTATTACTTTTACTTTTTTCGTGAGTATTTTTTTCCTTTAAACAAGTCGGATTTTGCTTTTTTTTTGTCTTCTTTGGCCATAAGTTATCTTTTGATTTTTTTAACAATAGTATTTTTATTATCATTTTTATCTTATACCTCTGCTTCATAAAGGTTTTTGTAAATTTTTTTCCTTCCGTTTAATAATAATGTACATAAATTTCATAAATTAAAAAAATATATTTACATATGGGCATTTCCATCATGTCGAACGGGACCGTCAAACACCTTTAAAGTGAAAAAAAGTCAAAATTAAACGGATTTTTATTTTGACAATAGGCTTTACTCATATCTTTTTATTAGCCCTACAATTGGTGCTGAGGTTGATTTTTAGCAATTTTTCGTTTTCAAGATAATTGTAAAAAACCAAGGCATTCGCACGGGACAAAAACAGAAGTGGTTTTCGCGGCTAACAATTAAAATGCCGATTTCAGCGAAACCTGAAGCAATATTTCAATGTGACTAATTTTACACTGTTGTGCATTGATGTCTTTTAAAAATGGTTGTAATTTTACTCAAAAACGATTTGTATTATTTTTTTAATTTAATTTTATTCACTGTCGCACGTGACATGTCGCACGGGACATTTTTTTCCATCATGAGATTTATGTTGTTTCTGTTGCTCTTTTTACGAAATTATATATAAACAAGCTTAGTAAAAATGTTTTTAAATCGACAGAAGTATTCAAGGTATTTATTTGAATATAATAACCAAAAACAAACTTAAAAGAAATATGTAGTATGTATTAATCCAGCAAAATTGTCGGATGGAAAGAACCCATTGTAGAACAACTTGTACGTGTATGCAACCTGTTCTAATTTATGTTCTATCATCGGTGATTTTTGTTTGAGTTTGTCCCAAAAGCAACAGGTTCTTTTCCTCCAAACTAGAACAGGTTACTTTGGAACCGGTTCTAGAACCAGTTATAGAACTGGTTCCGCGACAGTGAAACCTTCCATTTTGATTCCCAGGAATCAGTTCTAGAACCTGTTCCACGTAACCGGTGGTAAAAATACCTGTTCTAGAACAGATTCAGAGGCAACCAGTTCAAAAAACTTTTGCTTGGAAGTATTTATTTATATGAAAATATAAAACACAGTTTTTTTGTTAGAATAGGCAGTCCTAGCTGCTTTTACTTCTTGACCATGGTGCATGCCAATTTTGAAAAAAAATTTTAAAGTATGTAGTTACATAAATAAGTCATATACATAAGAAAAAAAATTTTTAATTTTTAAATTTCACACTTACGATGTCGCACGTGACCAACTGTGTATAAGTACCAAGATCACAATTCTTCTTATTTTTCAGGTAGGTTTTTTTTTATTTTAATTGTATAAAAAATCTCTGTTTGTAATCAATATTTGATGAGGTTTCTGCGTGTACTTTCGACGCACTGATAACAAATGTTGTTTTTCAATGTCGCACGGGACATCGAAATATGCGACAATGCTAATCAAAAACTTACAGTTATTTTCAATCGCATTGTTTCTTATGCATTCTTTTATGACTCTTTTTACCTTTAGAAATATTTTAGAAAGCAAAAGTCAATGCATAACGTCTCTGTTTAAAAACTTTTATCAAAACAAAATGTGCAATAGAAATATCCAAATAGGAAAAGATGCGCTTGTGCGACTTTGCATTCGAATACCTCGAAATGGGTTATGAATAAATGCGAAATCTTTTTACGATATTTAAATTTGATTGTTTCCCTATGAAAATATGATAAAACAAAGTGTTTTCAAGAACTTTTAATATTTTAGTCTCGGTGGACCTTTCGGTGGAAATGCCCATATATATCTAAGTAGAAAAGGAACGAAGTTCCTAAACTCTTTGTCAAATGTAAATAATATAAATATCATAAGAAATAAACTGAATTGAATTGACTAAAATAGTATTTTTATTTGCATTTATAATTTTTTATATCAATTTTCTTAATAACGTATCTGATGATTTCTTGCAATTAATTTCCTTGGGGTCAGATTTCTTACATTTATTCAAATTATTAATTGTTTATCTTTTATACAATTGCCAGTTTTATTTATTTATTTATTTTTTTTTCCTTTATACATTTTTCCTTTATGATTTATAAATTTAGGTCCTGTTTGCAGTGATAACTCTGTAATTCGTAATAACTTTATAACTTTTGAGAGAGAGTTAAAGGTATGTCATTACAATAGGTGTGTTTCTTTACTTTTTGGGTAAAGTTCGGTAAAATGAGAGTTAACAAGAAATACTCTCACGAAATGACAAATATGCCCAAAAATAAACGAACGCGAAAAACCATATTTGAAGCCCGAAAAACAAACGTCAATAGATTTGTGCATTATTGTTCGATTTGGTGAGCGCTCTTTCTAGTTCTTGTTCAATTTGTTGTAAAAATCTAGATAGCTTTTCTAGTTAAACCGCTTTTTAAATAAAAATTTAAAAAATTTCCTTCTCAGGCATTTTTATATACAAAAAGGAATACATAGTTTATTAAATCTGGAAAAAATTTTAATATTAAACAAAAGGTTCGATTTATTTACATATTTATCTCTTTAACACATTTAAACAAGCGTCTTCAAAAAATTGTCGGTAATTTTATAGAGTTGTAACATTACCGATATGCCTTTCTAACTTTTACGCTAATTTTTGTAAATGATACACATATTTTTCTGAATGAATAAAATGAGCGATTGAACTAAAAGAGCTATTAGTTGTGAACTAGGTCTTTGGTTCAAAGAAGTGAATAGTTCAATTGAACTAGTTGAATCCAACAGATGATATACCAGCTGATAAAAACAATTTACCCAAACTTCCCAGGTAGAAATTGCCGACGTTACAACAAAAGTTGTACTGGGAGAGCACTGTTTTTTACGAAATGCCGGTACTACTTAAAACGTGCTTGGCCAGTACTGTTTTCTGAAAATTAACGAGCTTTTTTTAATTTATTAAAATTAACAATTTTATAAATCTTACGTATTTTTACATCTATTACACAATTATTTATGTAAGAGAGACATCGCCATTCTACTCTTGTGAAGTTTCGAAAGAATACATTAAAAATTGTGATGTACACTAAGAGGACAGTAAAGTTCTAGCAAACTACTAAATTTGTTATTAAACGTACTGGGATAGTATCAAAAAAATAAAATCCCAAGCCTGCGCCAACGTTGGGAAATTACTACGGCCAAGCGTTTATTGGTGTTATCATTTCGACAATATGCCAGTACAGTGAATGTTAAAAATCCGACGCATTGCCAGTACATGTACTACCGCCTTCAATACCGGGCCAACATTGTGCCGTTTGTATTTTTCTACCTGGGTTACACGAAAAAAAGTTTGGGCTTCTTCGGGCAAGAAGAACAAGAATATTACTCTCTCATGACAGCTCTCATTTACCCAATTGTGCAGTAAGAAAACGCTTTTTGGTAAAACTGGGATCCATCGGGTTTCCCAATGTTGAGAAACCGAACAGACTTAATATAAACAGCTTTAATACTTCTTCTTCTTCGACATTCAAATTGAATGAAATAAGGAACATACTTGAGGGAAATATTATGGATGTTGTTGGTTTAAGTGAGACATGGCTTAAACCTGATATATTGTCCGAGAGTGTTAATATTCCGGGATATGATATTTGTAGAAGTGATCGCCCAAAGCCTAAAAGGGGTGGTGGAGTGGCTTTACTTATTTCGAAGAGGATTGAATATAAGGTAGTTTTTAGGTCTGATAGGTATAGAGAATCAGAATCTATATTTGCTGTAGTGGTCCTTCGGGGCATGAAAATTTTAATTGGTGTGAGTTACTTGCCTAATGGTAATTTAAATGTTTTTGAGGAATCTATGGGAGATATTTTTGTTGAATATGCAAATGTTTGCATTATGGGTGATTTTAATATGAATATGTTTTGTAGTTGGAAATCTAATTTGGTTCGGCTAATGTGTAGTAGGCTGGACTTAGTGTGCCATCACAACTCAGCCCCCACTCATTATGATATTAATAAGGATTCTACGTCCCTTATTGATTATTTTCTAATGAGTCCCTCTCTTGTTGTGAGTACTTCTGGTCAAATGCAATGTCCAGGAGTATCGCACCATTCACTAATTTTTATTGCTATCGATATTCCGAAACCTACTTCCCAACAATATGTGTCGTACTTGGACTATAATTCTGTGAATATGGAAGTTTTAGAACGAACTGTTCATTCTCTTGATTTTAGTGGAATGTATGCAACGAATAATGTAAATCTTCAATTGGAGGTTTTTATGGCTAACCTCTATGTTTTACACTCCTTAGTGCCTGTCGTACGGCGTAAGATAGTTTTTAAGTCTGTTGACTGGTTTAACTCCCCTAATATTGTTTATCATATATCTTTACGAGACTTAGCCTACAAAAATTATCTTCTAAATAGAAGTTCACTGAATTGGGCTGTTTATTGTGAGCACAGAAATCGTGCAAAGAGAGTTATTAGGGTAGCTAAGAGGCGTGCCTATTCAAGCATGTTTAGGGATCTTAGTCCTAGACAAATGTGGAGCTATTTAAGGGGAAATGGTTGTTTGGAGACTGATAATCAGTTTATCTCTGCTAATGCTGATGAGGTAAATGACTATTTTGTTTCATGTCAGATAGATGATAATCCCAATTCAATGAATTTTTCAGGGGGTACTTTTGGTGGTGGTTTTTCGTTTCGTTGTGTGAATCTGGGAGAATTGCGCGCAGCATTGGGGAAGATTAAATCTAATGCTGCAGGTAATGATTTTTTACCATTGAAATTTATTAATTTAGTCTTTCCGTTTGTGTCTTCCCATATTCTTCGGTTGGTTAATTCTATATTTACTACTTCAGTCTTTCCTAACGATTGGAAGAAGACTAGGGTGATACCCATAAAAAAGGAAGGTCTTTCCAACTCTTTGGATAATTTGCGTCCGATATCTGTCCTTCCGATTCTCTCGAAGGTGGTTGAGCATATTGTAAAGGATCAAATGATCCTACACCTTGATAGTAACTCTTTAATACACTCATCTCAGTCAGGCTTTCGACGTGGGTATAGTACTGGTGCCCTTCTTCTTGGTCTAACGGATTCGGTTAGAACATTTTTGGATAATGGTAAAAATGTAGTTCTTCTTTCACTGGATTTATCTAAAGCTTTTGACAGAGTGATACATTCGAAACTTGTGGACAAACTGTTTAATTTGTTTGATTTTTCATCACAAGCTTGTAAACTTATACCCTCTTATCTGAGTTGTAGAAGTCAGTTTGTTTCGATTGGCGATTCTTTTTCTTTAACGAAACCAATAACCAGTGGTGTACCTCAGGGGTCTGTTATTGGCCCACTGCTGTTCATGATTTACTTGAATGATCTTTATACATTTGGGAATGGTCTATCATGTCAGTCTTACGTTTTGTAGATGTCTTGGAAGAGGGTGTAAATTTCATCATACATGAAGTTATTTCTTGGTCTCCTGGCAATGGTTTTGTTGTCAATCCAAGAAAGACGAAGTTAATGGGTTTTGGTTTCGATACTGATACTATAATGGTTACTCTTGATGGCATGAGAGTTGAATTTGTGGATAAGATTAAGTGTCTTTGAGTTTTAATTGACAATCATTTAAATTTCTCATCGCATATTAATAACGTTTCTTCGAAAATATCATTCTTGTTGAGAAGGTTGTATTCTATTGACTTGTATCTGCCTCTCTCAATTAGGATGCGTGTGGCACATGCCTTGTTGATGCCTCATATATTATATTGTGTATACCACCCGGTACCACAGGCGGTGAATTTAATAGGTTTACCAAGATTTTCAATAGAATTATTATATATGTTTTTGGCCTAAGACTTCGCTCTCATGTGACTCCGTATGTAATCCAATTTCTTGGGTGCTCTTTTGTTAATTATGTAGGTATGAGGTTACTGATAAATTTTTATAAAGCAATGGTGAATGGATTTCCGGACTATATAGTTGACAACTTTCTTTTGTCCAACTCGGAAAGAAACCCCCAACTGGTTTATCCAACACATTATACTACTATGTTCGAGCGATCATTTCAGATTAGGCTTTCAAGAATATGGAACGATCTACCTTTATACCTGAGAGGTTTTGCTTTTTCACCCCAGGTCTTTAGGCGAAAGCTTAAGGATTATGTAGCTATTCATGAGTTATAGCTTTTTGTTTGTGCTACCATTTTTATCTCTCTCGACTTTTTTTTTTTTTATTGCTGCACTTAGGAAAATCTGGTGATTGTATTATTTTTATTTAAATATCTATTTATATTATTCAAGATAATGTTTTACTGTATTTTTTACTTATTTTTATTATTTGTTTTTATTATTATTTATTTTTTTATTATTTATTTTTATTATCTTTATTTAAATTATTTTTTTTTGTAGTAGCTTTTATTAATCATATATGGCCCCAGGGCCATAGTATAATATAGTAACTTTACTCATTTTCTGTCATTTGAAAAAATGAAGCAGTGTTCGTAATTTTACTTGTACATATGGTTCCTAATAACACTACAACTACATGAGATAGGGACAAGCTCTCAATTTTTTAATGAGTGGGGTGGGGTTACTATAGTATACTATGCCCAGGGCTTTGGTTATGTAATTTGAAGTAAATAAATGCTGTATTTATTATTTAAAAAAAAAAAAAATCGTTCAAAAATTTTTCTTTTAAAAAACATAGTATTAATCGCGAAAGACTGCAAAACGTATGTACCTTTTTCAAAAAAAGAACTTATTAGAGAAGTACCTTTTATTATAAAAGTACCTTTTATTATAAAAATACCTTTTATTATAAGAGTAACTTTTATTATAAAAATAACTTTCATTATAAAAATAACTTTCATTATAAAAGTACCCAGTCAGAAATCGCCAGTGGTACAAAAAATCAAGCACTGGCATACCACTGGTTAACCACGGTGTTACAAATAAATGACTGGCAGAACACCCATTTGGGACGCTTTGCCAGCGGTTGCAAAAAGCGTTTTGCCAGTATTTGTTTTACAAATATTTCGGTGGTTTATAAAAAACCACTGGCAAAAATGGGTGTTAGGTCACCGTATAAATGTATAGAATTTGTTTTATTTCAATTTATTTCCTATTTCAGAATTATTCAATATTTATTAAACTCTCCCCCATTGTAATTTCTAATAATATTATTGTATTGCATTGTGTCCAAGTAACTTATTTGTTTTTAAATTACCCGCTAGTTTTAAATTTTTTGCATATTTTTGTCTCTTGTTAAATTTAGTCAAACCAGTTTATGTTTGTTGTTGTTATAAACAAGTAAATTATTAGCAGAGCTTTGAAGAATTAATTCCTTTTTGAATGAATTCACTACCAATCGAATTCAATTTTCTCTACAATTGAATGAATTCCTTTTCTTAAGTAATTCACTGAATTCGTTCAACTGAATGCGTTCATCAAACAACAAATTCAAAGAATTAATTCAATTGCAATAGTTCTTTTTATTAAATCAAATGAATTAATTCACCGGTGAACGCGTTCAATTTTATAAATCGAACGGAAAAAAAGTAATTAATTCCTTACTGAATTAATTCACTACTGAATTCGTTCAATTTCATTTTCGTTCAGTGAATTAAAAAAAATAAAATTACGTTCAGTGAATTAAAAAAAAAAATAATAAGTTCACTGAATTGAAAAAAAATAAAATAAGTTCACTGAATTGAAAAAAAAAATAAAATAAGTTCACTGAATTCAAAGCCTGTTTTCTGCCGTTCAGTAGAAGAAAACAATAATGTACAAATAAAATTTTTAAATAAGCAATTTTACAGCGTGTGCTAGTAAAAATTAACAAATTAGAAACCGGATGCTGTTTACCAACGTACATGATTCAAAAATAAAGCCTTTTACTATTAAAAATAAAAACTTTACAGATATAGATAAATTTGGAAAAAAAATATAACTATATAACTAGTTTGAAAAATTAATAGTTATATTTTTTTCCAAATTTATCTATATCTGTAAAGTTTTTATTTTTAATAGTAAAAGGATTTATTTTTGAATCATGTAGGTTGATAAACAGCATCCGGTTTCTATTTTGTTTATTTTTACTAGCACACGCTGTAAAATTGCTTATTTAAAAAATTTATTTGTAGATTATTGTTTTCTTCTACTGAACGGCAGAAAACAGGCTTTGAATTCAGTGAACTTATTTTATTTTTTTTCAATTCAGTGAACTTATTTTATTTTTTTTTCAATTCAGTGAACTATTTATTTTTTTTAATTCACTGAACGAAAATGAAATTGAACGAATTCAATAAGGAATTAATTCACCAGTGAATTAATTCATTTGATTTAATAAAAAGAACTATTGCAATTGAATTAATTCGTAATAAAATAAATCGAACGAAAGCAAATATGAATTAATTCCATTCAATATATATTGCTTAGTGAATTAATTCATCGAATTTTTAATTCAGAATTGAAAAATTGAATTAAGGAATTAATTCTTCAAAGCTCTGATTATTAGTTATTGCTTTACCATTAGCTTTCGTTAAAGTGAGAGCCAAACAACAACAAACATAAACAATTAACTGCCCTTTATGTACAAGACTTGTTATGTTAGGTTTAGAATTTTTGTTTAAATAAAGTAAAATTATTGTTATTGTTAAAATTGAAGCGACTTGGTCTTGTTTTTTATTGTCGGTTTCACGGTCGCAATTTCTCTGGTTTAAGTATTTTACAATGCCCTAAGAACTTTTCAGTGGCATATGGATAACAATTACTAAAACAATTGAATTGTTCCATTTTGCTGCCGGTAAGGAAAACCCTCCTTATCGAACAATGGGCTTAGAGTGATATGCAAAGGTTTGCAACCAGTGGTTATCCAGTGCTAACTAGTCAGAAATTGCCAGCGATACAAAAATCAATTCACTGGTAGACCAATGATTTTATAAAAATGCTGACGCTTCGTTAAAAAAGGTTCGTAGTCAGAAGGTTCCGAGTTCAAATCCGGTTGCGAGCAAAACATTTTTTTTTTGACTTTTTAATTTAAAATTTTTTTTGTTTTATAAAATCAATTTTTTTGTTTGTGGAAAGTTCCTTTAAGACCAACTTTTTTTTTCTCTCCCAACGCTGGCATGTTAGTTCCAAAAAATTGTTTTCCAGTGCTAGCATTAGCACAGCCAGTAGTTGTACAGCTATTATCACTCATTTACCCAGTCAGAAAAATACAAACGGGAAAGCGGTGGCAAAGCACTTTAACAGGTGGTACAAGTACTGGCAAAAAGTGCTTTCCCATTCCCAAAATGATTAGACAAAAGGACGGGCTGTTCAAAAAGCGCCGGAAAAGCACTGGAGGAACAAAATTTTTAAACGTTGGCAAAACGCTGGCAAAACCAATAAATAGGTGGTCTGGAAATATATTTTCCAAAATAAAATTTAAAAAATTTTCCCACAAAATGAAAAAATTACACAAAAGTACGGGAACGCTCAAAGCAACTTTTCGAGCACAAAAATGTAAATATTTAAAAGAAAAATTTGAAAGTTTTAATTTAAGTTTGAAAAATTGAACAAATATTTATTTGCGTTTAATGGTTTTGATTGATTTTGTTGAATTTATTACATTGTGCTCGAATAGGAGACATTCGGGTACGCTGAATCCAGTGGTGCTAGCCGTTTCTCTAGGTTAGCTCGTAAAAAAAGATATTTGAATTTGAAAAGAAAGTATGACGCCAAGGACCCCAGATCACGCAATATTTTAATTTGTTTACGATTAATTTTTAGTTAGCCCAGGTAGAAAAATACAAACGGCACAATGTCGGCCCGGTATTGGAGACGGTAGTACATGTACTGGCAATGCGTCGGATTTTCAACTTTCACTGTACTGGCATGTTGTCGAAATGATAACACCAATAAACGCTTGGCCGTAGATATTTCCCAACGTTGGCGCAGGCTTGGGATTTTTTTTTTTGGTATTATCGCAGTACATTTAATAAAAAGTTTAGCAGTACATCACAGATTTTTAATATATTCTTTCGAAACTTCACAAGAAAAGAATGGCTATGTCTCTCTTACATAAATAATTGTGTAAAAGATGCAAAAATACATAAAATTTATAAAATTGTTAATTTTAATAAATTAAAAAAAGGTCGGTAAATTTCAGACATCAGTACTGGCAAAGCACGTTTTAAGTAGTACCGGCATTTCGTAAAACACAGTACTCTCCCAGTACAATTTTTGTTGCAACGTCGGCAATTTCTACCTGGGAGGTTGTTTGTTACCAAGCTTTGTGTTAAAAATAGTCAAAATCGGTCTGGCGGTTCAAAAGTTCCCAGGTATATAAATACAAACGGCACAATGTTGGCGCGGTATTGGAAACGGTAGTACCTACATGTACTGGCAATGCGTCGGATTTTCAACTTTCACTGTACTGTCATGCTGTCGAAATGATAACACCAATATGCGCTTGGCCGTTGTTATTTCCAACGTTGGCGCAGGCTTGGGATTTTATTTTTTTGGTATTATCCCAGTACATTTAATAACAAATTTAGTAGTTTGCTAGTACTTTACTGTCCTTTTAGTGTACATCACAGATTTTAAATGTATTCTTTCGAAACTTACATTAGCCGTATTTTGTCTCATGCCTATCAACGTTAAGTATATTTAAAGCAAATCTACTTTAAACCGAATTTAGTATAAAAAAATTTTAAACAGGTTATGTTTATAATCGTTGCGTTATAATCGAACGTAAGTCAGCAAAAGTTTTTAGGAAGTAACGTGAATAAATTACGCTAGACATGAAAATGTATAAACGTTGAGTTTTCAACGTTGATAATTATCCGTATTGAAAGTTAACGTGCATACGAAAAGTAAAATGATAGTTTTCGACTTAAACGCGTTTTTATGCACTTTGAGTTTTTTTTTTGAGTTAACGGATATAGTTAAGTCGAAAACACGGCTATAAATAATTGTGTAATAGATGCAAAAATACATAAAATTTAAAAAATTGTTAATTTTAATAAATTAAAAAAATCTCGTTAATTTTCAGAAAACAGTAGGTACTGGCAAAGCACGTTTTAAGTAGTACCGGCATTTCGTAAAAAACAGTGCTCTCCCAGTTTAATTTTTGTTGCAACGTCGGCAATTTCTACCTGGGAAATTTCAAAGTGCCCTCACACTTTTACTCACTACTTTTGAACTGCTGCACCGATATTAATCATTTATAACCCAACACTGATTGGAGGAATAACAAATAATCCGGGTAAAAATAAATGGTCGAAAATTTAGAATATCTTTTTTTACGCTTGTTTGATTTTTTAACTAGCACAGTGTTATCATAAATAAGGCATTTGTTTGCGTATTTCTTTGATCAATTTATTTTCACAATTGATTTTTGGATATCACTGTATTTTCGGATATCACTGTATCAGCTGTTCTTTTACAAACTTTTTCTTCGCGTAACTTTGCTAAAAAGAGAAATACAAATGCACTCAAGCGCTTGCATTTACCCAATTTTCGAGTACGGGAATGCTTTTTGGTGATATTGTGATCCCGCGGGTTGCCGGTGTAACGTAAAGGAACAGACCCAAAATAAACTAAAGTCTGAGCTAATTTAAAATTATTATTGTCAAATTCCATATAAATTCAAATTTTTTAATTTTCATTTGCTAATAAGCATTTATTAAGTTTGTTTTTTACTTTATTGTTAATTTTAATGTTTATTTATTCACTATAAAGTTTATCTATTAAGGCCCGATTACTGAAGGTCCAGTTAAAATTTAGCCGACAGTTAAATTTAAATTATATATGGGAAACAAGAAAAATTGTGTCAGTTAAAGTCCCAGTTAGTACCAAACATGTCATTCAGAAATCGGCCCTAAAAACATTAGTGTCCGACCGAACAGTTCGGCCAGAAAATGTATTTGGTCGGAATTTGGTATGTTGCAGCATTGGGTTTGTTCCACGTAGTTCTGGGTAAAGTCTGGTAAAATGAGAGTAAACAAATAATTATCTCAAAAAATGGTAAAATTGCTCACAATACCTGGAACGCACAAAACCACATTTCAAGCCCAAAAATTAACGTCAAAGTTATTCATATAAACAAACTCTATTTTTAAGAATAAAATATCGAAGGGAATAAAGAAAAAATGTTATAACGTGGTATTTGTTAACGATATTAATTATTGTTTACAAGTTTTGTTAATATTTTAATTATTTTTACAAATTTAAAACAGCTGATTTATAAAAAACTAGTGATTTGACAGTTTTACCATTTTACCCACAAAAAAAGTACGAGTAACTTCTGGTAAAAAGAGAAACAAATTATTCTCTCATCAATGCTCTCATTTACCCAATTTTTAACAATAAAACGCTTTTTGGTAAGATTGGGTTCCCGCGGGTACCCGCGGTAACGTACGTGGAACAGAGCTATTATTGACAAAAATTTGCTTATGAAAAAATGTTTGTTGGGCCAATTAGAATGCATTTAAGTGTCAAATGTAAGAAAAATTCCGAATTAAAGCAATAAATTAAATTCACTGTTCGGCCGCCGAAAGCTTTGCCAAATAGAAAAAAGTTCGGCGGCCGAACAATTAATTTTATGGCTAAACTATGGAATTTTCCTTAAATTTGACACTTAAAATCTAATTAAATCGACTGAATAAACATTTTCGCAGTATGAAAATTTCTCCACAGTGCTTTTAAATAACAGGAAATCGGCCAAATGTCACTTTTTGGCCTAACTGTTCGGTCGAATAAGCATTTAATGAAATTGAAAATAAATATTAAAGTGTTGAAAAACACAATAAATAATAGGTTTTCCCTAATATTTGGATCTATTTTTAGTTATTTGTTTTGCTCTCATTGGGATTTCTTGCATACGTGTAAACTGTTTATTTTCATTCATAAACAATATTCTTATTATTTTCATATTATTTTGTGTTTTATTTTCTTTTTTCAGATGCTTTGCTACCACCACATTTGCATGGTGTTACACATTATGGTGATAATATAGCCGATGAATGGTTTATAGTATATCTGTTGACAAAATTAACAGAAGAGATACCAACACTTATTGTACGTGTCGTTGATTCAGATGGTGAATTTTTATTAATCGAAGCTGCTGATGTTTTACCTAAATGGGCAAATCCTGAAACTTGTGAACAGCGTGTATATTTATCGAGCGGTTGTATGCAATTAGTTCAAAATTCTCCCTCGAATACAGCCAACACAATGTCAGTGGCAATAGCAGTTGATAAGATACGACAAAATCCTACTTTATATAAAGTATCAAAAGAAATCCAAACGTGTATTGATGAGAGAATGAAAGAATTTGATACATTGGATAATAACAATTTACATCATCAAATTGTACGTTTACCTCTTGGAGTAGCTATGATTTTAAGGGAACGTCCTTCTCTGATAGCATCAGCTGTGCGGGCATTTTGTGAACGTGATCCTATTGATATGAAAGCTTGTCGTTCAATGCGTTATTTTCCACCCGAACAGCGGGTACGTACAAATGTTTGTTTTACCAAATGTCTCTATGCCATGATTATGCATAGTTATTATGTACCAGATCGGAAAATTGGTTGGAATTTATCGGGAAATCCAACTAGTGAAGAATATAAGGAAGATTTATTGGGCATTAAAGTGGCTTGTGGTTTTGAAATTTTAGCTTCACAAGCTAAAGATGCCAAAGATGAAGAGAATTCACCCAGTTGGAAGGCTTATGTAAGAAGTTTACAATCGAAGGGATATTTCAAGGAAAATATTGAAGGATCTGCTGATTATCAACGTTTATTGGAGCAGGCTAAAGCTTATTTTAGAGATAATGAAACTCGTTTTCGTACTGCACCATTGGTGGGACGTGAAATATTGGAGTTATTAAGATCTACTGAGATTAATGCTGAGAAATTAAGGGACGAGGAAAATAATTTAAGGGTAAGTTTATTATGAAATTTATAATTGTCTTTGGGTTCAATGAGCAGTGATTATTAGTTAAATTTAAAGCCTATTATAGAAATCTGAATTCTAAACCGTTATTACAAATATGTTTCAAATTTTAAGCCAACACATGAACTTTCACATTCATTTTAAAGTTTTTTTTATGAAGATTGTTACAATGAGTGTTATTTTTGTTCGGTTTAAGATCAAATATGACAAATTCCAAATAGAATTCACAATTTATTTTACAACAAAAAGAGAAAAAACTTATGCAAAGAAAAAACTCCTAGAACCAATGGTTGACAATTAATGCATTTTCAAGTGCTACCAAGCACTATCATCAGATTGTCGTTATGGGGTTCTTTTTTATCTAAACTTCAAAGTGAAAAAAGTTACGAGAAATAAACTGAAACATTTTTACTTAGTTATTTTTATTACAACGAAAATCACTTTTTTTACAAAACTATTATTGTTAACAGTGCTTTCCCAACTCCCAATTGATAACACCGTTCCACGGTGGGGCCAATGCTTCACAAAGCCCTTGGAAAGCACCCAGAAACATAAAAATCAAATGCTTTCCCAACGCCTCAATAAAAAATTAAAGTGCTTTCCTGACACCAAAATGATAACACCGATATATTTAGTGCTTTGCAAAGTATTGAGATAGCACCCAGAAACACAAAAACCAAGTGGTTTCCCTGCCACCAAATTATGAGCCCTCAACACTGAAGAATTGTATATTACTCTAAAAATAGATGATTCTTGGAGTTATTGTATTGTGGGGTCAAAAATTATTTAAATATCCACTATTTTTTCAGCTTCTTCTTCAAAAACAAAATATTGTTTTAGAAAACAAGCGCTTGAATTCACCCTTTTCAAGCTTTCGTGAAGCTTTCAAATTTAGTTGTTTGCCAGTACTTGTTTTTGTAAGACCGCTGTCTACTTGTGATTTGCCAGTGCTTCTTTTTTATAACACACATAATTTCTACCTGAAATTATGTGTGTTACCACGTCTACATCAATACCGATATGAACGGTGAAAGCCATAGAGACATGATTCTGATATTATTGAGTTGATTTCATAATTTTACCTGTTAACAAAATATTTTTAAAATCGGTATTTCGTTATATTAGCGTATTGTAATGGCAATTCACAATTATTTCGAAAGTAAACTAGTGAAATGGAAATAAAACCGTTTATAAAAGAAGGCAGATGAATAAATAAATTGAAATAATTTTACCGCGCTTGTCAAATTTTCATTACGATTTTCTTGTATTCATAATGAAAAGTTATTAGCTTGCTTAGCTTATACACAACGAATGATTTTTAGGCCTAGCATCTTGTTAGAATAGAGTTTATCCATAATGATTTATTAACACACCGATTAAGAGCAACCCTGTGTTTGAAAATATAGGGCTTTTAATAACAGAACACTAGAAGGAATTTAACAACAATGGCTCATATGAATAAAAAATAGATATTACTAATAGGGGGAAATACAGGGTTTTTTAAGCAATTACTTCACAAATCTAGTCTGCTTGGGAGTAGACTAGAAAATTATTTTTTTAATTTTCGTTTACATTTCATGCTATTCTACCAGCCAATTGGTAAATTTGAAGTTAAAAGACATTCCTAAGCCCAAAGTAATTACTTCGAAGTAATTGCTAAGTTTTATTCATATGACCCAATGGCTCATATGAATAAAAATAGATATTACTAATAGGGGGAAATACAGGGTTTTTTAAGCAATTGCTTCACAAATCTAGTCTGCTTGGGAGTAGACTAGAAATTTATAGTGGTATTCAAAATGAAAATTTAGCATAGAGTTAACATGAGTTTTATTCATAATACTGTTGTTAAACTCATTGGCTCATATGAATAAAAAATAGATATTACTGATTGAGAATGTGAATACCCTAAATATGTCTTAGTTTTTTATTAATCCGTTATTTCTCATTGACAAAATTATTAATATACAAAAAGTAGTTTACTGTTTATTCTTTTATGTTTAATGTGTTATTCTTCTTTCCCTTAACTTACTCATTAATGTAACCAATCGTTTTGTTGTAACAATTTGTATATACATACAAACGCAGCTTACTAGCTTATTTTCTTAAAATTGAAAATGACTCTTCTACTTTGTGTCAACGTGAAACCAACATATTTTGTCAACTAAATAAATTTAATTACAAAAATTGCAACCGGCATTATTCATTATACAGTCCACGTGGTTATATTCAATTACTAATAGGGGGAAATACAGGGTTTTTTAAGCAATTGCTTCACAAATCTAGTCTGCTTCGGAGTAGACTAGAAATTTAATTTTTTAATTTTCGTTTACGTTTCATGCTATTCTATCAGCCAATTGGTAAATTTGGAGTTAAAAGCCATTCCTAAGCCCAAAGTAATTACTTCGAAGTAATTGCTAAGTTTTATTCATATGACCCATTATATTGTTGTTGCTAAATTCCTTCTAAGTATCTGTTATCAAACGCCAAAAAACAAAAAAAATCCATTCACAATAATAAAAAAGCCTTGTATTTTCAAACACAGGGTTGGTCTTAATCGGTGTGCTAAGAAATCGTTTACATTTCATGCTATTCTACCAGCCAATTGGTAAATTTGAAGTTAAAAGACATTCCTAAGCCCAAAGTCATTACTTCGAAGTAATTGCTAAGTTTTATTCATATGACCCAATATAACATAGAATGATTTTAACAACAGTATTTATGGGTAAAACTGATGTTAACTCTATGCTAAATTTTTAACATAAAATTGGCAAATTTGCAACGTGTGTATCTGGCTGGATTGAGCTTAAGAATCTTTTAATTTTGTTTTTAAGTAATACTGATTTCAGATTTCTGATATTTTACTAGGATATTTTTCTTGAAGAGAATCTTAAAAAATCATAATGGTTTTAAAACAAGCAATTGTCTTATTTTTAACTGAAAACCTTATATATTTTGATATAATTTTTAGCTTCATGCATTATGAATTTTGTAAACCCTAAAAATAAGGCACTCTAGTATTCATATTTTTAGGCTCCCAGCCAGCAAATGAGCCAAAATGAATCGAAAAGAGCTCAAAATATATTATAAGAAATTCAAATTTTTCGAACAATCTTTTGGATTTGCGAATGAGCAAAAAATTTTAAAATTTCAAAAATATGTGATTAATGTTTTTAAATCAAATAAAGTTCTTTCAGGTCTTTATTTATATCTATATCAATACAATCAATAACTTTCCCATTTAATAACTTGTTACAGCCCAGTGATTCTGATGATTGGTTAAATATCACGGCCGAACAATTAGATGCTATGCTAACAGAACGTTATGGTTCGAAAAAACTTTACAAATCAAATGGTGATATAAATGCCGAAGAATTTACTAAAAATATTTCAGAATTTTTAGAAAAAGAATCGGCATTTGAAGGAATTCAACGTGATTCGGATGATGATAGTACAGATGAAGAGACACGTAATAAGAAAAAGGCTGAATTTAAAACTAAAGTTAAAAAGAATCATTCAATGCGTCAAGCTCGAAAAAATCCGGTTAATCTAAATCAATCGAATATGTCTGAGGAAACAGATGGAAGTTTTACAACACAAGTTAAAAGCTTTTTAGATTTTGTTATACCAGATGACAAATGGGATTCCAATTCGGAAATGAGTGATTATGAAGATGAAGATGATATGGAACGTAATTTTGCTGCCATGGCAGATGCTGAAAAACATATTGATGCTGATATTAAAGCCTATATGGATCAAATGGATCGTGAATTGGCTAAGACTACAATTGGTAAAACATTTGAAAAATCCAGCACCAGCAAAGCTAAAGGCTCGGCCACTAAAGCTACCCCAGAAGATGATTTTGATGATATTGAAGATTTTGAGCCCATCAATATTAATGTAAATACTTTAAAAAATATGATGGACAGTTATAAGTCACAAATTGGTGGTGCTGGGCCAGTATCAAATCTTTTAAATGCCATGGGTGTTGGCATGACTGCTGCAACTTCTGAGGACCATGAAGATCTTAAAGAATCAGCTGTATAAATTTTATTTATAAATTTTTTTTCTTATAGTATTTCATAAGCATTTTTTGTGTTAACTACTTATAACTACAGCTATAATAGCAGTTTTATGTTAAACTCCGTACATATCTCGGTATTCATAATGGCAAAGTGTATGCTAACTAGCTGCTAGCCGTCCCTTATTAATAAATGCTTCACCATTATGAATACGGTAGATAAACACAGGCTTTTTGTTTATGCAACGTTTACAAGAAGTTATGAGTTCGCCTAATTTTTTTTTATGTTTTGTTAATTTTCAAATGTCATCATAAAATACAGGGTACTTATTATATGTATGTAAACATGCTCATTTAGGGAGTATCTACACTTTTTTTAAGGTTTTCTTATACTATTATCTATTTAATTTAAATAAATATAAATTTATAATAAAAAAACTATTTTAAGTGGATTTTTATTTTTAACCTTGGGATTGGCGGTAGCCTTTGTACCACTAAGATGACCTCTTGGTCTAACTAGACCACAAAACAATAATCGGTGAGATTTTGATTATAAAGATTGTGCTTAGTCTATGCAGGACCGGGACTCCCATTCTATGATAAGCTGTTAAGTGAAACGAAATGGCATTTCCGTGATTTAAAACTTCATTTTTCCCTTATTTATAGCTAAACTCGTCATTTTTCTTATACATTCTAGCTAAAAATAAATTTATTAAACGTAAATGAAGAAAAAAAAATTATAAACAACCCAGTAGCAAATGGTCGAACTAGTTCTAAAATATACTAGTTTCTTGTCTAGTAATTACATAACTAGTTCTCAAAATAATCATTTTGAACCAGTTGTGTACTAGTTAAATACGATCTATGTAGAGACTGTTTAAAAAAATTACCTGAATTAAAATATGAGATTTGAAATTATTTTTTTTTGCATTTATATTTAATTAAAAAATCAGAGTTCGTAAATAAACACTTACATTTTTTTATTGTGAATTGAATTGAGGTGTAAATCAACTGGTACAGTACTGGTGCCAAAGAGTCAATCCAGAACTAGTTTAGTAAATTTTTAAAATAAGAACCAGTACAGCTTCTTGTTTTTCTTCCAAAAACAATAATCTTTAAGAATTTGTATACCTAATAGTTTCAATAAAACTGTGCAGAGATTTCAAAAGATTGAATTTAAATACGAGTTTTGAAATACTACCTTTGTTTGTAATACGTGATACATTCTGAGTTTGCAAATAAACACTAAAATGTTTTATTGTCATTAGAAATCATAAACACAAAATATTTGAAATTTCATTTGGTAAATGGATGTAATTATCTCAGTAAGAGGAAACTATCGGTCTAATCTGCGTTTTATCAAAGGAAAAACCTCTGTTTTTTATCTATATAATTCAGATACAACCAACTGGTACAGTACTATTTCCAAAGAGTCACTTTGGAACTAGTTCCGCGATTGTCACATTAGCACCAGTTTCGCTCCCTATTTTTCGTCCTTAAATTGTAATTTTCAAACTAGTTATACAACTAGTACCAAAGTGGGAGTTTGGCGACAATTGCCCCCATCCCTATGACATCTCCATGTTAAATTCTACAGTTGTTTGTATGGAGAGGCGGTAGAACTCGTACTAGTTGCCTGGTTTAAATAAACTAGTACATAACTGGTTCTGAACTAGTATTTTTTGCAACTGGGAATTTTCTGTTTTGCATTAATTTTTTTAAATAATATTTTCACAAATTACATGTAATTAAAAAAAGCAATTGCAATTACATTAAAAATACAAAATGTTTTTTGTTAATATTTTTCAAAATCAGAATAACCGGGATAGGCGTGGGCAAGCATAAAAGGAATACGTCATGTATATAATTGCAATTGACATTATTTTCAATTGCAATTACATGTAATGTCCCAGCAAAAAAAAACCGAATGCATTCTACAAGAATGCATTTTTCACTGCATATAAAGTAGCTATATATGCTGATTTCTTACTTCCAATAAACGTATTTTAAATGACTTCCAAAATGCCATTAATTAAAAACTTTTTTTACTTCCCAGAAAAAAAAAATACCTGACCAAGATCCGTAAAAGCACCTATACTGTTCGGCACAAATGCGTTCAAATTGAGGTGGAAAACGCATTGATTTAACATTGACTTGTCATAAGAGAGAAGGTGTTTATGCTACTTTAAGTCTGCTTTGCACGTCATAAAAATGAGTGCTTGGATGTTCTTTTTTATATAGGAAAGCAATTCATTTTTGTTACTATCTAAGGAGAAATGAAAAGTAACTTCTTGGGAATGCATTCAAATATATATTTAAGAAGTGATATTTATGACTTTTGAATGTATTCCCAAGAAGTTACTTTTCATCTCTCCTTAGATAGTAAAAAAAATGAATTGCTTTCCTGTATAAAAAAGAACATCCAAGCACTCATTTTTATGACGTGCAAAGCAGACTTAAAGTAGCATAAACACCTTCTCTCCTATGACAAGCCAATGTTAAAAAAATGCCTTTTTCACCTCAATTTGAACGCATTCGTGCCGAACAATATAGGTGATTTTACGGATCTTGGTCAGGTATTTTTTTGCTGGGTATAAAAGTATATCTGCTTGAATTTAAAAGCATATGTGGCCATATGTAACTATAAGTTACTATATGCAATTACATAAAATAATATATGGTTATATCAAAACTTTTTTTACTCGGGTAATATTCAGTAACTTGCCAGTACTTTAAATACAAAAAATCAGTGTACTGAGTAAAAATCAGAACTATAAAAACAATTAAAAATCTGGTGGTAAATCACCCTAAATTTTAATAAAATAATAAAAAAATATATATTTTTGTTTCAAATTAATTTTAGCTGTATTTTGTCTCATGCCTATCAACGTTAAGTATTTAAAGCAAATCTACGCTAAACCGATTGTACTATAAAAAAAAATTTAAACAGGTTATGTTTATACTTTTTCCGTTATAATTGAACGTACGTTAGCAAAAGTTTTTAGGACGTAACGCGAATAAGTTACGTTAGATGTGAAAATGTATAAACGTTGAGTTTTCAAGGTTGATAATTATCCGTGTTGAAAGTTAACGTGCATACAAAAAGTAATGTGTTAGTTTTCGTCTGAAACACTTTTATATTCACTTTGAGTTTTTTTAAGAGTTAACGGATATAGTTAAGTCGAAAACACAGCTTTTGTTGTTTTTTATTGTGTTATAAAATATTAAATTGCAAACTAGAAAATAAAAAGTTTTTCTTAAATATTCTGGTTTCTCGCTGTTTTATATAAAAAAAAATATTATGAAAAAAGTTATATTGAATTTCTATTAAAAATTAGTCAGATAGAAAAAATCTTGTTAAAATAGCAGAAAACAGTGGCAAAGCACATTTTAAGTGGTACTGGCATAATAAAAAAAAAAAACAGTGCTCTCCCAGTACTATTTTTTTCTACCGTGGTCAATTTCCACTTGGGTATGTACATCACTTTTAAATTACTAACAAAATGCTCAAGTTAAACTACTGACAACATGGGACACCACGTGTAAAATAAATCAGTGTTAGAGCTGAATTTAACTACTTCACAATCAGTTGATGCTATTCGGAGTGCTTTTAAAATAACTTTTTTGTAATGACTTTTTTTGCTGGAGTAAAAGGAACAAATATATATATTAAAATGATAATTAATTAAAGAGTGGCGTTACAAAAAATTAAGTGCATAAAAAAAAATTGTTGTATATAGTGATATTCCAAACCAATAGATTACGGACGAAAATATTACTAGTTAAAAAACAGTAGTTAGTTGAATAATGTATGTATATTTATTTTTTTTTTTTATAAGATCATAGTACAAGATATTTTTATTTAAATATTTGTTTATCATACAGATAACAAATATTGATATAATTACACTAACATTTATATTATATTTTCTTAAATAAGTAGTAAATAAATTTAAAAAAATACTAAAAACCAAAAAATATTTAATAATTCACTTTATTAAGAATAAGTTTATAAAAATGAATAAAAATTGACAAAAATAAAATAATACATAAGACGAAAAAATTAAAACGTACAAAGACTTTTCACGTTATTTTAACTCCAGCCGATGCTGGAGTTATTAATGGGGTCGAAAGTAAAAAAAATTGACATTTTTAATAAATTATTTTTAAAAAGTTGTGAAGAATTAATTTATATCCCAAAAAAAATTGTAATGCTTTACAAACTACTTCTTTCACTGCTTTACAAGTATTCATTAGTGTATTTTTACTGCTTTTTTAGAAGTAATTCTGAACAACTTCAAAAAATCACTTCTTCCATTGCTTCCAAAGCATTCTTTAGTATATTTTGACAGATTTTTTAGAATAACTTCTTAACGACATCCAAAAAATCACTTAAGTATTGCTTCTAAAGCATAATTTCTCTAAAAGTGATTTTGGTATCATTTAGTATTTCTAAATAGATGATTGATTCCTGGAGGGGCCAATATTTTCTAATTTTTTTATTTTGTTAATACAGGGTGGCGCAAAAATAACCTTCCGATGTTTTTTGGCTGTAATTTAAAAAAAAAATGAAAAACTTTGATTCTTCTTGTGGATTATTTTTATTTGGTCTTTTAATTTTTTTTACATCAAGTCGAGAATATGATGTCATGTAAATGGCCGCCGCCACAGTTGATTGTCATTTGAGCCCATTTTTTCATTCATCACCAATCATGAGTGATGAGGCCCAT
This sequence comes from Leucophora obtusa, assembly GCA_949987735.1. NCBI lineage: Eukaryota > Metazoa > Arthropoda > Insecta > Diptera > Anthomyiidae > Leucophora > Leucophora obtusa. The sequence goes on from OX465296.1 coordinate 194,098,389, forward strand.
TTCCATCTTAGAGGGTACGTAAATAAGCAAAATTTACGCTTCTGGGGCACTGAAAATCCGCGTGTAACCCACGAAGAGCCATTACACCCGCTCAAAGTCACTGTATGGTGTGCTGTTTTCGCTGGAGGAGTCATCGGACCTTTTTTCTTCGAAAATGCCATAAAAAGGGCTCAAATGACAATCAACTGTGGCGGCGGCCATTTACATGACATCATATTTTCGACTTGATGTAAAAAAAATTAAAAGACCAAATAAAAATAATCCACAAGAATCAAGGTTTTTCATTTTTTTTTAAATTACCGCCAAAAAACATCGGAAGGTTATTTTTGCGCCACCCTGTATTTATAATTAATTTATTTAAATTCTTTTTAATTTTTCAATTTTTAAAAATTATAAAATAAAAATGATAAAAATTACTTTTTATGCGCTTATTATAAAATAGTACTGAAAACAATACTGAATTGCAGTGCTCCTTTTGCACTTGTTTAAAAAGTACTTTTGTTGAAAAGAATAAAGCACAATATCTCACAATGACAAAGTGGTATTTTAAAAGTATATTTTCATACAAAATAATATTTTTTTTTTTCGATTACAAAAACATGTGTAATTACTAGAGAAGACTAAATTGCTGTTTTTGCTTTTTATGCTTTTTATTGCTTGTTTTACTCATATTTGCTTGTTTTTGCTTTTTTGGATTTTTCGTTTTTTAGCTTTAAAATAGCTTTTTCTTAAGATTTTTGAGCTTTGAATTGCTTTTTTTTAAACTTTTTGCCCAAAAATTCTTTTTTTGCTCACAAAGAAATATTTTTTCTCTTAAGTTTGAATTATTTTTGTTTGAAAACATTTGTTTTTGCAAGTTTTTTTACAACATTTTTTTTTCTTTAAACATATCAAAATTTGCTTTTTTCTGTCTTCTCTGGTAATTACTTCAGCCTCTTTAAAATTTGAAGTAAAAATTCGAATGCATTCTCCATTATTATGCTTTCATTAATTCAAAATAAGTCTCTGGGGGTTATTATGTAATTCGATTCGAAACGGAAATGCTTTCGAACCGAATTTTCACATTGAAAATCAAGTACGAAAAAACGGTTTTTAATGGAAAATATTGAAAACTAGCAATTCTGTTCGAAAACATTTCCGTTTCGAATCGAATTACATAATAACCCTGATTTTTATTTGCAAACTAGAAATAAATTAATAATAACAAATATAAACTAGAAAAGAATTTTAAAAATTCAACGACATTTTTTATTTTTTAAACAACTAACAAAACCAACTGTTTATTGTAAAAATACTGTTTTGGTAGTTGTTTATTATGATATTAAAAATAACTGATTTCAATAACTGTTACGAAATTACAGTACTTTTCGTAAGCTGTTTTCTTAAATAACTGTCATAAAAGTTCCCAGGTAGAAATTGCCGACGGTACAAAAAACAAAGCACTGCCAAAGCGTTGCTTTACAATGGTACAAAAAAAAAGCATTGCAAAAGCACTAATTTAGAACGCTTTGCCAACCTTTGGAAAGAGTGCTTTCCCAATACTTGTTTTACAAAGTTTACCACTGTTTATGAAAAAAAACCACCGGCAAAACATCGGTTCAAAACGATTTGCCAACGTTAGGTAAAAGGACTTTGCCAGTGCCTGTTTTACAAAATTTACAACCGTATATAAAAAATACCACTGGTAAAACATCTGCTTAAAACGAATTGCCAACGTTTGCTAAAAGGACTTTGACAGTACTTGTTTCACAAAATTTACGACTGCATGAAAAAATACTACTGGCAAAACATTGGATGCAGCGCTTTGCCAACATTTGCAAGAAGGATTTTGCCAGTACTTGTTTTACGAAACTTATGACTGTATGTAATAACTACATAAACTGATCACTTAATGTTCACCCTATTTAAGTACCAGTTTTCAAGTCTATTGATAAAACTGGAAAATTGTTCTTATGGTAAAATTTGTGTGAAAATCTATTGAATTTGTAGTTTTAAGCAGAGATGTATTCGCTTATTAGATACAGTGCTGCTATACTAAAATCTACGTTTCTCTTTTTTTTCGGGATTGGGATTTTACGGATTTTTTCATGAAGAATTGAATAAAAAACAGTTGAACCAAAATACCGATTGGCAGAGCACTTATTTTACTATTGTTACCAACGCTTTGCCAACGTTCGGAAAGATAAACGGCCAACCGAAGATCGACGTTATCATTTCAAGGTTGACCCAGTACTTTAATTTTCTAAAAACGGACGCTCTGCCAGCGCTTGTACCACCATATATAGTGATTTGCCAACGTTTTGCCGTTTGTATTTTTCTACCTGGGTTGTTTTGTATTTTTCCATAGAAAATCAACTCCCGAGTAAAAATAGTTATATAGGAAATTATATAATTTAATATGGACTAATATGTTTATATATACTCAAATGTGACACTATATCTTTGTGGATATAATTATATATAGCTTTAAATTTCCCACAAATTTCTTATATGATGTCTTATATAGATCAGTATAAATATATATGTCCCCATATATATTTATATGTGCCATATCTATTTACATATGCTATGACAATTTTAATACAGCGTCATATATAATTAAAGATGGCTTTATCGGTAAACATATAAAGTCTTATATAGTTCAATGTTAATTTTTTTTCTAAGTTGTTTTAGATACCCTACGGGAAATTTTAACAAACTGTCACCGAACCGGCCCCTTTATATGAAATAGACTGGTTTTACATGGCGTTGTCATAGGAGGAGGAAATTGACCCCTTGTGACATGTCACAAGACAAATCCCAGGACAGGTCCCTGAAATTGAGAGTTCAGTAACCTGTCGTAGGATTTGTCTTGTGACATGTCACAAGGGGTCAATTTCCACCTCCTATGACAACGCCATGTAAAAGTAACCAGTCTATTTCATATAAAGGGGCCAGTTCGGTGACAGTTTGTTAAAATTTCCCGTAGGGTATGTTTAAGTATAGCGCAATGTAAAAAAATTCTATGTTTTTCTGAGATATATTTATGTATGTACGATTTCAAAATATAAAAGGCGTACTCATTATAACTCCTAAATTCCTTGTAAACCTTGTATAAATACAAGTCATATTTTTTATGTATGGAATTTGACATTAAACTCATAAACATACCATGTTTACACAGTTTACGGGTAGAATACAAGTTTATATAAGAAGGCTTAAAATGCTTGGTTACAATTATGTGCAACTACTTCTAAATACTTATGTGTAAATTCATAAATGCTTTGTAAAGTTATAGGAGGCTTATGAAGCAAATTTTGTATGGAAAATTTGTTTTGTAAACCTCCTATAATTTTATAAAACATTTATGAATTTATACATTAAAGTTTTATTTAAATTTTGAATTCTTAACTTAAGGGTGTTATTTTTTAGTAGTTTTTAATAGTTTTTGGTTTGAGCCTGTAATATAATGCGTTGTATAATTATGTCTTTCTACATCAAATTAGATATGATTATATCGGGTCAAAATCCGGATAAGATTCTATATGATTTAATATATTTAGAACTTATCCAATATAATTTTATCCACCATTTTTCGGATCATAGCATATCTCCAATTATACTAAATTAGATATCATTACATATGACATAATATTATTTTTTTTACTCGGGCTGTTATTACTGTTAAAAACAACAACGACTGATTAATAACCAAACAACTGTCATGTAGTAACTGCCAAACTTTTTTGAGTGTACTTAAGTGAAAGGAAATTTTCTCAGAATTTCAAAAATCCATTTTCTTTTATAATTAATGATATATGGCGCCCTCTAAAGCCCTTTTAAGAATATTTTAAATACAAAATTGGGGATGGAGTCGAAAAATTAAATCAGTTTTAATGATTTTTTCATAACAACCCAGCATAAAAAACCGAATGCATTCTACAAGAATGCATTTTTCACTGCATATAAAGTAGCTATATATGCTGATTTCTTACTTCCAATAAACCTATTTTAAATGACTTCCAAAATGCCATTAATTAAAAACTTTTTACTTCCCAGCAAAAAAAAATACCTGACCAAGATCCGTAAAAGCATCTATACTGTTCGGCACAAATGCGTTCAAATTGAGGTGAAAAAGGCATTTTTTAAACATTGGCTTGTCATAGGAGAGAAGGTGTTTATGCAACTTTAAGTCTGCTTGCACGTCATAAAAATGAATGCTTGGATGTTCTTTTTTATATAGGAAAGCAATTCATTTTTGTTACTATCTAAGGAGAGATGAAATATAACTTCTTGGGAATGCATTAAAATATATATTTAAGAAGTGATATTTATGACTTTTGAATGCATTCCCAAGAAGTTACTTTTCATCTCTCCTTAGATAGTAAAAAAAATGAATTGCTTTCCTATATAAAAAAGAACATCCAAGCACTCATTTTTATGACGTGCAAAGCAGACTTAAAGTAGCATAAACACCTTCTCTCCTATGACAAGCCAATGTTAAAAAAATGCCTTTTTCACCTCAATTTGAACGCATTCGTGCCGAACAATATAGGTGATTTTACGGATCTTGGTCAGGTATTTTTTTGCTGGGAATCGTCGAAAAATGGTGTAAAAATACGACTTTGAAAGTATTTTTTTTTAATTATCGTAATTTAAAAAAAAAAAAAAAATTTATTTTTTGAACTTAAATTTTAAAAATTAAACAAAGACTGATTTGTCGGATTTTTTAGTTTTTACTTTAGTAAATCCTATTTTGTGTAATGTGTTTTATAAATGTTAAAATAACCCAGCAAAAAAATACCTGACCAAGATCCGTAAAATCACCTATATTGTTCGGCACGAATGCGTTCAAATTGAGGTGAAAAAGGCATTTTTTTAACATCAGCTTGTCATAGGAGAGAAGGTGTTTATGCTACTTTAAGTCTGCTTTGCACGTCATAAAAATGAGTGCTTGGATGTTCTTTTTTATACAGGAAAGCAATTCATTTTTTTTACTATCTAAGGAGAGATGAAAAGTAACTTCTTGGGAATACATTCAAAAGTCATAAATATCACTTCTTAAATATATATTTGAATGCATTCCCAAGAAGTTACTTTTCATTTCTCCTTAGATAGTAACAAAAATGAATTGCTTTCCTATATAAAAAAGAACATCCAAGCACTCATTTTTATGACGTGCAAAGCAGACTTAAAGTAGCATAAACACCTTCTCTCCTATGACAAGCCAATGTTAAAAGAATGCGTTTTTCACCTCAATTTTAACGCATTTGTGCCGAACAGTATAGGTGCTTTTACGGATCTTGGTCAGATATTTTTTTCTGGGAAGTAAAAAAAAATTTTTAATTAATGGCATTTTGGAAGTCATTTAAAATACGTTTATTGGAAGTAAGAAATCAGCATATATAGCTACTTTATATGCAGTGAAAAATGCATTCTTGTAGAATGCATTCGGTTTTTTTTTTGCTGGGAATGTTCTTATTTCCGGTTTCTTGAGTACCCATACTTAATGGCAGGTATATAACTGGTGATTTTTAAGACCCAGGCCACACTTTTTGAATCATAAAACAAAATGCATTTTTAAAATCGTGAAAAACTGTACTTTCATTTGGGTAAATTTATATGTTACTAGGCATACCGGTTTAACTCCAAATAGAACAACCTTTTCTTTTTTAATTCCAAAGGCGTTCATATCTTTTTAATGGGTGTCCGAGTTAAGGCACCAGGGGCTCCGGCCCCCATAACCCACGATAGAAAAAATTTTCTTTTTTAATTCTAGAGGGGTTTACATATATGTTTATATATTTTTTTAGGGGTGCCCGAAAAAGTAAACTTCAGCCAAAAATCTATATACAGTAAAACGTGCTTAAGACGAACTCCGAGGAAGTTATAAGCTCGGTTCGAATTAACTGGGGCAAAATTTTTTTATTTAACACTGGCTTGTCATTAAAGAGAAAGCGTTTATGCTGCTTTAAGTTTGCTTTGCTCTTCATAAAAATGAGTGCTTGGATGTTCTTTTTTATATGGGGAAACATTTAATTTTTTTAGTATTTAAGGAGAGATGAAAAGTAACTTCTTGTGAATGAATTCAAATATATATTTAAGATGTGATATTTATGACATGCTTTAAACTTTAACTGCTTTAAAATCTTAACGTATTTAAGACAAAAACTACATTATTTTTCGTATGCATATTAATTTTCATCGTGGATAATTATCAACATTGAGATCTCAAAGTTTATGCATTTTCACATCTAACTTAACTTCTTCGCGTTACTTCTTAAAAGGTTTTGGCTGACGTACTTTCGATTATGTCGCAAATGTTTAAAAATTACAGAATACACAGTTCGTGCTATACTAAGAAAATTTGTTTGTCGTAAATTTTACAATTTTCTATGGGTTAAACTTCAAAAATCGTGCTATTTTACAACGATAACACGTAAGCACTTGAACTGTGAATTCTTTCAATGTTTAATAATTCAATCGGTTTAACGCAAATTTGCTTTAAATACTTAACAAAAGGAAAATATCAACCAACTAAATACAAAATAGCAACAAATTAACTCGGTGTAATTTTTTGACATTTTCTTTTGTTTAATAGTTAGGTTAAAGTTAACCTTTCAATATGAGACCCACAAATGAGTTAAGAGAAGTTGCGTTACGCCTTACATATTTATGTATTCAAACATTAACCCGTATTATGAAATATAGTTTTTGACGAAGACGCAAAAATAATTTTGTACGTTATAATTTTTTCGTCAGGTGTAAATTCATATCGTCAGCTTTGTATTGGTTTCAGCCAAAAAGTCGTTATCGAGAAAAACGACAAAGTTTACATTCTCATTTTTGTATGCAAAATTGGCAGGTACTTCAAATTCGATACTGGACATCGCAAATGTAATACGATATATCGAGAAACCCGTTCCGGAATCAGAAAGAGAATATGTACATTAACTGTAATCCATTCTCAACTTAATTTTTTCAAAAATTTTCTGTAGATCCAACCAATAAAAAGCTGACGATATGTAATAAACAAAATTCTTAAAATTATTAAGCACATCAAAAATTGTAAATAGGAAAAGAAATGCAAATAATATGCATAAAGACTGGTTAAAATAAATATAAATTGAAAAAAATTAAACAATTTTTTTAAAATAAAAACTAGCTATAGTTAAAAAAACACTTGTAATGAAATAAGTATACCACACACTGGAAAAAATTATAATAAACTACACCAGTCACAAAATTGTATTGCAGAAGAAAATCAATTGGTGTTTTCTCAATATCAATGTTGTAAATGGTTTAGGCCTAGTTTTTTGGATGCCAATTAAACTTAGTTTAATGGGTGTTTAATCTCAAAACAAAATTAAACCAATTTTAACTGAGCGTGAAGTTTTTCAGTTCTAGTATAAGAAATGTCAAATTACTTGATGTAGCCACATTGATTGTGTCAAAATGATTAATATCCAATTGGAATTGTCATAAAATGGTGGTAGTATTCAGTATTTTATCTGTCATTACTTTGCAATCGCTTAAACAAGTTATTATTGTACAACAGCTGTTTTGTGTTGACAAATTTGTACTTTAGTTTATTAACTGGCCAATACTGCTCGGTTAAGCCTCAATTAAAAGTAAATCAAACGACATCTGAAAAACAACATATGTATTAAGTTTAAACAATGTTTAACTAATAATCCACAGATTATACACAAATGTGCTACCAAAAACAGGTGAAAAAAAAATGTATTCTAGAACCGTATGGTTTTGATTAATACCAGATGTGAAACTACTGACAGGTGTTAAAAAAGTATTCTCGAACCGTATGGTTTTGTTTACATGGAAGTCAAGTCAAGAGGGATATAACAATATAAAATCTGCATACATTTTGTATTGGGCATTTTTTGTAAATATCTGTCTCTTTTTAGATTATTGTGCTTTATCTTTTGTTTTTCTTAAATTTTTGCGTTTTTTTGCTCATTTTCTGTCGGCCATAATGCCCAAATCAGCTAATTCATATCTGGTATAATCTGTGATTTACATGGTAGTAATGTCAAGAGGGAGATAGCAATATAAAATTTCAATACATTTTGTATTGCGCATTTTTTGTGTACATCTGTCTCTTTTTAGACTTTTGTGTTTTTCTTAAAGTTTTGCATTTCATTTTGCTCATTTTCTATCGGCCATATTGCCAAAATTAGCTGTTTCCTATCTGTGTACAATCTGTGCAATAAACAAAGTTGAACTGCACCCAAAAAACTCGGCTTTAAACAATCAGTTATATTCCTGATTGATGTTTTAAGGCAAAAAAAAAAAATAAGATAAGATATATGAAAAAATCATTCTAATTTTTCTAATTATAAGATAGTTTTGTAAATGCTTATTGAGCCTCCTTTAAGGAATGGTTAGACGATTATATAGACGCTGATATATGTATATGCTGTTGTTTTCTTTATATTGATGACTGTTTTTGTGGTTGCTATCGGTGGTAGTGATAATGACTACGATGATGGGGGCACTGTACCATTAATAATAATGGCCACTAATTCAGGTCAATCTTTTTTTAAATCAAACAAATGAGAAGTTTGCAAACGTATTTCCATTGAAGTTTTACCCGATAATGTACCATGTCTTTCCATAAGATTCCAAATAGAACCCATAAATGTACAGAACAAGATAATGCCAAATACAAATAATTTGAGCAATAAATATATTGTCTTATAACCACTCGGTACTGGAAATTCTGCCATAACAATAAGGCAAGCTAATAATATGGCAGCTGCAGTAAAATAAACAATACGATCAGTTCTTAATCTTTTCAAATGATCATCACACAAATCAATTGATTCTTGAATAATGGCCAAGTGTTTAGGCAACTTTGGAACATTATTATCAGGACATTTGCCTTCATTTATTGTTGTTACAGTTACAGACTTTCCATTACTTAGTACAGGTGTTTGAGGTGGTGTTAAATTAACATCATGCATTTGAGCTTCAGCCTTCTCAGTGGAAATTTCATCATCATCAATACATGCATTTATATGTCTTATTGAACAGGTATCACCTTCTTGTTTAGGTTGCAGTCTTAAACGTACTTGCACCGCCTCATGATCTGAATAACTGAACTTTTGTCCGGGCACACGATCAGGCAATGGTAATTTATACTCTAATATTGTGGTCTTTATATTATCCGAACTGCGTAGAAATATATGATCAATACGAAAACCAATTGGATTGTTGGACAAAATTCTTTTAGAAGTGTATGAATTGTGTTTACATTCATTCGTTGTAACAGATTCCGAATTGCAAGTATCTTTCATCTGAGATGTATACAATAAAATTCTGTTATGAAAAATAAATATAAATCTTGAAAATGTAAAGAATTTTGCGAATAAGACTTATGTTGATTAACTAACTTGTACGAAATATCATTTGGTTTTGTATTCAAATCACCGGCCAATACTTGCACAGCTGAATCCCAACGTGTAGCCTCTATAAATTGGGCAGTATCAAATGCTTGTATAGCACGATGGGTCTTATAATCATCTTTTTTTACATCATATTCAGCATGTAACTATAAATGTAAATTAAAACATAATAGAAATTTTAAAAAGAAAATTTATGTATGTATTCGAGATGATTATAAAAATTACAAATCAACAAACATACATGAGCATTATAAACGTGTACGTAAAGTTCACCAATACGTATTCTACACATGCCAACACCCTTGCCACCAAACCAATCTGCATGCTGTATACGATGACAATAACCATTTACAGTCCATGCGTGAAAAAGTGTACTAACAATTGGAAATTTTGATAAAACCAAGAGACCAGCTCCAATAACACCACTAGAAGAGGAAATATAAATTTTACAAATTTAACAATTTCATTTATCAATAAATGACCCACACCATTTACAAAAAGGATTTTAGAGCGTCTATTGAAATTTTTTACACCATTTTTAAATTTGATATTTAAAAATAAGCTTATCTGGCGCTGACTCTTTTCAGAATATAAGAAATTTTCTAAAAAAGCAACTAAAATCATTTAATTTTTTATTGGAAAAAGTATTCAAAACCTTCGGTTAGTTTAATAGAAGAAAAACGTTTTTGTAACCTGATAAGCTTTTATTAGGAAGGTTTCGGAGCTTGAAGAAATTAATATTTTTACTAGAATCTTAAAATTAGAAGAACTTAGGATCAGGACGTTTTTCTTCATGAAAAAATTGTTCAGAACTGATGGCTTTTCTGTAAAAAAAAAAGTTATTAAAATAAACGAAATTTCTTAGAAATTAATTAGAAATTTATTAATTCAGTTCGAGGCCAATTTCCTTATTATGAATTAACATAATAAGTACTTTTTTCAAAAACTGCTATTTTTCTTCATCAGGATATTCTCCTAACAAATACTTCACAGAGTTTTTGCTTTCAAAAACCTCTAACACTTTCAGGAATGAAAATACGATCGTTTCGGGGATTTTCCAAATTTCTATAGAAAAAAGTCGCTAAAATACAATTTTTATGTATAAAGAAAATCTATGGAATCTGATGTCGCTTACACATCTGCATCCAAATCATGAGATTTTCATATTCAAAACAGTAAATGAATAATAAACAAAAGCTTATGGACATTAACTTTTAAGAGATAATGGCCTAACTATAAAACGATGTTTTAAATTTAAAGTGAACTTTATTTTGAAACATACAGTTTGTTCATTTTGTGTGTGAAAAAATTTATAATTTTAATGGTAATCATCAAAATCTCGGGATTTCGTCGCGACTTGAGGGATTTTCTCATATTAAAAAGAAATTTATAATTTCTGAGCACTACGGAAGTTTCTATAGAAAAAAATTCTCCAAATCTAATAATTTTTTGGGAAGTTTTTTATTGTAAAGGCCCAGAGAACATAAAAACTTTTCTATAGGAAATATACTAAGAATTAGAAATTTTTTTTATATTCAAAAGTCTTCAGAATCTAAGAATTTTTTTTAGAAAAATTCTTCTGAAACTATCACGGTTGGCAACCGATATCTTTATAATGCCGGTATTTGTTTCAAAACCTTTTCAAATTGATAAACGATACCGATACAAATATAAATCGCCAAAACGATAATTTATTAGGAGGCATTTCACTATCGTGTGTCGTTAAAAATACATAATTAACACCCAGAGTACCGATTCCGAATGCTTAGTAAAGCTGTGAAAAATATTTTTCACTCATTTGAAAATAATGATAACAAAAGGTAGTTTTTATCACTTCACCGCTTGCAAACTAATCAGAATCGGTACCCAGGACTCTGTAGTGATAAACTACAATTAAAATTCCTAAAATTTCCCCAGAAAAAGTAAAGTATTTCCCCAGGGATTCCTTGTAATTTTTTTTTTTCAATTATAAATCTTAATCCAAACTAAATATTTCCACAATAACAGTGAGTTGAAGGATATAAAAACTTATTAGCAGAGCAGCGACTTTCGTGCAAATGCATGTTTGTAGTCCCAGCAAAAAAAAAACGAATGCATTCTACAAGAATGCATTTTTCAGTGCATATAAAGTAGCTATATATGCTGATTTATGACTTCAAATAAACCTATTTTAAATGACTTCCAAAATGCCATTAATTAAAAACTATAGCTTTAAAATGGATTCGATATTTCTTTTCATACGATTAAAAATATTTAATTTTATAAAATTAAAAATACTTTTTTGTATTACTTGTTTGCTAAAATTTATTTTAGAAAAGTTTAAAGCTAGTTATAATTTTTTATTATTATTATTTAGTAAAGAAAACATTTTTTTATTTTAAAATTTTTTTAAAAATTTCTTTTAAAAAGGCGGGTCGTGTATCCCGACAAAGTACTTTCAGTGAAACGAAGCTTATTTATCAGTGGGTTGGAATTATGTGTTGGATTGGTGATTAAATCATATATTTACAGCTTACTTGTTGATTTTTTAATTCAATACGTCTTCCCTATACGAAGAATAAATATTAGATCCCATCTTTTTAGAATCAGACTATGTAGATACCTTTTTATATTTGGAGGGGATGCATTCTTTAAAACTTCATAGTATCTGCCATTTGGCCAAAGATGTAGGATTGCGTGATTGATATATCCATTAATTTGTTTGAAATTACAGCACTTTTAGATAACGCAACATTTCCCAGCAAAAAAAAACCGAATGCATTCTACAAGAATGCATTTTTCACTGCATATAAAGTAGCTACCCAGCAAAAAAAAACCGAATGCATTCTACAAGAATGCATTTTTCACTGCATATAAAGTAGCTATATATGCTGATTTCTTACTTCCAATAAACGTATTTTAAATGACTTCCAAAATGCCATTAATTAAAAACTTTTTTTACTTCCCAGAAAAAAAATACCTGACCAAGATCCGTAAAAGCACCTATACTGTTCTGTACAAATGCGTTCAAATTGAGGTGAAAAACGCATTCTTTTAACATTGGCTTGTCATAGGAGAGAAGGTGTTTATGCTACTTTAAGTCTGCTTTGCACGTCATAAAAATGAGTGCTTGGATGTTCTTTTTTATATAGGAAAGCAATTCATTTTTGTTACTATCTAAGGAGAGATGAAAAGTAACTTCTTGGGAATGCATTCAAATATATATTTAAGAAGTGATATTTATGACTTTTGAATGCATTCCCAAGAAGTTACTTTTCATCTCTCCTTAGATAGTAAAAAAAATGAATTACTTTCCTATATAAAAAAGAACATCCAAGCACTCATTTTTATGACGTGCAAAGCAGACTTAAAGTAGCATAAACACCTTCTCTCCTATGACAAGCCAATGCTAAAAAAATGCCTTTTTCACCTCAATTTGAACGCATTCGTGCCGAACAATATAGGTGATTTTACGGATCTTGGTCAGGTATTTTTTTGCTGGGGTCATTAATCCAAAAATGATTTAAACCAAATACTTTTCCGAATCAAAGAATTTGCAACAAAATGGCATCGATTTCTTATTGCTAGGGCAAAATAAATATAGACTAAATATTATCCGAATAATCAAGTTTAGAACAAAATGGCATCGATTTGTTGTTGCATATTTTGACTTCAAATGCATACATTGTGGCCTTTTTAGTGTATAATTTATGCTTTTTATTGCATATTTGTGCATATTTTTCGTTTTTAGTTGCATTTTATAATTTGTAAAAAAATATAAAAAATTGATACGTTTCGTATTTTATTCAATCAAAATATTTATTTTTTTTCATTATTTTTAAAAATAAACTTTCTTATTGTAAAAACCTTATTATAATCCAAGTAAGTGCAAAATAACTAACTTACATATATTTTTATATTTTAGAGTGTTATTTTTGAAAAAATAATCTTTTTTAGTGCATATTTTTTATGTTTTTAATACATATTTTTCTTTTCATTGCCCTACCCAGTCAGAAAAATACAAACGGGAAAGCGGTGGCAAATCACTTTAACATGAGTGATAATAGCTGGACAACTACTGGCTGTGACAAAATGCTAGTACTGGCAAACAATTTTTTGTAACTAGTATGCCAGCGTTGGGAGGGCAAAAAAAAAGTTGGTCTTGAAGGAGCTTTCCCACAAACAAAAAAATTGATTTTATAAAACAAAAAAAATTTTAAATTAAAAAAAATCCAAAAAAAATGTTTGCTTGCAACCGGATTTGAACTCGGAACCTTCCGACTACAAACATTTTTTAACAAGCGTCAGCATTTTTATAAAATCATTGGTTTTCTAGTGAATTGATTTTTGTACGCCTGGTAGCATTGTCTAGGTAGCACTGGATAACCACTGGTTGCAAACCTTGGCATATCACTCTAAGCCAATTCTTTTCCAGTGGTTTTTTTTATAAACCACAGAAATTTTTGTAAAACAAATACTGGTAAAACGCTTTTCGCAAACGCTGGCAAAGCGTCCCAAATGAGTGTTCTGCCAGTCATTTCTTTTTAATACCGTGGTTACCCAGTGGTATGCCAGTGCTTGATTTTTTGTACCACTGGCGATTTCTGACTGGGTAGTTATTGCATATATTTGCATATTTTGTTATAAATGCAAATTTTTGCATATTTTGCTTTTAAGTGCATTTTTTTCTTCATATTTTATGATTTTAATTGCATATTTTTGCATATTATTCATTAAATTACATATTTTCTTCATATTTTTTTAACTAAGAGTAAGATTTAGTGAAAAAATAAAGAAAAAGAAGAAGGAAAACATCAAGTTGTCATCTACTTAGACATTTATATTGGATTTAATTTTTAATCAAACGCTCGAATAATACATATGATTTTTAAGAGTCAATAAATTGAAAGTGTATTTTTTTGATTTTAAGCGTTTACTTTTGGATTTTAAGTGCATATTTTTGGGTTTTTAGTGCATATTTTCGATTTTTAAGTGTATGAAAGTCGCTGCCTTGCTTATTAGTATTCATTGTTCACATTTTTTTTTAGATCTCATTAGAATTTTTGTAAATGGTGTAAAATTGTAGAAAAAAATTTACCTGTAAAAATAATGAGCATATGGCAATACAGCTCGGGTTAATTCCTGCAACAAGAGACTATCATGTTCTGCCCATACCTCTTGCAGTGATACAATATCATATTTGCCCGTACCTAATTCTTTACCAATATGTTGTATACGGTCCACCCTGTCTGATGATACAAACGGTATACCCCTAAAAAGAGGAAAACAATGAATAAGTTAACCATGAAACCTCCTTTTTTGTAGATATTTTTCAATAAACTTAAAAACAAACTAAAAAATATCTTCCGCGTTTACGTTGCTGATTATGTGGTTTCTGTCTTACCAAACATTTAAGGTTACAATACTTAATTCCAATGAGACCATTCTTTAACAATTATAGAACACCTAACCGCTTACATTCGGCTAACTTAATTCATATAATTCACTTTTTTGCACCACTTTATTGAATGAAAATAAGAGCTAACTTTGGAAAGAAAGAACAATTAAAAACAAAAGACAAAATAACGATATACTACTACATGGCGTTATAAAACTATCGAGTGTTCTCGTACTGAGTACTCGATATTTACTAATTCTGTAAGTACTCAATACATAGTGGTACACACAAAAAAAAAGGTGTAACATTTACAAAAATTAAAGTATTTTACTAATACTTACATTTTTTAATTTTTCTTCGCCAATTTTAGTTATGTATGTTTATATTTCATTGGGAAACAAAATAAAAACTCAAGAAAATCCAACACTATTTGTTTAAGAAAAATACATCCACCATATTGATTTACTAATGCTATTTACCTATAGCTTATTTTACTTTCCTAGTTTCATCCACACACAGAAAAAACCAGAGACTATTAAAGGCTGAGTTACCCAACCGTAAACGTATCTGTAACGAATCAGCTGTTCCGATACTACAAGAAGAAATGTATACGAATGGTTACTAACACGTAAATGTAAACGAACTTGCCGGATCATTCTGTTGAAATCAGAATTTTCTATCCGGCATCGAAACAGCTGATTGATTTTAGTCGGAAAAAATATGAAATGAATAAAGAAAATTGATTCAAACAACAAATAAGGAATAAAAATTAACAAATAAATGGAAAAATTTAGAATTAAATATAAAACCACATGAAATATATGCTAAATAGTAATGTCGTTTACGGTAATCTATAAGTGTACTTTTTAGCTACGGCACGGTACAGTTACATCACATTTACGTTTACGGTCCCATAATCCGCCCTTAATTATAGAGATAGGAAATCAAAACTTACACTACTCACCGGTAGGGGGCGCTGAAATTTAGTATCACTTGAGCAACTATTTAGTATCACTTTAGTATCAGCTGAGCCTATATTTAAAAACTCAAAAATTGCTGAAAACTGCGTAAAATAAGAAAAAATCAAGCGCAAAATATATTTAAATAATAAAATTTGAGAATTATTTTTTTTTCTTTGCTTTTTTGTTTGTTATTATTTCAATTTAAATAAAAACAGAAAATTGTCAATTTTTTTAACAAAGTGCCATCTAGTGATAACGATGTCGTTATAACTTTTGTTTTTGGTGATGCCATACCCCTGGAAAAAACAGGGAGATATTACCTAAGATATATATGTGACAGCGCATAGAAAAAGGGACCTAAGGGTAAAAAAATCAATTTTTTTTTTTTTTTTTGTGGACAACATCTGAGCATCGAATGAGGCTGATCCCATGCTCTCCTGACCTTAGGTCCCTTTCTATCCTTAGGTCCCTTTCTATTTTGCGCGTCACATATATGTAATTATATACTACATAATTTCCAAGTTACAATTATTTACAATTTCCTAGTAAAATATGTAAACTGTTTTGTAAAATATATACAAGTGTTGTAAATTATATACATGCCGAGTAAAAAATGTTTAAAAAATGCATATATTGTACTATAAAATTGTAAAATTAACTTGAAACTTATGTAGTTGTATAATTACATAATTTTTGCGTGCATGTAAATTTTGCGTATCTCGTTTTCAAGTAATTTTTATTAATACACCTTTTACATTTACAACACAAAAATTCCTGTAGAGAAGACGATAAAAGGCATACTTGGAATTTTTTTTTCATTAAAATTCAAGATAAAGGAATTTTATATAGTTTTATAAAATTTTTTTTATAAATTAATTTTAATGTTACTTCAAATTAAAGTACTTAAATATAAAAATTGTAGTAAACAGTAGTTGTTATTTTCAACTGTAATTGCAGTTGTTTCTTATGGAAAAATGCGAAACAACTATTATGACAGGTATTTAAGAAAATAACTAACGAAAATTACTGTAATTTCGTAACAGTTGTTTAAAGCAGTTATTTTTAATATCATAAAGATGCGTTTACAATGATGGAGTACTCCAATCTGTAGCACATTTAGTTGTTTTCTCTTTCTTACTAATACATTTTTGTATTTGGCTATCTTTGTTTATTCCACTCCAGAATTAAATTTGTTTGACTCTGGAGTACAGATTTGTTGCATTTTAGAGTTAACATCACTCTGTTAACTGTAGAGTGATGTTAACTAAAAAAACACATCATTAATTTGTTCACATCTCTAATTGTCAACAAATTATAAAAAATATTGAAAAATAAAAGGAAATAGTTTCAATTTGTAATAATATATAGAGTAAAAAAATTATTTTATAATAATAGCAGTGAAAGCCATGCCACGATATTCGCAAAAACTGCATAAGTACTGAAACGTAACATATTTTTTTGAAGTAACTCTACTCTGCATTGTGAACAGTTAACATTTGAATCTGTGTTGCAGAGTAGAGACACTCCACCATTGTGAAAGCACCTTAATAAAAACTATCAAAATAGTATTTTTACAGTAAACAGTTGTTTTTGTTAGTTATTAAAAAAATTTACTTAAATTTCAAAAGTTCTTGTTTAATTCATATTTGTTATTATAATGTGCAAACTTGAAATATATTCGATATATTCCCAGTTTGCAAATAAAAATCAGAATAGGTTAACACTTTTGTCGCCTTTTTAACTGCACATACCTTTGTTTTAACAGTCATTTTCAGTAGATTCTTTTCAACTGCATAACAAAGTTTGAACTGCACTCAAAAAAGTTTGGCAGTTACTACATAATAGTTACTTTTGTAGTAAACAGTATTTGTTGTTTCTAACTGTAATTTCAGTTGTTTATCTATATCAAAATACAAAACAATTAAAAAAAGTACTGTATTTCGTAACAGTTTTTTAGACCAGTTATTTTTAATTTCCGAATAAACTTTTTTTTAGTTATAACCAGAAAAGACAAAATTGCTGTTTTTGCTTTTTATTGATTTTACTCATATTTGCTTCTTTTTCCTTTTTTGGATTTTCCGTTTTTTAGCTTTAAATAAGCTTTTTCGTAAGATTTTTGAGCTTTGAATTGCTTTTTTCAAGACTTTTTGCTCAAAAAGAGGTTTTTTTGCTAACAAAAAAATATTATTTCTCTTAACTTTCAAATTTTTTTTACTTTTGATTTTTTCTTGCTTTTTTACAATATTTTTTTGCTTAAATACATCGGATTTTGCTTGTTTCTGTCTTCTCTGGTTATAACTAATAAAATTCTTGTTTAGTTTACATTTGTTATTATTGCTCTAGTTTTAAGGCTAATTTACACTATAACCAGAAACTAGTACACTCAAAAAGTTTGTCGGTGGAATCTATTGAAAATAGCAGTTAAAACAAAAGAAACAAATGTATTTACCTTTAAAATGACTAAAAACATTGTAATTTTAAACTGTTGAAAAATAACTAACGAAGGCATTAAAAGTAACTAACAATGTGGTAAAATCGACTGTCAATTTTTTACTTCAAAAATTTTAAAACAACTGACAAAATTTGTAGAAACTACTGTTTTTTACAGCTAATACTTTTGGTGTTGTAAAAGTATATTATAATAAAAAATAACAATTTTTTTCGATAACAAAAATATGTGTAACTACTTAGGCCTATTTTATGATTTTATGCATTAGAGATACAATACAAGTTTCTGATTCTTATTTGCAAACTAGGAATATATCAGTAATAACAAATATAAAAAACTAATTTTGAAATTCAAAGAAATTTAAAAAATTTATTTATTTTTTGAATAACTAACAAAAATTACTCTTTACTGTGAAAATACTCTTTTAGTAGTTGTTTTCTATGACATTAAAAATAACTTCTTTAAACAACTGTTAGGAAATTTCAGTACTTTTCCCTAGTTGTTTCCTTAAATAACTGTCATAACAGTTGTTTTGCATTTTCCATAGAAAAATAACTGGTATTACAGGTAAAAACAACAACTACTGATTACTACACTACTTGCATTCTTCTTCTAAGATGTTTTCTCTTTTAATAAATTTGTTTAACCTTTTTTAGAGTATGTTTCAATGACAAGTATCATACACTCAAAAAAGTTTGATAGTTACTACATGACAGCTGTTTGTGTAGTAATCAGTAGTTGTTGTTTTTAACGGAAATTACAGTTGTTTTTTTATAGAAAAAAATGCAAAACAACTTATATGACGGTTGTTTAAGAAAACAACTAACGAAAAGTACTTCAATTTCGTAACAGTTGTTTAAAGCAGTTCTTTTTAATATCATAATAAACAACTAACAAAAGAGTAATTTTACAGTAAGCAGTTATTTAAAAAATAAAAAATTTCGTTGCATTTTTTTTAATTTTAAAAATTCTTGTTTAGTTTATATTTGTTATTATTGATATATTTCCAGTTTGCAAATAAAAATCAGAAACTTTTATTGTATCTCCAATGCATAAAAGCATAATAACTGGAGAACGGTTTGGAATTTTTACTTCGAATTTTAAGTAGGCTGAAGTATAACACATATTTTTGTAATCGAAAAAAAATGATTTTTTTATTAAAATATACTTTTATAAACAAAAAGTATTGACTGTAAAAAACAGTAGTTTTTACCAATTTTATCAGTTGTTTTGAAATTTCTGTAGTAAAAATTTATCAGTTCGTTCAGTTAGTTATTTTTTAACAGTTAAAAATAACAAAAGTTTTAGTTATTTTAAAGCTAAATACCTTTGTCGCCTTTTTAACTGCATATACCTTTGTTTTAACTGTCATTTTCAGTAGATTCTACCGACAAACTTTTGTGAGTGTATTCCTGGCTTAAAGTGTTTGCACAGGTAATTAAAAGGGGTTCTTTACCCCTTTTTGTTCCCCCCCCCCGCCCCCCGCAAAAATACCCAAATATATATAATTCTGCCTCAGTGGATGTTTGTCTTAGTTAAAGGTAGTCAAATGTAAGGTGACCATATGTCATCTTTTTTGGAGGACAACCATCTATTTTCACTCGTTGTCATCTATGAAATTTGTGTCCTCTTTCTGTCATCTTTTTCGTAATCGCTCATCTTTTGTCATCTTTATTTGTGAAAGCATGATTAATATTTCTTATTATTGATCTTATAGCACGGCACGAGGGACGGTTTTGTTTAAAAATTACAACAAAATTTTATTTCATGCCGGTGCGAGCACCGGTTTTTTCTGTCAAATCGTATGAAAAATATCGCGCCGTGCTTTTTCTGTTCATACTCTTACTTAACTTTCGCTTTTGAAAATAAATTTTAGCACTTATTTTCTTTTCGTAAGGGGGCGGGCATACACGATACTGCATGCTGTACTATTTGTTGGAAGAAAATGCGTGTATGGGCCTATTTTTTAAGTTTAGTTATTTTTTTTAACTAACTTTATATAGGCATTTAAAAGCAAATGTAAATTTTTTTGTTTTTTTTAACTAATTTTACATATGTGAATGTAAATTTTTCTGTAAAAAATGTTGAATTCAAATAAATTTTTTCAAAATCTGGTCGCCTTATCAAATGCGAAATTTCAAGTACCTCCAGTAGTTCATTTTTCCATTGCATTTCGTTCCAGTTATCTTATGTTTCAATTTCACTCGTTCCCCGTTCCATTCCGTTTAACAATTTTAGTGTTTCAATGTAACTCGTTCCCAGGTTTCATTTCGTACACCATTCCCACTGTCTTGTGTTTCAATATCAGTCGTTCCTCTTTCCATTCCATTTCTTTGCACTTGCTCCGTTCCATTCCTTTTTTTAAATGTAGTGTTTCAATTCCACTCGTTCCCCATTCCATGCCATCTCGCTCCCTATTCCAATTAGTTCCATATTCCATTCCATGTCCATTATTTTAATTTCACTCGTTCAAAGTTCATTTTCATTTCATTCCACTTGTGTTGTGTTTCAATTCCACTCGTTTCCCATTTCGTTTCTTAATTTTTGCCTTCCAAATACACTCGTTCTTTAAATTTTAGGTTTCTAGCCAAAGAGGCAGGCATTAAGGGGGGCTATTTTCCCCTCTTTAAATTCCATTTTCACCACGTCTCTGTCCAAAGTTCCAAAAAGTACCTTGTCGATAAGTTTGCCCATACTCCAAGAAACACACTTTACAAATTTCAGGTTTCAGCCCGAGGGGTTCGGGCAGGCAGTCAAGGGGAATATTATTCACTTTTTACACCTCTCGGTAGGAGTTTGCAAATGAGGAGGAACTTACATAGAGAATTTCAGCTTCCTAGTTCTAGCAGTTCGGTCAGGCCGTCAAGGGGGAGACTTTTTCACTTTTTACTCCTCCCGGTAGGAATTTCCAAAAATGCCGTCTTAGCAGATGCCTACGTTGGAGGAGCAACATACATACCAAATTTCAGCTCCCTAGTTCCAGCACTTTGGCCAGGCCGCCAAGGGAAAGACTTTTCCTGTTTTTCACCCTACCTGTAAAAATATATAAAAATCCCGTCTTATCGGATATCCACAAAAGAAGAGGAACCCTCATCCCAAATTTGAAGCTCCTACCTCCTTTTTGAACCCCCATTTTTGCCATGTCCCTGTACAAAATTCCAAAAAGTACCTTCCCGATAAGTGAGCCAAGGAATACGTATAAGATTTCAGGTTTCTAGCCAGTGGGGATTTGGCAGGCCATCAAAGGGGAAAATTTTACTATTTGTGCCCCTCCCGGTAGGAATTTCCGAAAATCCCGCCTTAGGGGGCGTCTAAGCTGGAGAAGAAATCTACACACCGAATTTCAGCAGTTTGGGCAGGACGTCAAAGGAGACACTTTTTCTTTTTTGCCCTTTCCAGTAAGAATTTCCAAAAATGCCGTCTCAGCGGACGTCTACGCAGTAGGAGGAATCTACATACGAAATTTTAACTTCCTAGCTTCAACTGTTTGGGCTGGGCGTTGTTGAGTCAGTGAATCAGTCAGTCAGTCACGTTATGCTTTTATATATTAAGACATGCATTTGTAGCGAAATATGCAAAAATATGCATTAACAAATCGATGCCATTTTGTTGCAAATTTGTTGATTCGCAAAGATATTTGATTAACGCTGTTCTCCAGCTAACGACAACAAACATGTATTTACAAGAACTTCCGAACCCTAGTCGTAACAAGCCCTAATTCCGCTGCATATATGTAGAGATACAACCTTGCGGTTTGTTTTGCGTTAATTTTTTGTATGGAGTTTTGACAGTTAAAAACGCACTGCGGATTCTCTATAAATTAAAGCTTATACTGCATTTAGACTGGAAAAACTATCTGGTTTTTGGCTCTTGATAGGTTTTAATTGTCAAAATGCATATATGTATAAAAAACATTCGAAAACTAGTTTTCTACGAAAACTAGGTGGTTTTTCCATAAGCCCGGTATTTTGTTCATACTTTTGCGAAAAAAGCTGTCAAACTCCATATAAAAAAAATGATTTTTCACTTGCGTGGAATTGTTGCGAAATTGCGGTGGATTTTTTTTCGCATCAATTTAATAGACATGACCATTTGAATGTCGCAAAAAAGTGACATTTGGGTAAATTATGATTGTAACTTTTAATAGACCATTAAAAATTTGTGCATTTTAATGTTTTTATTATAGTTTTTGAGCTTCAAAAAAAGAGCGAAATTTTTTCTTAAGTCTAAATTCCCTATTAATTTAATTTCTTTGCCTTTTCTCTCATACTCGCTCTCCACACATACACTAAATGTACACACACATACGTGTAATGAAAGTGTGAGAAAATTGCTAGAGATAGAGCAAAAAGCAACTTTAAATACCTTAAATCACAGATTAATACCACACTCAGAAAAGTTCTGCAGTTACTACATGACAGTATTTATGTAGTAATGCGGTGTAGTTATTTTAACTACAATTGTAGTTAATTTACTTAGAACAAAATTTTTCAATGTTTTTGACAGTTATTTTTTTAAACAAACTACAAAAATTACTACATTGTAGTAACATTTATTTTATGCAGTTATTTTGAATTTTATTTACAAATACTTAAATTTTCAAGTGTGTATGCACACACACGAAGCAAACAGAAGTATGTGTATGAATCACTTGTTTAGAAATTTCTAGTGAAAGAATATGAGGAGAACATGTTTTCTCTTGTCTTAGTCATAAAACAACGCCAAAGAGTGAGCACGCGTAATACGGAAAAGGTTATATATTTTTTATTAAATTACTAAAATAATAAGGTAATTTTTATAATTTAAATTTATTTACGGGGAATGTTAAAAAAATATTGTATTTATTTTCTTTCAGTTCTTTTATATTCTCATCCCTTTCTACCTGGAGAAAAAAAAGGAAGCCAAACAACAGCATATTTCATCCCTCACAGACGGACATGTACAACAATATCTTAAGTGAAAAAAGGTGACATTAAGTGTAAATTTTGATTTCTCAATTTTAAATTTATTATAGAATAAAATTAAGTTAATAGTGTTTACATAAATTTGTTTTTTTTATTAAATTAATAATTAAAAAAAAAAATTTTATTTATGTTTTTTTAACTACATTTGCAAGTTGTTTGTACAGTTTTACAATAATTTGCATGTATGTTGTTTCAATTGCATTTGTAGTTGTTTTTACTACATTTGTCAGTTGATTGTTAACAGTTAAAAATTACTTCATATTGCAGTTAATTTAACTGCAAATGTAGTCTACACCTTTTTAAGTGCAAATGCAGTTATTTTAACGGTCATTTGCAGTTGATTTTACCTACATAATTCCCTGAGTGCAGATGTGAAACCAATGACAGGTGTCAAAAAAGTATTCTCGAACCGTATGGCTTTGTTTACATGGAAGTCAAGTCAAGAGGGAGATAATAATATAAAATCTCCATACATTTTGTATTGCGAATTTTGTGTATATATCTGTCTCTTTTTAGATTATTGTGCTTTGTCTTTTGTGTTTTTCTTAAATTTTTGCGTTTTGTTTTGCTCATTTTCTGTCGGCCATATTGCCCAAATCAGCTGATTCATATGTGGTATAATTTGTGCCTTAAATCATTCACAATAGAGCTATTTAGAGGTGTTTTTTGCTCTATCCCTAGCAGTTTTCTCTCGCGTGTAAATTTGCCTTAAAAACAACCGTCACCGCAGCCGCTGTCATTTAATTTGTTTTTTCTCACCGCAGCGGAATCCGCAGCCGCAAGGTTGTACTCAAACGCTGCAATGTCGAATAATTTTTATTTGTTTTTTAAAGGCACATCTACACGAGAAAACTGCTAAAGATAGAGCAAAAAACACCTCTGAATAGCTCTATTGTGAATGATTTTAGCTATTTAGGGGTGATTTTTGCTCTATCTCTATCAGATTTCGCTCGCGTGTAAATGTGCCTTAAAACATTCTCTGAAACTTTTCTGTCAAAAGTGAACTTACACAAAAACGTCATTATTCAAAAATTACATTGCATGACACTCAAAAAATTAATGGAGATCTGACCATCAGTTCCATATATTTCGGACATGCTGATTACAATGGCGTACTTTATTTTTCGATCAATGGTACAGATTTTTCGCTAAATGTCTTTAAAGTTTGGCGGTTGTCCATTCAATTTTTTATATAAAAAATTTTTCAAATTCAAATAATATGAATTTTTTTGGGTTAAAATGTAAGCACAGGACCTGTGGCCATATTTACGATATAAATGCGATGTGCTAATCTTGATATTTAAACCACTACTTAGCGTTTTATATAGGTTGTTATGGTTTTTTTGCTTTTTCAGCGACTTTAGTCGCCGAATGTACAATCGACCTCAATAAATGTAATGCCTTAGTAAAGGCACATTTACACGCGAGAGAAAACTGCTAGAGATAGAGCAAAAAACACCTCTAGATAACTCAATTGTGAATGATTTAAGCTATTTACGGATGGTTTTTGTTCTATCTCTAGCAGTTTTCTCTCGCGTGTACATTTGCCGTAAGGAAGCAAAAAGGAAAATATTTCAATAAAAAAATTTATTCATCTATAGCGGCCTATACGTTAAAATCGCGATTTTTCAAAAATTTTGTATGGCAGCATAGCTTGCCAAGTTGGTCCCAAAGTCCAACTTTTAGTATAATATGGGGGCACCTCTAAAAACTGTTCTTGCAAAATTTCAAGCAAAACAGTTTTCATTTGCAGAAGTTATCGCAATAAATACATTTTTTACTGCCTAGAAATTAGAAAATTTTCTAAATAAACAAGAGATGTTTTTAAACAAAACGCAATAATAAATTTTTAAAAATATTAAATCATTTTCGCGAAATTCAAGAACAAAGTTTGAACAGCACTGCCACTGTCCACTGGCACTTTCACTATGTGGTTTGGGCTTTTAGTATATATATAACAGGTATCGGCACATAAATTTATTGAAGGGCCAAATTTGGGATTTCACAAACTTACTGAGGGCCGCACCAATTAATACATTACTCGACAAAAACAAAGTTTTTGTACAGCCTTCTGCTAAAACTTTTGTTTTTGAGTATTTTGGATTCTTAAGCCCGGACCTAAAGTCAAAAAAATCCACTGAATAGCCTTCGAATTGTGAGTCTTTCTTTTTTTTTATTCCAAGGGAAATACTTTATGATTTTTTATATTTTTGATCGAAATATATTTAAAAATGTAGGCACAGACTCAATAAATGTTTTTAAAATTTTTTGACGTCCTTAATACGAATCTGAAGTCAAAAAACTTTGTCGAATTAATCTTCGAAAATATAGTTTTCGTTATTTCAAAAAAAAAAATTTCAAATATTTTTAGATTTACTTAATGGATTTTGACCCCTTCTTTTATTTATTGAAATGTGTAACATGAATTACGAACGGAACTCTGATACTAAACGTGGAAAAATATAATTTTTATAGAAAATCTGAATGTAAAGGAAATTTAAAAGTCATAGGTCTACAACATTTTCGTATTGAAAATTTATAACAAATATCAAACCTCTCAGGCTCTGATTGCATTAAATTAATTCTTAAATTTTAAAAATTCAATCATAAGACTGACCCAGCCAGAATATTTGTGTACTTTTATAAGGGTTCTTATTTAGTATTCAAACAAAGCACAAATATTTTTTAAATTTTAAGTCTATTTGTCAAAAACTGCGCATTTTTTGGACGAAAATATTAGTCTTAGTAAAATGAATGAAGGCACAAACTTTTGATGCAAATTTTTTGAATCCCAAGATGATTCAGAAACGACTCAGAAATGTAAATAAATTTGAACTTGTGAACAATTCAAAAATGGCTCAAAAAAATAAATTTTTTAGCCTAAAAATTTTTCAAAATATTTTTTTGAGTCATTTTTTAATAAAAAAGGCTCTTTTGGACGCGCCACTTTTATACAAGTGAAAGTTTAATAATATATTTTGAGCACTTTTCTGATTCATTTTTGGGGTGGTTTGCTGGCTGGGAACTCTAGAAAAATTAAATTATGAAAACTTTATTCAAAATTTGAATATCATATTAAAAAATTGGGGTAAGGCTGAATTGTTTCCTTTAAAAGCGGAATAAAAAGTCAAGGCGGCACAAGCCTTTAAAAAGCGGAATAAGCCCTTCAAAAGCGGGATGGTTAAGTCCACTTAGAGAAAAAAGTCTGTAAAAGGTTTTGCTAAAGCTGCTAAAAATTACCTTGCGTAAAAAACTGCTGAAGTAAGCACATTTTCTGTGCTAAATATTAGTAAGATAAGAATAGCAAAAATAAAGCTGTTAAATATACAGAATTTTAGTAGTATTTGAGCTAAATTGTAGTTAATTGAAGTAAAAATTTACTCTGCTAGAATCAGTAACAAATTTTGCTGTATATTAGTACAATAAAAAAAACCTAAAAAAAATTTAAATTGTTTTACACGCAAAGAAAAACCTATAGTTACTTCAACAAAACATGGCATGTAAATATATTGTGGGTTTAATTTGGTAGTACATATTTGTAAAGGGTTGCACTCTAATGTAATACGCAGTAGCCAATATTTGTTGTTGTATATTATCTTTTGGTGGGTTAATTTATTGAAGTAGTACTTAGGCAAATTACGTTGATGAATTTTGGCGAAACAACAAGCTGTATATACCCTACGGGAAATTTTAACAAACTGTCACCGAACTGGCCCCTTTATATGAAATAGACTGGTCACTTTTACATGGCGTTGTCATAGGAGGGGGAAATTGAGCCCTTGTGACATGTCACAAGACAAATCCTAGGACAGGTTACTGAACTCTCATAACAAAGTGTAGTCAAATGTGAATGCCTGATCATTGTTTTTTCACACAACAGAATAAGCAAGAGGAATAATGCCATTGTTGAGGTATTTAATTGTGTTTTATAAATGTGATCCAAAATATGTAATATTAAATTAAAATATTAATAAAAATATAATTTCCAACAAAACAGGAGTCATTTTATTTATAAAAATTAATAGTTTATTTAACCTGGAAAAAAGATGTAAATTTTGTCAACAAATATAGACGTTTCAACGAATATTTGTTTTTGGACATTTGCCTAAGTGATTCTATAAGTTATATTCTTAACTTTTGTAGTTGTATAGTATACAATGAACTTAGGCAACTTATACGCTTATTTTAGATGAAAATACTATAGTTTTTCTTTGCGTGTAAGAGAATAAAAATCTATTTTTGTGATATCAACAGTCTGCTATTTTTCATCACATATTTTAGCAGGATGGCTATTATTATATTTAAAAGTTTATTTTAGCTCTTCTAATCTTACTAATATTTATCAAAATCGGCGAAAATGTTTCTGCAAAGTTACCTTTAAATAATAAACCTGTAAAAATAGCCAAAAAAAAGCTACTAATTGTTTTGCTATTTTCACAGGTTTATTTCTATGAGTGTATGAATAAAATTTTATTGTGTCTAACTGTTTTACCACATTTAGGTGCTTCAAGGACTATTCTCAAAAGCAGATTTTAGAGATCCTTAGAACAGCCTTAAACAATTCCTAAAATGAAAAGTAATTTTTTTGAATTCAAACTCATAAAAAATAAGAGACTTCTATGTTATATTGATCCACAAAGTGTTTTTCCCAGGCTTAAGGTTTAAATAAAGAAGAAGTAATTTATCACTTAATATTCGTATGTAGGAGACAAAAATGCTTTAAAAAGTTTTAGAGGAACTCTGTTCAAAAAAGTCGATATTTGTTGATATGTGTAATTTTTTTGAGGCTTCATTGAATGTTTAATTTGTTACCGCTGTTTTCTATACTATTATGTATATTTTTATACCCTACACCACTATGTGGTCAGGGTATTATAAGTTTGTGCTGATGTTTGTAACACCAAAAAATATTGGTCGTATCCGTCCGATGTCCGTCTGTCGGTCCGTCCGTCCGTCTGTCTGTCCATGCAATCTTGTGCGCACTCTACAGGTCGCAAATATTAAGAAATTTTGATGAAATTTGGTACGCAGACCTATGTTGGCCCAAGAACGAACAAGTTTGATTTTGGTGAACATCGGTCCATGTTTAGACCTAGTGCCCATATAGGGGTCCTACCAAAATTGTTTATACGCTGCAGGTCGTAAATATAAAGATATTTTTACGAAATTTGGTACACAGACCTACGTTAGCCCAATAACGTAGCCTATTGATTTTGGTGAATATCGGTCCATGTTTAGACCTAGTGCCCATATAAGGGTCCTGCCAAAATTATACTGTTTATACGCTGCAGGTTGTAAATATTAAGATATTTTGATGAAATTTGGTACACAGACCTATATTGGCCCAATAACACAGCCTAATGATTTTGGTGTACATCGGTCCATGTTTAGACCTAGTGCCCATATAAGGGTCCTACCAAAATTATACTGTTTATACGCTGCAGGTCGCAAATATTAAGATATTTTGATGAAATTTGGTACATAGACCTATGTTGGCCCAAGGACGAAGCCTATTGATTTTGGTGAACATCGGTCCATGTTTAGAACTAGTGCCCATATAAGGGCCCCCCAAAATTGGCTTGGTTACAAACTGCAGGTCGCAAATATTAAGATATTTTAATGAAATTTGGTGCGCTGACTCACATTATAGAAAATTTTGACACAAGCCCCATTTTAACCCATTCGAATTTCGTATCCAAACAATACACCAGACTGGTGTAGGGTACCTATTGTATAGTCGGCATGCCCGACTTTAACCTTTTTACTCGTTAAATTCTAATTTAAATTTTGTTTAAAATTAAAATTTTTTTTTTATTGTTTTAAAATTAATGACGGGCCACACGAAATTGGTATGATATATAAAGTACGCCATTGTAATCAGCATGTCCGAAATATATCGAATTGATGGTCAGAGCTCTATTAATTTTTAAAAGTCAAGATTTTGTCATGCAGTGTTATCCAACGTATGTATATGTGACCCGTCCCGTTTTTGAATAATTATTCGAAAATGGCAACATTGGTCTGTTCCCGTACTTTACCGCCGTAAATTGTTGTTTGTGCAGTCCCACTACTGTGGTTCCCACATATTGTCTATCAATTTGACGTATTCGTTATGTTTCCTATAGCGGGCATTTATAGTGCTATTCTTCATATATGTACTTACTTCAATATTTAAACCACAGATTATGCATTTAAACAAAGTTGTATTCGATATTTTCGAGCTGACAGTTTGGTTTCAGTTGCTTTTCGATTACGAAGCAATTAAGTTGTGTGTTATAAATAAAAAATAACAGCGGAATATACTTAATTAGTCAATGTAGTATAGTGGAGGCATCTATTTTTTATTAAGCAAGTGTGTAAATTAATTGCAGTACAATCTATTTTTGAAAACTAAATTTTATCCGGTTTCATCAGAATCATAGTACATATATTATAGTAACTCGACTCTTTTTCTGTCACTTGAAAAATTAAGTAGAATATGTTATTTTTAGGTATACCAATACCCCTAATACTAATGAATTTAAATATTTACGAATATTAAAAAAAAAAATTTGAGTTGAGCTACTACATTATACTATGACCAGAACATACCCGTGACCAGAACTATAAATCCACAACTAAAATAATAAAATGTTAAATTTAGGAAACAATTTTTTATTGAAATTGAAGAAATATTTAAATCCTATAAAACACATTCGGCTCATCTCCGACTTCCGAATCTACAATATACATACACAAATCATGGAGTGAAACATTTTGCTTTGTTTTTATATGTATATTCGACATTGTTTTTATTATTTTTGTTTGTTTATAAAACATATAAACCCATAAAAAAAGCACAAAAAAGCCTCTCAAACGTTTTCTAATTCGATTGTACTAATTTTCACAGGGAATTTTTAGCTGAAGTTTAGGTATTCTAGTTTACCAAAAAAATTAATTATAACTGTACTTAAACTATTTTTTTCTGCTGACATTTAGTTTTTTTTAATTGTGTATCTGATAATGTAGATAGATTTATTTGCAATTTTTTAATGTTTGTGTTAAAAAAAAAAAAAAAAAAAGAATAAGAGTAGAGATACAACCTTGCGGCTGCGGATTCTGCTGCGGAGAGAAAAAACAAATTAAATGACTGCGGCTGCGGTTGTTTTTATACATACATTCACACTTTCTTTACATGTATGTGTGTGTACATTTAGTGTATGTGTGGAGAGCACCAGCGATGGGAAATGAGGTTTTTGTTTCAGTATAGAAAAATTTTAAATTTTTCATATTTTTTTTTTATTTTAACTTCGGCAAATATCATTAAATTAAAATGATAGTATAAATAGTATAAATGAGTTCAAAACTAGTAACAAACATGAAAAACTATGAACATCATCAAATATCGGGATTATTTTTTGAAAATATGGCAGTCATTTAATTTGTTTTTTCTCTCCGCAGCCGCAAGGTTGTATCTCTACTCATAAACGGTAGATGACGCACTTTTTTGTACAAGTTTGCGTGTGTGTTTGCCGATCAATACCAGTGTTGCCAGGTAATTTTTTAGATTTTCCCTAAATTAATTGAAAATTAACCCCTTTGTCTTACATTCAGGAAATTATGTAGGTAAAATCAACTGTAAATTACAGTTAATATAACTGCATTTGCATTTAAAAAGGTGTAGACTATAATTAGAGATAACACAAAACGTTACTACATGGCATTTGCTTGTGTACTAATCAGTAGTTGTTGTTTTTAACTATATTTACAGTTGGTTTTGTATGAAAAAAAATTCAAAACCACTTTTATGTCAGTTATTTATGAAAAACAAAACAATATTTTTACAGTATTTTAGAATTTCGTTGAATTTTAAAAATTCTTGTTTAGTTTATATTTGTTAATATTGATATATTCCTAGTTTGCAAATAAAAGTAAGAAACTTGCATTGTATTGGGTCTGCAACTTAAAAATGCGGTATTCACAACAGATGGCATATTATCTCTATATATAAAAGAATAACGTTACTGACTGACTGACTCAACATCGCCCAGCCCAAACCGTTGAAGCTAGGAAGTTGAAATTTGGTATGTAGGTTCCTCTTTCGGCGTAGACGTCCGCTTAGATGGGATTTTTGGAAATTCCTACTGGAACGGGCAAAAAGGGGAAAAGTCTCCCCCTTGGCGGCCTGCCAAAACCCCTTTGGCTAGAAAGTTGAAATTTAAGTGTTCCTTCGAGTATGGGCTAACTTTTCTGGAAAGTACTTTCTGGAATTTTGGACAGGGACGTTGTAAAAATGGGGGTTAAAAAGGGGATAAAGGCCCCCCTTGACGGCCTGCCCAAACCGCTGGAGGTAGGAAGTTGAAATTTGGTATAAAGGTTCCTCCACTATCGTAGACATCCACCAAGACGGGATTTTTGGAAATTTTTACAGGGAGGGACAAAGGGGAAAAAGTCTCCCCCTTGACGGCCTGCACAAACTGCTGGAGCTATGAAATTGAAATTTGGTATGTAGGTTCCTCGACCGGTGTAGACGGCCGTTGAGACGGCGTTTTTGGAAATTCTTATCGGGAGGGGCAAAAAGGGGACAAAAAGTTTACCTTTTTCTAAAAAAGTGCCTATTCCCAAAAAAAGTACCTTTTCCATAAAAAGTACCTTTTTCCAAAAAAAGTACCTTTTTCCAAAAAAGTACCTTTTTCCAAAAAAAAGTACCTTTTTCCAAAAACAAGTACCTCTTTTCAAAAAAAGTACCTTTTTCCAGAAAAAGTACCTTTTTCCAAAAAGTATCTTTTTCCAAAATGTACTTTTTCAAAAAAAATACCGTTTTCAAAAAAGGGTACCGTTTTCCAAAAAAAAGTATCTTTTCAGAAAAAATACTTTTTTTCAAAACAAAGTACCCTTTTCCAAAATAAGTACCTTTTTCCAAAAAAAGTACCCTTTCCAAAAAACATACATTTTTCCAAAAAATACCTTTTTTAAAAAAAGTACATTTTCCAAAAAAAGTACCTGTTTCCAAAAAAATACATTTTTCCAAAAAAATACCTTTTTCAAAAAAAGTACAAATAAAGTACTTTGTAAAAACAAAGTATCTTTTTCCAAAAAATTTCGCTTTTTCCAAAAAGTACCATTTAAAAAAATATAATTTCAAAAAAAGTACTTTTTTTCCTCCCCCCACGGTTATCTCCAGTAAACCAAGGTTTCTTGATATTCGGCATAGACATGCGCTAAGACGTGATTTTTGGAAATTCCTACCGGAACGGGCAAAAAGGGGAAAAGTCTCCCCATAAACAGTCTCACAAAATGGAAAATTTCCTGCCCAAACCCCTGGAGGTAAGAAGTTGAAATTTGGTATAAAGGTTCCTCCACTGTAGTAGACATCGACTAAGTTTGTATTTTTGGAATTCCCTACAGAATATCCCAAAAGAAAATTCGGTATGTGAGTTCCTCCTTCTGTGTAGGCATCCGCTTAGACGGAATTTTTGAAATTCCTATCGGGAGTGGAAATAAGGGGAAAGTCTGCTCCTTGACGGTCTACCCAATCCCTTTTGGCCAACCTAAAATTAAGAAAAGCCTCCCCTTGGTGGCCTGTAAAAACCCCTTCGGCTAGAAATCTGAAATTTAAAATGTGGGTCCCTGGAGTAAGGGCTAACTTATTAGAAAGATAGTTTTTTGAATTTTGGACAGGGTCGTTATAAAATGGGGGCTCAAAAAGGGAAAGTGGCCCATTAACGACCTGTCCAATCTGCTGGAACTAGGAAGCTGAAATTCGGTACTTAGGTTCCTCTTCCAGCCTAATTCCAACCGGGAGGGACAAAAAAAGAAAAAGTGTCCTCCTTGACAGCCTGCCCAAACTGCTGGAACTAGGAAGCTGAAATTTCCTGTCGATGGATTTTCGGAAATTCCTACCGAGATGGGCACAATAGTAAGTTGGCTAGAAACCTGAAATGTAAAACACATGTTCCATGGAGTATGGGCTCACTTATCGGGAAGGTGCTTTTCGGAATTTTGGACAGGGACATTGCAAAAATGGGGATTAATGAAGCGAAAAGTGCCGCTTAAAGGCCTGCCCAAACCGCTGGAGGTAGGAAGTTGAAATTTGGTATTAAAGTTCCTCCTCATCCGCTAAGATGAAATTTTTGTAAATTTCCACAGGTAGGGTCAAAAACAGGAAAAGTCTCCCCCTTAACGGCCTGGCCAAACTGTTGGAACTAGGGAGCTTAAATTCGGTATTTGGGTTCCTTCTCCAACGTTGACGTTCCCTAAGATGGTATTTTTGGAAATTCAAACCGGGAGGGATAAAAAGGGAAAAAACTTCCCCCTTGACGGCATGGCCAAACTGCTGGATATAGAGACCTAAAATTATGTATGTAGTAGGTTCCTCCTCCAACGCAGACGTCCTCTAAGACGAAATATTTGGAAATTCCTACCGGGAGGGGTAAAAACGGAATAATTCTCCCCCTTGATGGCGTAACCGAACCCTTTGGCTAGAAACCTGTAATCTATAATATGTTTTACTTGGAGTATGGGCTAACTTATCGACAAGGCATTTCTAGGACTTTGAACAGAAACGTGGTAAAAATGGTGGTTCAAAAGGGGAAAATATTCGTTGCTATTATTTTTAACAAAAACTTAAAAAAATTATCTAAATTTTTAAAAAAAAATTAAAAGTTCATTTAAATCTATAATTTTTAGTGGACAATAAAATACGTTCATTTAGAAAAAATTATAAAAAATTACAAAAACATTTTAAAAAATATACTTTAATCCTAATATTTGGTCGCATGTCCTTTATTAGAAAGAATAACCTTGCATCGTTTTGGCATGGAATCCACCAAGTCTCGATAAATCTAGTTTGGAATTGCATATCATGCCTTTTAAATGTTCTCACACAATTAACAATCTTCCATAAATTCTCTATTAGATTTAGATCCGGGGATTGCGCAGGCCAAGACATTACATTAACTCCGTTATCTAAAATTCATTTTTTTGTAAGCCCCGAAGTGTGTTTCGGGTCGTTATCCTGTTTGAATTGCCACTTA
Organism: Leucophora obtusa; assembly: GCA_949987735.1. Lineage (NCBI taxonomy): Eukaryota > Metazoa > Arthropoda > Insecta > Diptera > Anthomyiidae > Leucophora > Leucophora obtusa. The sequence goes on from OX465296.1 coordinate 194,132,560, forward strand.
AGTGCCATTTCCCACTATGCGTATGGCAGCATTATTCACTAAGGATTTCAGCGTACACATGTTGTTCCATGTTCCTTTTTATCCAAAATAGTGGCCCAACATCAAGCATCCCCACACCATTATGTTACCTCCTCCATGCTTAAATGTTTTAGTAGTGTAACGTGGGTCCAATTCTGTGTTTTTTGGACGGCTAACCCATCTTTTACCATCGTTTCCAATTAAATTGATTTTAGATTTGCCGTACCAAAGTACATTGCGCTACTTTTTTCCATGAACAGGGTCATTCCAATCCTTATGAGCTTTTGCGAATATTAGTCGCTTTCGGCAATGTCTTTTTGTTAGGATTGGCACTTTCCTTAAAGATCTCCCGAATAGATTTTGTTCTACTAGCCGTCTTCTTACAGTTTTAGCAGAAATTTCGAGTCCCTATTCTTTTTTAATTGCCGCAGCAGACTTGAAAGGGTCTCGACTAGATACCACTCTTATATGTTTATCTATTTTTTCAGTAGTCTTTCTTGGTCTACCCATTAATTAGTGTGGTTTTGGAGCTAACAAAGCATTATAAACAAAATTCTGGGACCTTCCAATAGATTTCGCTATTTGCCATTGGCTTTGACTTTCATTTTTCATTTAAATGAATAATCGTCCTCCGCACAATTCTTACCACGGCCCATTTTTTCTAAATTTTGTGTTTTTTTTTTTAAATTAAATTTATAAAGATTACAAAATTAACACAAAAAAATATTTTCACTAATATTCTTGACGTAAAAGGAAAATTATTTATGTTTTTAATACTGACCCTATTGTTTTTTCAGCTCCCATTCACAACTTTATGCAATTAGGGAATGTATCGAACTTAATATATTTTTGAAGTGTTGGCAAATCAGCATTTTTAAAACGCGATATATTACAATAATTTTTGCCAAAATATATTCGCAATCTTACAAATTGCCCAAAATATAGAGAAATGTATGAATAATAGTAGGGACCCAATTTTTTTTGTCCCTAACTGTACATCGATTGCCCACCGAAGATTATCCTGGTTTGTGCTGTTCAGAAGTGGTGATTTTGACACGGAAGACAAAGACCGCCCAGGTCAGCCCAAAAAGTTCCGAGTTAATGAATTGGAGAAGAACTTGCAAAATCATTGGGGGTCACTCAAGCAGCAATTTCAAAACGTTTTCAAGCAGCAGGATTCTTCCAAAAGCAAGGAAATTGGGTGCCACACGTGCTAAAGCCGAGAGATGCTGAAAGATGATTCTGCATGACCGAAATGCTACTTGAACGCCATAAAGAGAAGTCATCTTTGCATCGAATCATTACTGGCGATGAAAAATGGATCCATTACGACAACCCGAAGCGCAAGAAATTGAAGTCTGGCCAACCAGCCAAATCAACGCCAAAGCCGAATATCCGTGACGCCAAGGTAATGCTCTGTACTTGATGGGACCAGAAGGGTCCCATCTATTTTGAGTTGCTGAAATCGGGAAAGATGATCACTGGGGACCTGTACCGAACAGAATTGATTCGTTTGAAGCGGGGATTGGGCGAAAAACGCCCGGAATATGCGACCAGACATGAAACCGTAATATTCTATCACGACAACGCTCGGCAACATGTTGGAAGACCGGTTAAAAAATATTTAGAAAACAGTGGTTGGGAAGTTTTGCCTCACCCGCTTTATAGTCCAAACCTTGCTCCGTCCGACTACCGTTAGTTTCGATCGATGCAGAATGCTCTTATTAGAATACGCTTCACTTCAGAATAGGGTATCCGAAATTGGCTTGATTCGTTCTTGGCCTAAAAAAATGAGCAGTTCCTTTGGCACGGAATCCATATGTTGCCAGAAAGATGGGAAAAGATCATAGCTAAATTTGAATAAATTTATATTGTACCAATGTTTCACAATAAATGCCCAAAATTTGGCAAAAATCCCGCATTTTAAAGTTATACACCCAATATCTCCAATACTTAAAAGTATATTAATTGGAGAATCGATTGGAAATTTTATTACAAATTTTAAATAGGCTGAAGTAATAACACATATTTTTGTAATCGAAAGAAAAAATCATTTTTTATTAAATAATACAAAAAGAATTAACTTTAGAAAACAGTAGAATCTTACCCATTTTGTTAGTTGTTTTAAAAAATTTGATAGTAAAAATTTGTCAGTTAATTTTACTATATTATTAGCTATTTTCAATGCATTTGTTAGTTATTTTTCAACAGTAAAAATAACAATATTTTTAGTTATTTTAAAGGAAAAATACCTTTGTCACCCTTTTAACTGCATGTTCTTTTGTTTTAACTGTCATTTTTAGTTGACTCTAACGAAAATATTTTTTAGTGAATAAATTAACTCACATAATTTTTATTGTATTTTTTTTAAATAAAATTTGCTGGTGAGGGAATTGAACCTGGGTCTACAGATTGCCAGTCAATAGCTCTACCATCTGAGCTATATCGACATGTAATATTTAATAGATAAAAACATAATTGACCTGCTGCACACAATTAAACTTACTCGCCAACTTACAAAAAATCATAAAATATGTGGTTACATATATCCTTACCAGTATTTAAAAAATATTGAGTCTAAACATAGATTTCAAAAAATTTTCAAAAAAAATCTAGAAAATTATTTTCTATTTGAATTAATGATAAAAATAAGTCATTATCAGTAACTCATTATTATATGTTTTAAAATAATGCAGAAGGTAAGTGGGTGTCATTACTGGTAGTCCAAAAAATAATGATATGTCATTACCGTTTCTACACTGGGTAGTTATTGACATTAACAAAAATCTTAAAAAGCTTTAAGCGCCTCATAGATTTTCAATATTAGCTGTGTTTGTGCGGCAAGCTATCAACGTTGGCTTATGTCATTTCCATACAAATTTGACATTAGTAACGTTAAAAGTTAACACTAAACGTTGGCTAATGTCAAATTTGTATGCGAATGACATAAAGCAACGTTGATAGCTTGCCCCACAAACACAGCTATTATATATAAATTTTTTTTTGTTTATCAATTAAATTGAAAAATTCAAAAAGATTTGGGTTTTCGTTTTTCAGTTTCATATTATTGAAAACTGTATGGGAGATATGAAAATATACAATTTTTAAAATTAGTCATTTGTTGTTAAAATATAATTAAACGGAATTAAGAAACATAAAAATAATTGCTAAATAAACTAATAATCTTGACAATCGTGGCTTCATACTGAAATACAATTCAAAATGCTAAATTTTGGATGCATTTTCAAAATACAAACAATTGTTTTACTTGGGGGAAAAAATTTCAATCGACAAAAACTTTTGCATATTCGTTATAGTTAATTTTTCCAGTTATTTGGATTTTTTTTAACAAAAATATTTTCAGGTATGTAAGGGCTTGTACCTTGTTCAAATATTCCCCATAAACAAAAATATGGCGCTTGTTTAGAAATTCCTAGTGAATGAATATGAAAAAAAACATTTTATCTCTTGTGTCTTTAGTAAAAAAAAAAAACTTTGAACAATGAAGACGCAGACTGAAAATTTATCAGTAAGAAATTTTATTAAATAAAGAAAATAATAAGGTTAGGTAAGGTTCTTTCAGCTCTGTAATATTTTCATCCCAATTCTACCTGCAGACAAAAAAGGAAGCCAAACAATCCCTCGAAGGCATACATCTAGAACAAAATCTTAAAAGTGATTAATAAAAGTGATATCAAGTTCAAATTTTGTTTTTCAGTTGTGAATTTTTTTTGAGAATAAAATCAAGTTAATAGCAGTTTATGTTACATAAATGTGTTTTATTAAATTAATAATTTGTTTTAGCAATTTTTGCAGCAAAATTAACTACTTACATAAACGCAGGTTTTTTGCAGTTTTACAATAACTTTATATAAGTTTTAACTGCATTTGTAGTTGTTTTTACTACATCTGTCAGTTGATTTTTACCAGTTAATAACTAAATATTGCTGTTGATTTAGTTAAATGAAAACGTAGTGTAAACGTTTTCAACTGTAAATGCTGTTATTTTAACAGTCATTGATTTTGTGGTGTTATTTATATACCCATTAATTCCAAAATTATTTAGCAAATATTTAGTGTTTGGAAAGTTGACAATGAGACTATGCGAGAGATCTTTAGAAATTTATATTAAATTACAGATAAATTTTTTAAGTGTATTTTGATATCTAATGCTAGGTTTCATAGTGAAGGTTTTCAAATTAACTATTAGTAAACACAAAAATTTGTTGTTGTTTTACATTTTTTTTCTTCTATAGTTAAGTTAAAATTAATTATTCAGTATGAAGCCCACCGTAAAAATTTGCAATTTAGCGATTAAATAAAAATTAAATAACATTTTCCGTTTTTTCCAGAAATATTAAAAAAATCAACAGAACAATATAACTATATACATAAACCTGGAAAATTTGGATTACATTAACTCACTCTTCCTACAACAAAATATCATACAACTTCATCTGAGTGCCCTTAATATATATTTGTAAGTATTTAATTTAAATGTAAATTTCAATGTTAAATAATAAACTTATTTCACTTTTTTATTTAAGACAAAAACATGGACTGTATATCGGTGACGGATTTTATAAAAAATTATCCGAAATATAAAAAGTTATCGAAATCTTTTTCTTGGAATGTCGAAGAAGTGGGCCCATCATTTGATTATGATGATACGGTGCATGATTATGAACTTTATGCATATCATGGTATTGTAATGGAATTGTTCATAAGAAAATATTTGTGTGGACAATTCGATATACCGTGTAAAGACGAGTTAACCGAAAAAATTTTAAATGATTCCGATTTTGACGACCCTGACCTACAAGAATATCTTGCTGAAAACTATTATTATTATCAAAATCCCTTTGTAGATGCAATTGATATAATTGATTCGATTAAAGCTGTTGGATTATCACATAGTTTAGTGCATGATGATACAATGGAAGATTTTGAAAATGTTGCTGATATGCGGTTAAATTATAGTAATTTAAGAAATGTAATGCAGTTCTTAGATGATTTGCCTTTTGATAGACTTATCTATAAAAAATTTTGTAGAATACAATTTGGTGATTCCATGTTGGTAGGAGTACCTCATTTTATATTCGACAATCGCGTATTTTGCCAAATTGCAACATCAACGTCCGATTATGCTCATAATAGAAAATTATCTCAAATGATATTTTATATAATGGGTCATTACGAAAGGTATTATTATCAAAAAGGATTTTATAAAAAATATACAGTTATGATTTACAATCCCCTTAAGGGTTTAAAATATACAACAAATTTAAAAGTTTCACCTAGCTATTTTGAAAAATTTGTTTCGCGAATTCAAAACGATGTGAATGACATGATTTATGGTTGATAAACAATTGATTTTATTTTTCATCTATATATGGGTGATATCAAAAAATGTGATAAAAACCGTGTAACCACCTAATTTCTAATGCATGGATTACATTTGAGTTACATATTTCTATATATATCAGCGCATTGTCACCTGTTTTACAAAATTTATAACAATCTGACCAATTTTTGGTTAATACATAAAATTTGTGACCAATTTTATAGGCCAAATGTAAACTCCGTAACAAGTAACTCATAAGGTTTTTTAACTTTAATAGCTTATATTTTAATAACCAATAAAGCTAAAAACTAACTGTAAAGGCTGAGTTACCCAACCGTAAACGTATCTGTAACGAATCAGCTGTTCCGATACCACAAGAAGAAATGTATACGAATGGTTACTAACACGTAAATGTAAACGAACTTGCCGGATCATTCTGTTGAAATTAGAATTTTCTATCCGGCATCGAAACAGCTGAATGATTTTAGTCGGAAAAAATATGAAATGAATAAAGAAAATTGATTCAAACAACAAATAAGGAATACAAATTAACAAATAAATGGAAAAATTTAGAATAAAGTTACAGTTACAGTACAGTTACATCACATTTACTTTTACGGTCCCATAATCCGCCCTTAAGAATTCTTATGAAGAGGAAAAGTGCCGTTTTTAATAAAAATTAATACATTTTACAAACTTTTTCGTATATCTTAGCTATCACGACTTCAACTCTGTAACGATTTTTCGTCATAATTTTTGATAAAAATGCATATACCAGAATTTTGGAGTTATCTATTATTTATATTGCGAAAAGTTTAGTGTTATTTATACTCAAATGATCGTTGGACTGTAAGTAATCATCCAGCATAACAGACTTGAAGCTTTTCTGCAGCATGTAACATTCTCGAGATGAAAAAGGATGGCTTTAATAAGGTTTGAAAAAATGTTATAAACTCCGTTCCTAATTTTTACATCAAACTATTTAACGAGTAAGAAAAACAATGTCATATTTGGATTCACCTTGTAGGCATCATACGATTTTGTTTCGGAAAAAAAATTCTGACAAAGCGTTTCTGAAAGAAAACGAAAAAAGTAACCAAATTTAAACTCCGTAACTGTAAACTCCGTAACTACAATTGTTTGCATCAGATTTCATTCAAATAAATGTAGATAAATGTTTAAAATATTTTAAAATAACCATAAACAGAGGTGATTCAACTAATATTTATGCGTCAAAAGACGATTCAACTAACAATTTTGTGTCAAATCAAAAAAAGTTATCAGTGTTTTACCCTAAGCTGCTGGAGCGAAAAACGATTGATTTTGCATTTCATTGGTTTTGAATTGATATTTCGAGTCATTACTGACATTAGTTTGACAAATTAAATTTGTTTCACACAATTTAAGAATTTTTTGATCGTGAAAGGTTATGTTTTTAATACATTATTTTGTAACTGCGCAACCGCTGTTTGGATTTTAAAATTTTTTATATTTTTGAAAAGCATTTAAAAGGACTAAAAATACAAAATTAAAAAAAAATATAAAATTTTTTTTCGCGGAATGAATTGTATTTTTATTCGCGAAACCGCCAATTTGATAAACACAAATTATATATCATTGGAAAGCAAGTTGAAAACCCAAATACGAAAAACTAATAAATTGAAGAAAATTCGTACGCAACTTTTTTTGTTATATCTTTTGCTTGCAGAAATGTAAACTCCGTTACAACAAAAAAAAATTAAAATTGTGCAAAAAAAGTTATTGCGACAACTTGTAGAAGAGATTTTTTGCAATTAGGTTTATAATGACTAAACTTACTGATTCCATTAAGAAAAAACCGAAATATTAACACTTTTTGCTTCTCACAAATTTGGCCCAAAAATTTATCACATTTTTTGATTTCACCCATATGAATTAAAACAGAATATAATTTGAAACTCAATTTTTTTTTTTTAATTCTATTCCATTTCTATTTTAAGCGCTATTTTATGTATTCTTTTGATAATAATATTTACCCGTATCTATTTACTAAGTAATATATTTTTTAATAAATTTCAATTAAAAAAAATTGTTAATATTAAGGTTATTTCACTCTACAGATTGGATTTTGTTTCTCTATCCTTCGGATTTATGTACATACTTCTATGTCGTCTTTTCTCGAATCAATTCTAAACAGCATTATGAATTTACCTCTAATAATTTTATTATAATTGTTATGTAGTACTGGTATCAACAAATGAGCCTAATTTGGCATTAATTATATTTTCGATCAGAATTTTGTAGATGTTTCTTTGAAAACTTTTTAAAAATCGTTCAAACATTTTATTTTGTGAAATTGGAAATTTCCAAAAGCCTATTGATTTGCCAAAACTAAATTTTTACCCATACAAATAAAAATTAAAGATGTTTTTGCTCATGAAGTGTAACAAGAAAATTACTCCAAGAGATATACGTCGATTTGGATTCCACTTAGAGGACAAAAATCTAAGATTAATCTGTATTATTTTATATGCCACGTCGAAGGTTTAAAGGTTAAGAAGTGTAGTCAAAATAGCCCCATTTTTGTTTTTTTTATTTTTATAACATTTTTTTCATATAAACTATTGTACACTCAAAGAAATAAGTTAGTAAAAAAATTAGTAAAACGTCTTGTATATCAAGTGTACTAGTTTTCAGCAACGGAATTTCAGCAAAAGTTCTAGTTATATTTTTTTAGCACTAAACTAATGTTTCACTAATTTATTTTGCTACAAAAATTGTGCTGATAACCGCATTTGTAGCGTGGACGGCAACCAGATAGACAAGATGTAGATGTCGGAGCTTGTCTGGATGTATTACAGACAACAGAAATGATAATTAAAAAAAGAACCCTACACAATTTCTGTATTTAAATTTTCAGCAAATAAATTAACTAAAGTAAAATTTCTCTACAAATTTTTTGAGTTATTTTCAGTCCACTAATATTCAGCAAAAAGTTTAGTGATTTTAGCAAGGATTTTTTCATTTGCAATGGCCTAAGTGTTAGCAAAACTTTTGCTGATATTACTATTTTTTTGATAAAAATCAGCTCGCTAATTTTCAGCAAACACCTTTTGCTGGGGGCACTCTTTTCTGTCCATATAAAGTAAGTCGCTCTAATGTTTAGCTTTCTACAACATATCTAAGTTTCATAAAGATCTGTGGGTAACATCACAGGGTAATTTTTTTTACTAAAATTTTAAGTAGGAAATTTAGCTTGAAAATTTCTCACTTTTAAGTAAAATTTAAGTCAAAAGACCTACTAAGTGATGACTAGCCCAGTGTAGAAAATCATTACCAGATATGTGGTTATGTAACTACATACTTGGTAATGGTAACTAGTTACTTTTGTTATTACATTTCTTATTACATTTTATATTTATATGGCGATGTCGCGAAAAATAATGAGTTATGGTTACACACCAGCATACGAAAAATCAAAAAATATATCGTTACCTATGTGCTTACCAGTACTGACCAAAATAATGAGTCTAAAAATAGATTTTCAAAAAAATAAATTACCCGAGTAAAAAAAATTATATATAATCATATGTGGCATATATTATAATATATAATTAGACATGTCGTTATGTATATCCATATATAATTATATATGACGTCTTTTTCCATATATAATTTCATCTAATTAGATATCGGCCTTTATAATATTAGATATGGTATATATGATTATATATTACATAGCATGGCTGACCTTATTGCATATATAGTTGTATATAGAGCTATATCTTAATATATATGGCGGCATTTTAAGAATATATAATTATATATGGTATCATTTAAACAATATATAACTATATATGGTGCCAGTTAAACTCTATATTATCATATATGGTGGCATTTAAACAATATATGGTCATATATGGTACCTCATGAACAAAATCTTTAATACAGTTGCAGATATGATAATATATGCTACTAAATATAGTGCCATATATATTTATATATGGTGTTATTTAAGTAATATATTAGCATATATGGTGCCATTTAAACCACATATTATTATATATGGTGCCATTTCAACAATATATGCTCATAAATGCTATCTTATGAACAACAGTTTTAATACAGTTCCAGATATGATAATATATGCTACCATATATAGTACCATATACTTTGATATATATGTGATTAAGTTATATCTGTATAAATATACAGTTTCATCCGAAGAATGACCCGATATATTTTTATCAATTGTTTATCAATTTTTATCTAAATGTATCAGTTTAGATCTGACCTGATTAAATTATGTGTTTAATAAATTATGTGTTTTTGACCTCCCATGTGAAAATTGAAATATATATGAACGCAAATGATCATACATTGACTAGTATATGATCATGCATAGGCATACATGATTATATACGTCCATGCATAGATCAATGTATGACCATACATTATCTCATATATTTCCATATATATTCGGATCCGAAATTTGAGGGTATATGACCGTACATGTTAATATATGAACATATATGCTCACATATGATTCAGGTATGCTCATATATGATCATATATGGCCATATACCTTCATATACCCTCAAATTTCGGATCCGAAGATATATGAAATTATATGAGAATGTATGGTCATGCATTGAAATATGCATTGACGTATATGATCATGTATGCCTATGCATGATCATATACTAGTCAATGTATGATCATGTGTGTTCATATATATTTCGATTTTTACATGGGCTGATACAATTTTATCGGTTTGATCGTAATTGGTTCAATTTTATATAAATAAAATATAATTGTATCCGACATTTACCTTATACAATTGTATCAAAGTTTTAAACTGATATCATGTCAAAATTGGGATATAACTATATAATTTTGTATACAAATATATCTATTTGGACCTAAACTGATACCATGTGATATAAACCAATAAAACTGTATCAGGTCAAAAATCTGATCCAATTTCATCTGATTAACACATAATTTAATCAGGCAGATCTAAAATGATGCAATTAGATAAAAACTGATAAACAACTGATACAATTTTATCGGGCCATTTGTCGGAACAAATGGCACATGGATGACTCTAAGTTATATATTACCATATAAAGCTCCATATTGTTTTTTTTTAATAGGGAACATACCATATATGGTGCAATTTAAACAATATATGGTTATTAGAGTGGGGCGTTTTGTATGGACAAAATTTTTTTGATATTGTGCCATTGATTTTTCGATAGCTTTTGGCTAGTTGCCACATTTTTCACCCGATTTTCATAAGTAATACCTTTCTGGAAAGGTTGTAATGTTATATTGTTTACAATTTCATTAGTTGTTTCAAAACGCCAACGCAAGATGGCGCTAATCTAGCATTTATTTAAAAATTGCAAAAAATTGAAATTTGGGCGCCTCGAAAATGATTTTTTTGATATGTCGTAGTAGAATTTTTTTTCCTCATGCCAAAAGCTATCGAAAAATCGATGGCACAAATTCGATTAACAAATCGACCCACCCTAATGGTCATATATGGTAATTAGGGATGCCGAACGGGACTGGTTTTTACAAATCCCGGGATTCGGGATTTTGAAAACTGAAATCCCGGGATCCCGGGATTTTTCGGGATTTCGGGATTTTTCGGGGTTTCGGGATTTCTTTGTTTCATCATATTTTTAATTTTAAAACCAAATAGCTCAAATAAATCCTACAAATTAAAATAATTCATTATAAATCTACTCATTATTTTTTGTAGAATGAAGAAATAAACACATTAAGCCGGATTCACAATGCTGGAGTACTCCTCGCTGCATAGTGGAGTATATAAAATAGAGATAGCATGATACAAAAAATATGGAGTACTACAGCATTGTGAATCTGGCTTTAAACAGAAACTCCATTCATAGAAATAAGTATGTAAATATAGCAGAGAAAGCTACTTAAAATTAAAATTAAAATTAAAAGTAAAAAAGGTTCCGCGATTAAATCTACTGAAATCAGCAGAACTTGTTTGCTAAACAATTGTTAAATTTCCGACATATAAGTAATATACTTATGAGTTAAATTTAAGTAAATTTCAAATTACAATTTACTTCTGAAGAAACTTTTTAACTAGCCGAAACACTGCTTATCTACAAATTTTTAGTTATATTTGTAAAAAATTTATTGAATGCAAATACAAACTACTCTGCCGAAATCATCAGAAATATTTAGTGACTATTAGTTTTTTTAAAACAACTAACATTACATACTATATTAAACACATACCTCTGCTGATTTCAGAAAGTCAGTTTGTGAGATTTTTATAATTTAACAAAAACTTGCTGTTTTTAGTCGGCAAAATTATTTTGAATGAAGTTATGATTTTAGCAAATCATCAATAAAATAAATAAAAACATATCCGTTTAAAGAATAAATGAAGCTGAATTATGATTTTTAAAAGTTTCACAGCTGAATAAAAGTTTTTAAATTATTAAGGTTTTTATTCAGATTTATTCAATCTGTAATCTATTTGAATCTATTACTTACACTCATAAAAAAATTACGTACAAATGCATAGGTCAAAATTGTGCTGGCGCAAATACATGTACTATTTCCTGTTATTTTAGCAGAATTTTGACCTATTTCTACGGACTTTTTTAGAGAAAATAACAGAAAAATTAGTTCAATTTAATCAGAACGCGTTTAGCGTTTGACTTTTGTACTAATTTTTTTTATAAGTGTATGAATAGGAAAAATTAGTTTTTTAATAACATTTAATAATATATTAGATTTATGTGATTTTGGTCGAATATAACAATAAAAACAAATACAAAAAGAGGTAAAATATGCCAAATAATGAAATCGGAAATCCCGGGATTTTTTCAAGTCCAATCCCGGGATTTTCGGGATCGGGATTTCGGGATCGGCATCCCTAATGGTAACTCAGCAGCAACTACAATATTAACTGTAATTCAGAAGCTATTAATTGTATTTCAGAAATTTTAAATGTATTTCAGAAATTATGGAATGTATTTATGCTTGAAAACCGTCGAAAATTGGGTTCAGCGTCTGGACTTCTGCAAGCGTGCCCGTGGTGGCCATGCAAAATAGATCGATTTCCATACATAATGGCATCGAACGTACTTTCACAGGAATTAAGAATTTCATTGATATCCAAAACCGTTTTTGTTTTATTTAAAAAAACTTTTGTAGCGCTCTTATTGAAGAACCCTTTATTAAAATTTTATTTATAAATTTGTTTTGAACTAAATAGGAAATTTTCCAAGGTAAACATTTTTTTTTGCCAATATGAACAACTATTTTACAATTTATGGTAACCACTTATTTCCTAACTTCTGAGTAACCACTTATTCTATCTTTGTGAGTAACTACCCTACGGGAAATTTCAACAAACTGTCACCGAACTGGCCCCTTTATATGAAATAGATTGGTCACTTTTACATGGCGTTGTCATAGGAGGGGGAAATTGACCCCTTGTAACATGTCACAAGACAAATTCCAGGACAGGTCCCTGAACTTTGTTTTTTATGAGAGTTCAGTAACCTGTTCTAGGATTTGTCTTGTGACATGTCACAAGGGGTCAATTTCCCCCTCCTATGACAACTCCATGTAAAAGTGACCAGTCTATTTCATATAAAGGGGCCAGTTCGGTGACAGTTTGTTGAAATTTCCCGTAGGGTACTTATTCTTTCACTATGGGTAACTCATTATTCGCACTTTCTTTGTAAGCGAGAGGGTAATGACCACCCATGAATTTTTGGACATCGCGAACAAAAGTAATGTTGCGAGTAAATAGCCTGGTAAGTAGTGAAACCCTTTGTGTGCTACTTACTAGCTTAATTACTCGGTAATGTCTGTTTTTGCTGGGTATCGACATGTAATATTTAATAGATAAAAACATAATTGACCTGCTGCACACAATTAAGCTTACTCGCCAACATACAAAAAATCAAAAAATTTGTGGTTACATATATCCTTACCAGTGTTTAAAAAATATTGAGTCTAAAAATAGATTTAAAAAAATTTTCAAAAAAATGTAGAAAATTATTTTCTATTTGAAATAATGATAAAAATAAGTCATTATCAGTAACGCATTATTATATGTTTTAAAATAATGCAGAAGGTAAGTGGGTGTCATTACTGGTATTCCAAAAAATAATGATATGTCATTACCGTTTCTACACTGGGAGGGTAAGGAATTCAATGCAAATGCATGTTTTTTCTTGATAGTCCAAAACTAATATGGACTAAATGTTTATCCGAATCATCAAATTTAGAACAAAATGTCATCGATTGGCAGTTGCATATGCACCTATGGAAAATCTTCGAGTTCTGTATCTGTATGCAAAATAACTGACTTAAATATATTTTCAAGTTTTAAAGTGCATTATTTTTGCAAAAATAGTAGTTTTAGTGCATATTTCTTAAATTTTTAATTCATATTTTTATTTTTTAGCCGCATTTTTCTATTTTAATGTGCATGAAATTCCTTGCCCTAGTGATGACTATTCAAAAATATAAAATTTTTTTTTTGAAAAAAATGTACAAACTTATAGCGCAGTTACATTACGATCAAAAAGATTGAGTTAAAAGTTGATTTCGACCGAAATCCAATAAAAATTTGGGATTTCAAACAGATTTCCCAATTTAAATTGGATTTCGGTGAAATATCATCGAAATCCAAACTGAAATCCAATTTTTCTCCCATATTTGAAGAAAAGTAGGGGAGTTTGCAAAAAAAGTGGCAACGTTTATCAGCTGTTTATGTCATAAAAAATGAATAAATATGTAAAGCGGGCCATACATTTGCAATATTATGGTACAACTTTCCAAATGGTGCAAGCATATTGACCGTGTATGTATTAAATTGAAGGTTGAGCAATATTATGCAGTGAATCAAAACACTTTTGATTTTTATTGGACAACTTGAAATATTGCATAAAAAAAACTAAAATTCTGTATATTTAACAGTTTTATTTTTGCTGTTCCTATATTACTAATATATAGCAAAAATAATCTGCTAATTTAGCAGTTTTTTTCTGCAGCATCATTTTTAACTAATTTTTAGTAGCTTTAACTAAATATGTTACGGACTTTTTTCTATTAGTGTATGACAATTATGTATAGATTTTCATCCAATATAACTGCTCCATAAATACACTAATAGAAATTAATTTGTATGAAATTGGCGAAAAATAAAGTACGATAAAGTCAGCAAAAATAAAAGTGTTAAATTTACAAAATTTTAATTATATTGGAGTTTACATTTAGTTCATAGAAAATGACAAATTAAAAATATTGCAGAAATATTTTCTAATTATTAGTAGACTAAAAATAGCAATAACAAACTGTTATATGTATGCACAGCGCATGCTACGGGGACAGTTTTTCGATCAAGTGTTTAGTATAGAGACATTTGGTTAGTTTGGGGACTGTCCTCAAACTCTTCCCAGGTCCTGCGCATAGTATCAAGACATTTCTGACTCATATACAGCATACATAGTTTGGGCACATTTTTGGCTATGTCTCCGAACTATGTATGTGCACCACATACATATATACAAATTTGTTGTTATTTTTAGATTTACTGCTTAAATCATCAGAAATGTTTGCTAAAAAATATAGTAAACCTGCTAATTTCAGAAGCCTAGATTTTTCTTTGCATTAAAAAAAAAAAAACCGAGAAAAAAACTTTGGAAATTTTACATCTTTTTGTAATTTTTTAGTCTTCCAATTATTTAGAATTTTTTTTTGATTTTAGAAGGTTATTTTCTTATTTCCTATTAACAAAAATTTATCACAAATATAACTAGAATCATGTTTATTTAACAGTTTTATTTTTGCTGTTCCCAGCTTACTAAAATTTAGCACAAATAATCTGTTAATTTAAGCAGTTTTTTCTGCAGCATCATTTTTAACTAATTTATAGCAGTTTTTTCTATTTGTGTACACACAGAAAAGTTAAGTGTCAACCGAATTGTAAAGTGTATTTTGGTTGCTACAACTAATAAATTCAGTTAACACAACCATATTCAAAAGTGATTACTAAATATTTTAGGCGTTACAACTAAAACCAAGGTTGGTTACCGAAACGAATAACGGTAAGGGTAACGGTAACGGTATCAGATTTCGATTGTTTAGGTAACGGTAAAGGTAACGGTATTTAAGACGGTTTCGGTAACGGTATACCGTTATCGAAACATCAATACCGGTACGTACCGGTATTAAAAATTATGTTAAAAACATATAAAAACAAGTGAAAACATGGAGTATTTTTAATTATAAGTACTGAAAATACAGATTTTAAGCTATAAGTTTTCATAAGTAAAATTATTATCTATAAATTTTTTGTAAAAAAAAAACACTCAAGATTATAAAATAAAAAATAAAAAAATTGTAATTTTTATATAAAATAATAAATACCGGTAAAATACCGGTAACTACCCATAAAAATAACGGTATCGGTAACGATAACGGTATTTACAAATGTTTTTAGAGGTATCGATAACGGTAACGGTATTCAATTTGAAACGGTATTTTAGCGATAACGGTATTATAACGATAACGGTAACCAACCTTGCCTAAAACTCATTTGTACTAACCGAATTCCTTTTGTACACACCAACATTTAGTTGTGCCAACCGAATTCAGTCAAAGTAACCGAATTTCAGTTGGAAATTGACAAAAATTTTCCCGGTGTGTAGATAATGCTTTTTTACCTCAGAAAATACTTTTTCATTTAGAAATTTCAATCATCAAAAACTGAAAATTTTTTGACGGTGTCTCATTTACAAATTTATATTTTTTTTCCATTAAATGGGTTGGCAGCTCGGTTGAATACTTTTCCCACAGTGTATTTTTTCGTGTAATAAAAATATAGTTTCAAATTTTTTATCTTCTTGTAATTTTTATTTATTATTCCTTTAATGTTATATACAATTTTACATAAAAAATCAATAAGTATAAAGTTTTAAAATTAAGGTTATTTCTAATTAACAATTAAACTTTTTTAATTATCGATATTAAAATTAATTTATAAAAAAAAAATCAAATTTGAAAAATTATAAAATTTTTTACATGGTTTGTTTTTATACTTACTATTTTTAACAAATATTTGTTTGCTTGTTTTTGACTGTGGCTCTATTAGAGATGTGATTAATACGATTATTATACAATGTTAAAGTTAAAAAATATTCAAATAATAGATTACTTGACTATTGTGTTTGTTTTTGAAATTCTTTTTAAACGATTATTTTTTTTACCTAAAAACTGGTTATTATGGCATTTCTCTTTTCTTTTTTTAAGTGATTATATAATCACTTTTATATAAAACAACTTAAATTTAAAAATAGTTAATTGATATTTTAACAATAATTACATGATAGATTAATAGATTATTTTTTCTGTATAAATTTTAGTTTTTGAAAATTTTTTTTAATTTAATATGTAGAACATACGAACTAGCAAGTCACTTGCAGCAGGTACGTTAAAATACAATTCGTTTTGAATACGATACATACTATAATTAGGTAGTTCACAAGGGGTGTGCTATTTGTTGTATCGTTGTATCGGCCTAACAAAAAACAGAGTTGTTAGAATTTAAATTGAAAAAATACAACATTTAAGAATAGCACGATACAACATTTTTATGTATGTTTAGTGTCCTATGTTTGAGTGTGCTAACAGATAGAAAACCAAATAGAAAATCGTTATTGAAGACAAATAAAAATTTTAACAACTCTGTTTTTTGTTAGGACGATACAACGATACAACAAATAGCACACCCCTTGTGAACTACCTAAATATGTGTAATAACATTCCGTTATTCGTCCATAATTCGTTGTTAGCAGTTACTCGTGTTGTTCGGTTTAAACTCAATAACGATTACTTTCCCTATCGGAGTATTTACCACTCATTTTACTAACCGAATAACGATCCGAATAGGCATCATATTTATCTGCTTTATAGTTAATTTCTTGCGGTGTATAACCGATATTCTTTTGCCAATGTCTGGTCCAATATAAATCTTCATTGCGTACCTGTGAGGGAGTTTTTGCATCTCTGCATACGTAGACACAATATACCATACAACCAATTAACGTTAAAAATCCAAATATTAAAAATATTATGCCAAGAATCCTAAAATAGAATATAGTAATATATATTAGTATATATGAAATTAAAAATCCAAAATATATTAGGGGTTTGCATATAAACTCGTAAATTCCTTGTAAACCTTGTATAAATACAAATCATATTTTTTATGTATGGAGTTTGACATTAAACTCATAAACATACCAGGTTTACACTGTTTACGAGCAGGATACGAGTTTATATCAAATTGTTCGACATAGGCGGTTAACCGGTTAATGCATTATTCGAAAAATCACTAAAATTGATTAACCGGTTATTTGGGACGGTTAATCGAGAAAATTGGCGTTTAATCGATTAATCGATTAATCGTTTAATGCAAAATTAATGTATTTCCTTAATTTTTTATCAATAAAAACACAAAGAGCTGCCAGTTTTTGTTAAATACATATAAACGTGACATATAAACTCGATGTAATTAAAAAAAAAGTTTTCATATTAGCTGTGTTCGGGTACTCAACATTGGGATCCTGCGGGATCCCAATTTCACCAAAAAGCGTTTTCTTACTACACAATTGGGTAAATGAGAGCTGTCATGAGAGAGTAATATTCTTGTTCTTCTTGCACGAAAAAACCCAGATTTTTTTTTCGTGTAAATTTGGGTAAATTGTTTTTATCAGCTGTTATATCATCAGTTGGGTTCAACTAGTTCAATTGAACTATTCACTAATTTGAACCAAAGACCTAGTTCACAACTAATAGCTCTTTTAGTTCAATCGCTTGTTTCATTCATTCAGAAAATATGTTTATCATTTACAAAAATTAGTATAATAGTTGCAAAAGCCTATCGGTGATTTTAAAACTCCATAAAATTACCGACAATTTTTTGAAGACGCTTGATTAAATGTGTTAAAGAGATAAATATGTAAATAAATCGAAGCTTTTGTTTAATATTAAAATCTTTTCCAAATTTAATAAAATATGTTTTCCTTTTTATAAACAGAAATGCCTAAAAAGGAAATTTTTTTATTAAATTTTTGATTTAAAAAGGGGTTTAACTAGAAAAGCTATCTAGATTTTTACAACAAATTGAACAAGGACTAGAAAGAGCGCTCACCAAAATGAACTATAACGCATAAATCTATTGACGTTTGTTTTTCGGGCTCCAAATATGGTTTTTCGCGTTCGTTTACTTTTGTGCATTTTTGTCATTTCGTGAGAGTATTTCTTGTTAGCTCTCATTTTACCGTACTTTACCCAAAAAGTAAAGAAACAGACCTATTATAAGATTGAAAAGTTAGGCCATTGTCAAGTGCTCTCAAAAATAATTTCTTTAATTAGTAACAGTTTTTAAGATGTCTTGTAACTTTATTGAACATTTCAGTTTATGAAAAGCACCTGTTGGTATTTGGGTAAAAAATATAATACCACAATTTTAAAAAACTAATACTTGGTAACTAGAGACGATACTTTTACGATAAAAATTAGTGCCAACTATATTAGAGATGAAAAATTTAGCGCAAACTCTACGAGATTTTTATCCCGTGTAGATATGCCTTTCGAAACAAATTTCAAAACTTTTGATACAAAATTTATTGGAATGTAATTTTTAATCAATACTGTCACAATAAAATTTGATATTGCTTTCTAAAAATGTTATATCTAAAGTTCTGAAGATTTTATTAAGATTCTTTCTTGTTGATTTTCTCAGTCTCTTTTTCGTTTTCTAAGAGCCATTAAAGATAAAAAATAACCTAAACTTTGAGGGAACTTACGCAGAGAGAATTTTTCAGACGAATTTTAATAAAAATTTTCAGTAAGTGAATGACAAGTTTCTTAAATTTTATGAAAAAGCTTCATTATTTTTATGAAGCTCTTTTTAATAAAACTTTTTTTAGGTGTATGAAATTTTTAATAAAGAATATAAAATTTTCCATAAAATTTTATCAAAAACGGCATCAATTTAATGAATTCCAGCGAAACTTCATTGAATGAATGTAAAAATTCATAGATAGCAAGTAGACAATTCTTTCAGTGTGCAGTTACAGATGTCAAATTCCATATAAATTTAAATTTTTTAACTTTCATTTTGTGCTTTTAGGTTATTTGTTTAAATTCAGTGAAACGGCTTCGGGTTCCATGTTATTCTAGTGGAACATGTTGTGGAATTGATGTGGGTTTGAACGGATTATAGAAGTAAGATTGGGAAAAGTTAGAGTTGT
The DNA here is from genome assembly GCA_949987735.1 of Leucophora obtusa. Classification (NCBI taxonomy): domain Eukaryota; kingdom Metazoa; phylum Arthropoda; class Insecta; order Diptera; family Anthomyiidae; genus Leucophora; species Leucophora obtusa. Next base: position 194,152,231 of record OX465296.1, read on the forward strand.
TACAGAATTAATAATTCAATTGTGTAACACAATTTTAAAACAAATGCAAGTCTTAAAGGCCATGGAAATATAATTTACATTAATTTTAATTTTTAATAGAATTAAAACAGAAATAAAACATTGTCTATTGTATTTCATAAAGCTTGCTCCAGCCAAACGCGCCGTGTGTTTTGAAAAGTTTAAAATTAAGGCTTAAGGTCACTCGATTTTTAAAGAATTTGATGGTGTTTAGTTAGTATTTATTTTTCTAAGCTTTTCTTGCAATTTTTTAGTCAGGGCTTAGAAAATGATGACGTTTTGGGGAAAAATAAAGGAAAAATTCCATATTAAAAATGTAACCGGTTAATCGACCTATTTTAACCGATTATTCGGGTCGAATAATTAGTTTAGTTTTAAATTATTTGTTTCGACATTAACCGAAATAGAGGCGATTAATCGAGGAATCGGTTAATCGATTAACCGGATTGGAAACACTAATTAAAACCCCTTTTGTAATTAAAAAAAAAAGAAATCTATGGTTTGCACTTGTAAAGTTAAACCTTTCAAATCTGACCGATAGATCGGTTCATAGAAAAATCTGCTAAATACTTTAAAAACTTAAGTAGAAAAATGTGGCTAATTTTATATTTTATTATTTTAGAACCTAGTAAGTGTAAAAAATATTTAAGCAGTAGAGTAGAATCTCACAAGTTAGAACCACTTTGTTCTAAGTTCTAATTTCTTTAAATTTTTTTTCCACAGAAAATGATGATTTTAAAAAATTTCCAAAATCCATATGATGAATAATTCTAAAATGTTCTTTGAGCTTTATATAGATTTTGAGAGAAAAATAACAATATTTAAAACTGAGTGTTATTTTTGTTCGGTTTAAGACCAAATATTACAAATTCTAAATAGAATTTACAATTTTTATTTTACAACCAATAGAGAAAAACTTATGAAAAAAACTTTCCTAGAACCAATGGTTGACAATTAATGCATTTTCAAGTGACACCGCTCACTATCATCAGATTGTCTTTATGGGGTCCTCTCTAGGCTATAATGTAGATTTTATTTTTTTGTATATATATGTTCAATTTCAAAGAAATGCATTTTGAGAAGTAAATTCAAACATTTTTACTTATCCATTTTTCATTATTATAACTAACGAAAACCACATGTCTTTAACAAAGCTATTATTTTTCCATATGTTGTAGTTGTGCTTTTTCATTGAAGTTCCTTCAATATGTAAAGCAATGATGTCACTTGAAAATGCATTAATTGTCAACCATTGGTTCTAGGAAAGTTTTTTCATAAGTTTTTCTCTATTGGTTGTAAAATAAAAATTGTAAATTCTATTTAGAATTTGTAATATTTGATCTTAAACCGAACAAAAATAACACTCATTGTAAAACATCTTCAGATCAACTAAAAATCTACAATATTTAAAATTTTCAAAAAGTTATTTTTAAAAGTCAGCTACATCATGTCAAAGTGTGGAATTTAAATTCCAAATATATATGCTAGGGGGCGCTGTGAACTGACAAGATCTACAAAAAATACGCACTACACAAATCCACTCAGGTAGAAATTATATGTGCTAAAAAAGCTCTATCAAAAAGGAGCACTGCCAGTACTTGTTTCGCTTAATTTTCCATGGTTTTTAAAAGAAGCACTAAATTTCAACGCTTGTTTTACTAAACATTCTTCAAAAAAGAATGAGTTATAAAAAACTTTCATATTAAAATAATTATTTGACTCGAAAATACGAAAACCATATATTTTTAGAATCATTTAAGGTGGTGTTTCTAGATGACGTTTTACTTCACACGAACGAAAATACAATAACAAAATACATGTAGTCACTCATTCGTGTGACAACGAACGTCTTCTAGAAAACCCATGTAAAAGTCTTTAATTATGTGGGCTGATAATTTAGGGCTGGGTTCCATACCTTGTTATGCTATTTCGATTGGTGGGTTTAAGTGCTATGGAGGAGAACGTTGCGATATGTGAGAGGTATAGAAAACTCATACATATTATTTTTCTAAATTGATGTTGCCGTCGCTGGGGATAGAACCCCCAACCTTATCTGTAACAGTCCAACGTGCTAACCATTACACCTCAACGCGCATATAAGTTATCCGCCATTAGGAGGAGAAAAATAACTGTTGTTTAACTTACCACACATAGAAAGGTTCATAGAATTGCACCACTATAACAAAACCTAATGTTACCAAGATAAGACCCAAATTTAATAGCAACATTAAACAACAAACACCTTTAACATTTGGACAAAAAGGATTTGGTGCAGACATTGTTTCTATTTTAGCTCCACGTTTTGTCGTACTTCGAGCACTTCGACCGGTCTTAGCCGTACTGGCAACAGAATAAACACTACGAGGAGCTCTCGAGGGAGGACGATGACTATAACGACTGAAAGATAAAGGAAGGGATTTATTAAAAACGAATGATTGCTGGAACAACTAATCCGTCCACCCCAAAATATTACCTTATTTCTGATGGAGCTTTATAAGCAGCACTTGTTACATAAATATCACTACCCGCGTCACCGCCATGATCATAACTTAAAGCCGAGGGAGCTCTAGGCGGTAAACGGGCTGGTGGTGGACCATTCAAGGCTCTTGGACCACCGCCATTATCTACTTGTGAGTGATTATAATGACCATTCGATGTACCATTTGTATGACCATTCGAATTACCATTTATACGCGATTTACGCGATGAATGATATTGACCCTGAGGTGAGGTACGCTCGTGTGCTATCGTATACTCAGACATTGTTCTTTCTGAGGGAGCTCGATGTGATTCTTCGCCATCCGTTGAATAGCCACGATTTGAGTGAACATATGGTGGATCTGGCGTTAAACGTCCATGTGTGGCCACATAATGACCACCTTTGATTCTAAAATAAATAAATAATATTTAGCAAATGTATTCTGATGTTAAAATAGTTAACTTACTTTTTAACTCTTCTTTCATGCATATTTATTTAATGAAGTTCTTAAAATCCTTGTCTTAGTGTACGTTCAAAATATTGGTAGTTATTTTAACTTAAGTACAGCAATCCCTTGTCTTATTGAAAATGATCACAAATTTTCATTAACTTTTTATAATTTAATTAACATTATTCCATGAATCTAAAATGGAAGAGAGAAAAATGAAAACTATAATTAAAAAATATATTGCATACTTGTAGGGGTTGTAGACAAAAAAAGTTTTGTATATTTTAAGGGTTTCAATGTTACAACATTTTCATTTTATATTTATGCATTGTAAATAGGTACTTGTATAATGTGTTGGTACATGGTATATGGTTCTGGTACTTCAATATTACGTTCTAATTTTAAATGTAAATTCAAGTGATTTTTAATGTATCTACAGTTTCACTACTAGATCATTAGTAGTTTGGTATGTTTTATATTGAGTGAAAATCGAATTAATTAGAACAAATTTATTAAAATGAAATTAATAACTAACGGCACATTGTCGAGATAAGGTTAAGTGCCTTTCAAGGATAATATCTGCAATGTTAGTTTAGATTTCCATTCAAAAGCTATTCTTAGGGCCAGTTTTATAGTCAGAAATAAGAATAATTTTTGTTTAAATATTATTTAACTAAGAAATTTTGTTTGACACCCTGCATAACATTGGTAATGGGTGTGATATATTCATACACTACTTTGTAATGATAACTCGATCCTTTTGCACTTTTTCAAAACTCAATAAAGTGATAAGTATTTCATGATTTCTAAACGAACACTAAAAGAAATATATCGGTAAAATTAACTGTACTTGCAATAAAAAAGTGTACATAACAATCGCATTTAAATTTAACTAATATTGTAATTATTTTAACTACGATTGCAGTTATTTTTGAACTTTTTTAATTTAAATATAATTACAGCGCACACTAGGAGAATTATGTCGGTAAAATTAACTGCAATTATAAAAGTGTACACTACAATCGCATTGCAATGCAGTGTATAATTCTCTTAAAAATCACACAATGCATATCAATGATCACTTATATTTAGTCACTACTTTTTACCAACAGTTCCAATTAATTTAACCTACATAATGCTTTGAGTGTAAAATAATAAAAAATACTACTTGCTTAGGAGCAGGGTCTTTAGTAGTGATATATGGCCTGATTTTTGTTCGACATAGCTCATATTTTTTATAGTAAAGTGTTGTTTTTTCAAACGCGTCGTATAGACCAAATACAATTAACATTGTCATTAATTCGACATAGACATAGTGGAAGCACTAGCTTCGATATCCGATATGCACTTACATACATATTGTCATATACAGTGCTGATCAAAATAATAGGCTTTTTTATTTTTTTTATTTTTTTCGAAAATGCCGAGGCAAATAAATTTATTTTTAATTAATTTTTAATTTACAACAAAAATACTAGGTTTTGGAAAAAAAACTATACTTCTTGATTATTTTAATAAAGTTATAAAATTGAAATTCACTTTTTAGCTGCTCAAAATAATAGGCTTATTTTAATATCTTATACAAAAAACTATTTTTTTTAGATTAGAAAGATAAATTACATTAAAATATATTTTATTTGTTAAGACTAATTATTTATAGTGAAATTAATAACCAGAATGTCCACCATTATTATCTAACACAGCTCGAATTCGCTTGGGCATTGATTCTATTAGCTTTTGACATTTTTCCACTGGAATACCCTCCCAACTACTCTTAACAGCTTCCCAAAGTTGATTTTTGTTACTAAAAACTTGTCCCTCCAAGCTTCTCTTCAGCTCCATCCACAAGTTCTCAATCGGGTTGAGATCAGGGGATTGGGAGGGCCATTCCAAGGAGGATACTTCGTGTTCACTCAACCAAGATTTAACTAATTTTGAAGAGTGTTTAGGATCATTGTCCTGTTGGAAGTGCCAATTTGGTGGCATATGGTTTTCTGCATATGGGAGCATCACATCGTTTAAAATATCGCAGTAGATTTCCTTATTCATGATTTCAGTGATCCGATGTATAGGCCCAACACCATTCCATGAAAATGCGACCCAAACCATTATATTGCCTCCACCATGTTTAACAGTTTTTTTTTGTGTACCGATCGTCTAGCTCTTTACCTTTTGGTCTTCTTACATTACGTCGACTGTCAGATCCAAATAAATTTATTTTTGCCTCATCGCTCCATAATATTTGTTTAAAATCATCAGTAGAGCTGTTTTGGGATTTTTTAGCAAATTGAATGCGAGCTTTCTTGTTCTTAGAACTTAATAATGGAACCTTTCTGGCGACTCTTCCTGGCAAATTGTGCTCTAATAATCTTCGACGTACCGACGGAGCACTAATTTCATTATTTATTTCAGCAGAAATTGCTTTTGATGAAATAAATGGGTTCTTTTTGGCCAACAACGCTATACGGGAATCAGTAGTCGCCGAAGTTTTTCGTCGTCTACCCCGTGTTTCTTTGGTTTTTTTCCACTTTATAGCATTTCTGATGCAATGTTCGGATCTTCCAAGAGCTCTAGCAATAAAATCCAGAGTTTTCCCTTCATTTCTAAGATTTTTTGCAACTCGGCGTTCCTCAATAGTGCAATGTGTTTTTCGGCCCATCTTTAACAAAAATTATAAATAAATTTGATTGTTTTTTTAAATAAATACTTGTTTACTTACTTGTACTTTAGATATTCAGAACAAACCACAAAAAAAACTAAACTTAATTCTTAATATAGCAAAGTTATTTTAAAACGTCTATTATTACGATTGCACTATATTTTGGATTTGAACACGTGGACTTAAAACATCAATAATAAATTCCACAAAACAGCAACAACTATTAGAGAAGACATTAACAAATCTTACGGTAACATTTGGTCTTAAGAGAATTCATTTAAATTCGTACAATTTAAGAGAAAACATCTTCTCTTAGCAACCGTCTATTATATTGATCAGCACTGTAAATTCAAAAAAGCCCTTAGGAAAGTTACCGTATCAAAATACACATTCCTGCAAAATTTTACACTCCCACGACTAAACACGACGATTTTATTAACAAAATTATAAACAGCCCCAAGTGTAAGTTTAAACAATTTTAAATTTTTTTTTGCTTGTCCTGTAAAATTTTTTAAATGTAACTTACAGCTTTTTTGATTTCATATGACGATATACCACTGCTCAAAATAATGGCATGAAATCACTGCTTTTAACAACTGAGTTTTATTATTAGTGGCATTCTGTTGTGCCTTCATGAAGCAATAAAATGTGGCACATAAAACTATATACCACTTTTTAATCTTAAGAAGCAGACGTAGTAATTTTTTTTACCGCTTCCGGCACTTTTCTTTCGGATGAGATCTTTTGCGGGAGAAAGTTAATATATTATAAATTATTATAAAATTTCTTTTAAAATCGGTTAAGATCTTCTGTTAGAATTTTTACCTCAAAATTTCGGAATCTTGTTAAAAATTATAAAAATTAAAAAATAATAAAAAATGATGATTGTGAATTAAGTTACTTCTAACATTTTTTTTTTGGGTTGGCTTTATTTCTAGGATAACGTTAACTTTTTAGCCCGAGTCCAAGATCAAAACGTGATTTTGAAATAATTCCCAAAACTCGATTTTCAATTTTATAAAAATTTTATTAAACTTAACAAATTAGTAATATCTCTTCTTGATTAAATTAATTCTAGAGAATAAACAACAACAAAAAAAAATATCCGGTGTATAACTTAAAAATTCGGGATTCACAACAGATGGCGTATCTTCAGCACATGGTTTGTGTCTTTAATAACTTATTTGCGTCTTTCATAACTTATTTATTCTCACATAGTCATTGAACGAAATAATGTAAACAACAAAGTTTTTGTTGCTTCGAAAATATCGAATCTTGTGCCAACAAAGCATCATTTGCGGGAAGTTTTGCTTTACTTCTTCAATTTAAAAAAGTGCAGCTGAAGCATATAGATTGCTCACCGAAGCTTATCCTGAATATGTTTCATCGATTTCAACATGCGGGAGATGGCTTATGTGGTTCAGAAGTGGTGATTTTGACACGGAAGACAAAGAGCGCCCAGGTCAGCCAAAAAAGTTCGAAGGTGATGAATTGGAGGCTTTACTCGATAAAGACTATTGTCAAACTCAAGAAGAAATTGCAAAATCATTGGGAGTCACTCAAGCAGCAATTTGAAAACGTTTCCAAGTAGCAAAATTCGTCCTAAAGCAAGGAAGTGGGGTAACACACGAGTTAAAGCAGAGAGCAGCATTTTGGACATGCAAAATCGCCATAAAAAGAAGTAATTTTTGTATCGAATAATTCCTTACGATGAAAAATGGATGCATTACGACAACCCGAAGCGCAAAAATCGTATATGAAGCCCGGCCAATCAGTCAAACCAACGCCAAAGCCATGGCGCTAAGGTAACGCTCTGTATTTGGTGGGACCAGAAGGATGCGACCAGACATGAAGCCCTAATATTTCATCATAACCACGCTCGGCCCCATGTTGCAAGGCCGGTTAAAAACGGTTTCACAATTGGAGTTATCTCTTCGGCCAGTTTATGTGTGCATCGATTTGATTTTAGCGATTTTAAAGGAATTGCGTTTTTTTGCCACTTTTTGGATTAAAATAGTTGTTTAAAACTACCTTTTTAGGAAAAATTGATCAATATTATACCGAATACGTAAGCATAATTTTTTATTTTGAACAGCTTTGGCCAAAAACCTACAAACAATTTTAGTTAAAAATAACTGAAATTTTAGTTAATTTAAATGCAATTGTAGTGTACACATTTTTGACTACACCCAAAATAATACGCCTGTTGGCTGGACAGAAAAATAATAAAATTAGTTGATTTTAACACTTTTTTTTGTTAAATTTAACAAATCTTAATTTGTAAAAAATTTGTAAAACTACAGTTTCATCTGTAATTATACTGAGTCGTAGAATATAACAAAATTTAGGGTCTCGGGACCCTCTCCGGCCCTTGTCCATATCATGTGATGGCATATAAGGGCACTCCACCCTTCGTCCATTTTGCTTTATCTCTTTTAGTTTTCGAGATATGGGCCATCTTAAAAAATCGGAAGGAAAGAAATAGCGCTATCTTTAAAACTTCGGATGCATTGATGGCGCCATCTACCTGGTAATAAGAGAAACATGAGAATATTATATTTTAACAATAAATTTTATAAAATTTAACGAATGGGTTCTTAAAAAGTAGTTATAAATAGTTTTGAAAATAAACACCCAAAACTAGTTAAAGTATTGAGGATTTTTAGTATTGTGTTAAATAAGGATAACTAAAATCTTTGTTTAAATTTTAAACCCGTTTGACAGATTTTTTGACTGATGTATTATTTTAAGTGTACACTACAAACGTAACTATACTAAGGTGCGACCGCTTAACGATCTTACTCAAGTAAGGCCTTGAATGTAATGTAACTAATGGTTTCTTTTACTGAGTTTTTACTCAGAATTGACTAACACAGACATATACAAATATTCTATTTTTAGATTTTTTATTTATGTTCCAATCTCCTCAGTGTCTCCTTTTTCGCAAATGTTGCCAAATTAACGTACTGTTTTTATTTAGTTAGAATATTCTTATACCTCAAGTCCAAAATCAAAAAGATTTTATTTGTTGTTTCGAAAAAGGTTGATCATTTTCCTGGTAGACAATACAATTGTTTCGTAGCCATCACGCTAACTCTTCAGTTGTCCGGTTTTTATGTTCAAGAGTAGGCAGCTTCCGTATATATGGGTAATGAGACGGGTTTGCAACAGGAAAAATTTCATAAAGTATTTTAGTACAGTGTTGTATGTGACGTTAAACATTCAAAGTTATTTCGTTATTTAAAGTTTAATAAAAAAAAAATATTTTTTTCTTTGGATTACAAAAAAATGTGTAATTACTTCACCCTACTTCAAGTTGAAGTACGGAGTAGAATTATGGGGAACTGCAAGTAATTCAAACAAAAAAGTTATACAACGTAGCCAGCCTAAAATTCTATGAATTATTGTGGATGCAGAATGGTATATCTCAGATGTGGACCTTCATCGTGATATAGGCGTTAAACTAGTAAAAAAAAGTTATCCGAAATTGCAGCTTAAAACATACCAATCGCCTCAATCTACACTCAAACTCTGAACTAAGACGACTTTCAGAAAATGAGATTGTGATGCCCAGAAGAGCAAAGTATTTTACTTCTACGGGACTAATGCATTAAACACATAGACGACTGCGGCTACACGACTACAAATGCTGCTGGTTGCAATTGTAGTCGTGTATTCAGCTACTTAATTTTTTTGCAAACGACAGCAATATAGTAAAAAGATGATCCTAAATATTTGACGTTTTGATAAATATTAATCTTTTTTGGTTTGTGCTTCTAAAATAATGGCTGAGGAATATTTTGTTAATTTTGTAAGATCCATTTTGTTTTACAAAACATCACAATAAAATCATTTCCAAATATAAATTAATGAAACCTTCAAACAATTGTAAAATATAAACAGCTGTTTCTTCAGTGTTCCCATATCGGTGATTTTATAGTCAGAACTAGCGATTTTATTTCGCCTCTAGCGGGAAACTCGGAAAGAAACCCCCAACTGGTTTATCCAACACATTATACTACTATGTTCGAGCGATCATTTCAGATTAGGCTTTCAAGAATGTGGAACGATCTACCTTTATACCTGAGAGGTTTTGCTTTTTTACACCAGGTCTTTAGGCGAAAGCTTAAGGATTATGTAGCTATTCATGAGTTATAGCTTTTTATTTGTGCTATTATTTTTATCTCTCTCGACCTTTTCTTTTTTTATTATCGCTGCACTTAGGAAAATCTGGTGATTGTATTATTTTTATTTAAATATCTATTTATATTATTCAAGATAATGTTTTCAGTATTTTTTTTTTATATGATAGCTTTACTGTATTTTTTACTTATTTTTATTATAATTTATTTTTATTATCATTTATTTTTATTATTATTTATTTTTATTATCTTTATTTAAATTATTTTTTTTTGTAGTAGCTTTTATTAATCATATATGGCCCCCAGGGCTTTGGTTATGTAATTTGAAGTAAATAAATGCTGTATTTATTATTAAAAAAAAAAAAAAAAAAAAAAAAAAAAATTGTCCTGTCTTACATATTTTGTTATATTGTCAACACTATTTTTGTTTTGTAGCCAACAAAAATAGAAATTATCCTAAGTTGACTACAGCGGCAAAAGTAGTCGTGTAGCCGTGTAGCTGTGTTGGTGTCAAAATAATCGTCGTGTAGCTGCAGTCGTCTATGTGTTTAATGCATAACTGCTCGCTTCTTTTGATGTAAAAAATTATTATTTATGTTATCTTATTAACTATAACTCATTTCGTTGAATTATACTAACATAAAACTTAATTATCTTGGGTAGGTATTGATTTAGGATAATTTACAACTCATTAACCGTAAAGCCTCATCCATACTGAACCCATAACTAGAAGTTCTCGTTTTTTTTAAGTTTTCGATTTTAAATCTGTATGGGATTTGACAATCGAAAACACAATAAATTTGAAAAATAATAGTTTTGGCTTCAGTATGAATGAAGCTCAAGATAAATTACTTATTGTCATTATTGACAGGTGCATTTAATATTGAGAAAATAAAACTTCCAAACGAATCTTCAGTTATTACAATTTTATGCATTGGATATACAAGAAAATCAATGATATTAAATATAAACTAAAGAAGAATTAAAAAAAAAAATCAAGAATTTTTCTACTTTTTTAAATAACTAACAAAAATAACTGTTTACTGTAAAAATACTGTTTTGGTAGTTCTTTATTGTGATATTCAAAATAACTACTTTAAACAACTGTTACGAAATTACAGTACTTTTCTTTAGTTGTTTCCTTAAATAACTGTATAAAAGTTGTTTTGTATTTTTCTATAGAAAAATAACTCTCTACCACAATCTAAATACACTTATTTGCAATAGTATAAAAAATCTTAGTTTTTCTTTTAACAAATACTCTAGGTCACATAAAATGTTAGTGTTATACTCTTATTCAAATGACATTGTCGTGTTAAAATAAAAAAAAAAGATTAAAGTTTATAACCATTTAGTTAGAACAGGATAGAAAAAATAAAATAACCATGACAATAATAAAGTTCTACTACTCAACTTGTCAAAAAACAATTTTCTTTACCGTAAATAAAAGAAGAAAGGTAAAAAAACACAGTTGCGATAAGTCTTAGTGGACAAAATTGATTATAGAATATCCTGCACTATAGTGTAATTTTTCTACTTTATACAGATGTATTGTTTTGAGTGTAGTTCCGTATTGTTTTGAGAGTAGTCCCGCATGTCATAAAATTAACGCCCTTACGTCAACTAACACCTTTATATTTTTTACACGACAAGGGTCTTAATCTATAAAACAACTATCACTGCAACTATAGATGTACATTAGAGATATTACCAAAATTCGGCCCTATGATCACGATGTGAACAATATTAAATGTACTGATTATGAAGAAAGTATATTTGAATCTTATGAAACAAAAATCTTCTAATCAAAGCTGTCTACATTTTCACTCATATTAACTTAAGAAGTTCTCCACAGATTTTGCTAATTATCTATGCTAAGGATAATTACATATATTTTCAATAAAAATGGGATAACTCGCTACCTTATACCGACGTGATCGTCATTTCAATAGACCGACAGACCACACTCTGTTTTCTAAAATTGGATCATAAAATAAGTACAATAGAAATAAAATCAGTATAAAAAAATAAAAATACGAAACTTAAGTAACTTGTTTCCGCATGTCATAAAATTATCGTCCTTACGTCAACTAACACCTTTATATTTTTTACACGACAAGGGTCACAGTCTACAAAACAACTACCACTGCAACTATAGATGTACATTAGGGGTATAACCAAAATTCGGCCCTATGATCACGATGTGGCCAATATTGTATGTAGTGATTATGAAGAAAGTATATTTGAATCATTATGAAACAAAAACCTTTCTAGGAAAATTTTTTACAATCGGGTGCCAACCACACCAATTCTGGAATTGGTTTTACTAGAACCAATTCCAACAAGCTAGTTCAGGAAAACTTTCCACAGTTCTTATATGTAACGTAACTGACTGAGAATAAGTTCTAGAACTAGTTCCAGAACTGATTCTAGGGCAACCAGTTCCACTTTGGAGCTAAAGAAGCGGTTGATTTTGGGACAATTTCAAACAAAAGTCATCGGTATTGGAATTGAAAGTAGGAGGGGTTAAAAAGGAAAAGTAGGTATTCTAAAACCGATTCTTCGGGAGGATATTTTAACTAATATACTTATTCGCTAATATAATGTGCAAGAACATTATAAAATTTTGTAAAAATGTGAACACAGGAATTGAATTAAGCTAAATCCAAAATGGATTTGGATTTAGATTAATTTAATTCCAGAAAATTTATTTTTCGGAAAATTAAAATTTTTTCTTTCACATTATATTAGCAAATAAGTGTTGGATTTGGATAAAAATATTAAATTTGGTAATTTAAAAAACAAAATGTTTATTTTTTAACAAAATAAAATAAATCCAAAAATAAATCCAATGATTAAAAAAAGGCCTAATATTTTGATAATCAGAACTCAAGACGATTTTTGTCTTAAATATAACTTATGCAAGAAATTTTGTTAGAAAATATTTTACTTAATTAAAATTTTAAGAACAAATATAATCGTTTGTTCTAAAAAAAATTACAAAATGCTTTCATTACTTCCGAAAAATTACTCAATTTTTGTCTAAACCGAATTTCGAATTTTGTAAAATCTATTGTAACACGAAAAAATAGATTTAAAAAATATCCAAAAAAAAAGAAAATTACTTTCTATATGAAATAATGATAAAAAAATAAGTCATTATTAGTAACTCACTATTATATGTTTTAAAATAATGCAGAAAGTAAGTCGGTATCATTATTGGTAGTTTAAAAAATAATGATATGTCATTACCATTTCTACACTGGCAATGATTTATGATTATGATTTTTCTATTTATTAGCAAAGTTAATTCTTCAACTTTTGCAATTATAATTCACAAATTATCACTTGGAGTTCATAAAACATTAGTTGGAATTTAGAAAATATCAATTAAATAGAATTCAGAAAACATCAATTGAAATTCAAAATTTCTAATTGAAATTGTGGAAACATTAACTGAAATTTAGATCTTACATTTGAAATTTAGAACACATCATTTGAAATAAGGAATATTTGAAATTCAGGAAATGTTAATTGTAATTCTGAAAATAGCAATTGATATTCAGAAACACATCAATTGAAACACAGAAAATATCAAATAAAATTCAGATATCATCCATTGAAATTAAAAAAATTCCAATTGATATTCAGAAATCAAAATTTGAAATTCAAAGACAAAAATGTCAACATGCGAAATATTACTTGAAATAAGAAAAACATTAATTGAAATTCAGAATATAACAATTGAAATTCAGAAAACTGAAATTCACAATATATTAATTAAATTTCATAACCATAAATTTATATTAAGAAAACATCAATTGAAGATTAGAAAATTCTACAGGGATTTCATTTGGTATTTTCAGAATTTTAATTGATATTTTCTTATTTCCTGGGGGGTAACCGCGTAACTCGATTCGAAAAAAATTTTAGAATTCGTAAATCTTGCAAATATTGTTAAAAATATAATTCTGTATAAAAATTCTACTTTTTAATTTATTTTTTTCCTAAACCTTGTACACTACACATAAAAATTCAAAATGTAAGATTTTTGCTAAAAAAATTTCTTTTTACGAAAGGTACAAAATTTTCGAATTCGAAAATATTTTTTCGAATCGAGTTACGCGGTAACCCCCGTGGTTTTAAAATGATATATTCCGAGTTTAAATTGAGTTTTTGGGAATTACTATTGATATACATAAATACCCTGAAATAAAAATCAGAAAATTTCAAAGGGATTTCATTTTGTGAATTTCAATTGATATTTTCTGAATTTAAATTGAAATTCACAAAAAAATTGATGGATAAAAAATGTGGCAACTAGAAGTAAAAGTATATAAGTAAAATTATTTTCTGCTTGATGATGAAATAATGATGATGATGTTGATGAAAACAAGCAGAAAATAATTTGACTTATATGCTTTACTTTATAAGTAATACCTTTCTGGAAAGATTGTAATGTTATATTGTTTACAACTTCATTAGTTGTTTCAAAAAGCCACCGCAAGATGGCGCTAATCTAGCATTTATTAAAAAATTGTAAAAATTGAAGTTTGGACGCCTCGAAAATAATTTTTTTGATATGTCGTAGTGGAACTTTTTTTCCTCATGCCAAAAGCTATAGAAAAATTGATGGCACAATATCGATTGCTAAATCGGCCCACCACCCCACATGTAGATTAATTAGTGTTATGACTCATTTTGAACAAAAATTTTACCTATCACCACGTGATAGGCAATACTAAATTAATAATAAAAATCGTGTTTGCGAGTCCATTCGGCAGAAAAACCTTCCGCACCCAATGCAATTTCTAAAAATAATTTTTGCTCGGGGATTTTGTTTAATTTACGTAACGAATTATTACAAAAATTATTGTAAACAACAAAAAATATATCCAAAAGTCCCTCCAAAAATGTTTCGTAATTTTTACCATAAATAGCTTTTAATAAACATCGTTTGAGTCTCATTTGTTTAAAACTTCGGAGAAATATTTTAATTAAACTAAAACCATATAGACCAAATTTCAACCCTTTTGGTGCGGGAACTTTTTTGACAGCAGCGAAGAAGTAAGATTGCGTTTCTTAATATTTTTTTAGGTCCTTTTTGGCTAGGGCATGTAAAATTTGATATTTGCAAAAAAAAAAATCAAAAAGTCATAACCCTAATGTAGATATTACCTCAATTTTCATTAATGCACATGTGTGGACATATGAGGATGCATGTGTGGAGATTTATGTATCCATGTATGTAAAAGCATTTATGTTTATGATCATGCACGAACATATGTTCATTAATCCCTTATGAATCCATATATGTAGATTTTTAGCCGGGGTGTTAATATTTTTTATTAGATTATCACCTTTACTATCTAAATTTTTCAAATGTGTATTTTAGTTAAAGTCGACTTTAGTTAAAATATTGGGTGGCAGTATGCCTTGACTTGATTTATTTTTGGAGCATTCTATAAATATTTTTGTAGGGTTTTCATACACAAAATGAACAAAACCATATGATTAAAAATAAAGTCGACTTTAAAATTAAAATACTGTTTTATAGTAAGGGCCTATGTTCTCTGAATTTTGGCGATATTTTTGAGTTTCTAAAATACAAAATAAATGGGAAAATTACTTATTCATTATTCATTCACAATTTAGCTTAATTTTTTCATTTTATTTATTCTGGCAAGATTTTTTTTCGTGAATTTGCGTAATTTATGTTGTTGTTTTGCATGTTAATTTATTAATCTGTAACAAAATTGAAAATATTTTTGTGAATACAAGCTTTAATCTTCATCGTTTACACATGCATTTTTATAAATATCTTGCGAGTTAAAATTTTAACTCTGTCAGTTTTTATCTGACTTTGCGTGTGTGTTTTTTAGTATTGCCAACCGTCATTATAACAAAAAAATAAACAGCGTTGCAACTTTTCTGTCTAAACGGCGTCTAAGAACTTTTTTCCATAGGAGCACTCAAAACTAGAATGATTATTCAGTTTGACGAAAAACATCGCCAGAATTTGAAAGATCCTCAAAATATGATTGATATATTTACCAGGGTTTAAATCGGAGTTTACTTTTTTCATTTCGTACAAAAGTTTTTAAAAGCAATTTATTTTTATAATTTGTTTGCACGCAAAAAATAAAAAGTGTATAATTATCGAAGTACTTTGGTAAAATATAACTTCAAAAGTTTTTTTTTGCTAAGTTATATAATTTGTTGGTTAAAATGTAATGTAGGGTGTATTTTTAAGCCCGATAGAACTTTAAATTGTAAAAAATGCCACAAAAAATTCAATTTCAATCCAAAAAAATTTTTTTATTCTTCTTTTGTCAACAAACACATTTTTTCACATACAATCAAATATTTTTTGTATAGGTATAGAACATAAGTCCAACACATTCTCATGAGTTACGTGCACTGACAGCAAATGTCAAAGAGTAAGATATCTATGTAATCTATGGCTCTAACATTTGAAAATGATTTCGTCCACCGCGGCTGTTCTTGACGAATCGCATTCTGGAGTCCAATTTTGGGCCACTTTTTCGAGCATTGCTGGCCGTATGTCATAAATACACTCAACCAAAAAAGTCTGTAATGGCTACTGAAAATTTTGCTATTATTACACACATAATAATCCATGCATAAAAATACGAAATAAATGTCAAAACAACAAAAACTTTCGTGAAATAAACCATTTTTCGTATATTTTACAAAATTTTTTGTTATTTTGACATTTTTTCGTATTTTTATGCATGGATTATTATGTGTGTACGGGAAATTTAACTGTTTTGAGGCCAGCGGTATTTTTTTTTGCTAATTTTAGCAACACATGTCTGCTGATCTGTAGTATAATAAAATTAATATAAAAAATTAGTAGCCGCCACTAAATTTTAGTAAATGTAAAATGCCACTCAAATGCTAAAATCAGTTAAAAAACTTACTAAATATCATAATTTTAGTACAATGAAATTAGTATAAATAACACAGTACAACAGTCAATCTGGGGGGTGAGAAATTCCAAGTCAGGGTGATGGTACTAGGTCAGTATAGTAAAACCCTCAAAGGGTTTGGCGTTCGTATGTGTCATTTTTTTTTATGACCTTTTAAATTTTTTCCTTATCTTGATGTTTTTTCGCTTAGTTGTAACTCGAGAACCACTTGTCCGATTTTGATGAAACAAATTTAGAAAAATTTAGAATTACAATTTCTTTAATCCGTTCATATAACATTTTTCTTTATAATCAACAGTTTTGCCGGTAAAAAAAAATTTGTGGAGAAAAAAAAATATTTTTTTGCCTAAAAATTAAAATTTTTTTTTTTTAATTCATAAAAAATTTTAATTTTTAGGCAAAAAAATATTTTTTTTCTCCACAAATTTATTTTTACCGGCAAAACTGTTGATTATAAAGAAAAATGTTATATGAACGGATTAAAGAAATTGTAATTCTAAATTTTTCTAAATTTGTTTCATCAAAATCGGACAAGTGGTTCTCGAGTTACAACTAAGCGAAAAAACATCAAGATAAGGAAAAAATTTAAAAGGTCATAAAAAAAAATGACATATACGAACGCCAAACCCTTTGAGGGTTTTACTATACTGACCTAGTACCATTACCCTGACTTGGAATTTCTCACCCCCCAGACAATAATCCCAAAAATGTTCCATAGTGTAATTAGTTGCAGCTACTAATTTCAGTAAATTGCTGTAAACTGTAATTTAAAATCAATCTGCTGAAATTAGCAAAAAATTGTACTAAAAAATAAAAAAACTGTAAAATCTAAAAAAAAAGATTTTTTCTTTCGATTGTAACAAGCATATAATTACTTCATCGTACTTGAAATTTAAAGTCAAAATTGCAAATGGTTCTCCAGTTATTGCGGTTTCATGAATTGAGTTATATCCCTACGGGAAATTTTAACAAACTGTCACCGAACTGGCCCCTTTATATGAAATATACTGGTCACTTTTACATGGCGTTGTCATAGGAGGTGGAAATTGACCCCTTGTGACATGTCACAAGACAAATCCCAGGACAGGTTCCTGAACTTTGTTTTTTATGAGAGTTCAGTAACCTGTCCTAGGATTTGTCTTGTGACATGTCACAAGGGGTCAATTTCCACCTCCTATGACAACGCCATGTAAAAGTGACCAGTCTATTTCATATAAAGGGGCCAGTTCGGTGACAGTTTGTTAAAATTTCCCGTAGGGATATTTTACGTGAATATATCTAATAATGCTTCTCTCCTGTACTCTTCATGTTCCTATATTCCAAAGTTGTTTAGTAAACATCATTAACTTACTTTTACATTGTTTTATCATTATCCAGAATTGTATTTTAATAATGTTTATCAACTATTTTCTTCATTATATTAAATAGTAGATAAATTATCGTTATTTTATTTTGTACTAAACTAGTTTTAACCGTTATTTTTAAGTTGTATAAAAGAGCCAAATATTTTAAATTCTGGGTCAATCTCTTAGCATAATTTAAGAAGAAAGGTTGAACAATAAAATCATTTGATACTAAATCACGCACAAGAGTTTAAAAATAATTATTGGAGATGCAATCAAATTTTCTTTGTGTTATTTCTAAACTAAGAATATATCAATAGTAACAAATATAAACTAAACAAGAATTGTAAAAAATCAAAAAAAGAATATTTTTAAATTAGTATATTTTTCTGCTAAATTTAGCACTCGGTTTTGAAAAATTAGTAAAATGTTTTTCTCAAACCAGCAGCGAAAAGTAGTAAAAAATCCGTAATTTGTAATAAGAGAATAGCAAAAATGATTACTAAAAATAAAAATTGTACTAATAATCAGTACAAAAATAGTATAGTGCGATTGGAAACTGTTTACAAATTTTTTTACAAACTGGTTCATCAGCGTAAACTAGTGACTTCACGTGGCCTCACACGAAATAATCGAGAGGTGTGAAGTCGCGCGACCTTGGAGGCAAATTGACAGGTCCATTTCTGGAAATCAACTTATCGCCAAATTTTGATTTCAATAAGTCGATGTTTGCGGTTGCCGTATGGCATGTAGCACCATCCTGTTGAAACCACATCTCGCCCGAATCAATGTCATCCATATTTCAAAAAAAAAATCATTGAATTGTGGTAAGGATCTAAATTGACCGTAATGCGAGCTTCGGCTTCATTTTTGAAGAAATAAGGTCCAATGATGCCACCAGCGTGTAAACCGCACCAAAAGGTGCATTTTTCTGGATGTAATGGAGTAGGAAGGGTCTGTTGTGGATTGGTTTCACTCCATATGCGGCAATTAACAAACCCGTTAAGCCAAAAATGAGCCTCATCGCTGAACACAATTTTGCGTCTACAAGTTGCGCGAATTGATGACTGATTTTCAAAGTAAATCTGGATAATTTGGTAGCGTTGTTCAAGCGTCAATCTATTCGTGATGATTTGTCAGAGTATACTAATCATAAATGTCATAAAGTGAGCGCAGTATGACAGTTCGTTTGACAGTTAACCCTTTCGTAAGTTCTATCGGGCTTAAAAAAACACCCAGTAATTGCTAAGATGAGTTACAAAAGAAACAACTTAGGTAACTTAACATATTTTGAAGAGCGTTGGAATATAAGGGGATTAAAACTAAGGCAAGTTGATGAAAATAAAAAATTTATAAATCTACATGTATGTTTTTATTAACTTACACAAAATACTTTTGAAGTTACATTTTACCTAAGTACTTCGATAATTATACACTTTTTATTTTTTCCGTGTAGGTATATTCTCAGTTTTTCTAAATAATGATAGAAAGCAGATTTTTTATGTATTTCGGTTATAATTATTAAGATGCAGGTAGATGGTTCACTACATCCCATTTGAGAAACGTTGCTCTATATGGTATTGGATATTTTTAAAAATTGTTCGAAAGCTATATCCCTAATGTACATTTGAAAATGTAATACTTTTAGAAAAGGGTAAATGTGCGTCATAAAATTGTTGTTTTCTCTTAAAGTAATGGGCTTAAAGTTTGTTTTTGCCAGGCTTTAAGTTTCATTTTAAGGATTTATTTTTTGTGTTACCCATAAGTTTATTTATGTGGTTGAAATTTTAATTTTATAAGGTAATATAATGATTTTATGTTTACTGATATTGTTTGTTGTAACCTTTATTTTATATCCGAGGCATAAGAAATTACTTAAAAGGTGATTACAAAGTGAAAAGTTAGAATGTTTTTGTGTTATGGTACTTGATGTACATTAGGATGTCCTGATAAATAATTGTGAGCTTGTGAGCTAATAGAAGTTATAATACTCAAATGAGCAAAATAAAATATATTTTTTGGAGATCTTTAGTCGCAACAAGCGCTTAAAAGTTTCATTATTAGGTTATTTTATTAAATTGGTATCAAAAATTGCATAGCGATGAATTTGTTATATATTTGTAATTTTTATTAATTAAATCCGTGTTTTTATGTCGTGCCGTTGCGTAGAAAAACTTTTAACCATTTCACTATCGACTACCTTTCCCCACCTATCCTCCAAAAATTACGTTTGAAAATCGATTTTTTGAAATTTCTCATATGTCCGTTTTACCCCTAAAACATTCGAATAACCAAAAATCTTTTGGTTGGGTTTCTTCTCGTTATAAAACGAAGCTCTAGAAATATTTAAAAGCTATGTATATGCTAATATCATATATATCAGGTATGGGCACACAAATGGCTTGGCGGGCCAAATATAGGATTTCACAAACTTACCGAGGGCCGCACCAATTAATACATTACACCACAAAAATGAATTTTTTGTACAGCCTTCTGCTAAAATCTTTTTTTGAATATTTTGGTTTCCTAAGCCCGGATCTAAAGTCAAAAACGATCCACTGAATAGCCTTCGAGTTGTGGGTCTTTCTTTTTTATCCCCTCACCCAGGAAAATAATTTATGAGTCAATGTTGCGGAGAAGTACATCAAAATCTTTTATATTTTTGTAATTTTTTATATTTTTGATCCAAATATATTTAAAAATATAAGGCAGAGACTCAATAAATGTTTTTAAAATATTTTGCCCTCCATAATACGAATCTGAAATCAAAAATTTTGTCGAATTAATCTTAGAAAATATAGTTTTCGTTATTTCAAAAAATTAGGTTTAAGGTTTTTACCAATTTTTCAAATATTTTTAAATTTACTTATTGGATTTTGATCCCTTGACTGATAACCCCGGCAGAACATTTTGATACTTTTATGAGGGTTCTTATTTAGTAAGTCAAAAGAAAATTATTCAAGCAAAGCACATATTTTTTTATATTTTAAACTTCTTTCTCAAAAATTACGCATTTTTTGGATGAAAATATTACTCTTAGTAAAATGAATCATGAAAGCCACAACAATTTGAGGCAAATTTTTAAATCCAAAGATGATTCAGAAACGACCCAGAAATGTAAATAAATTTGAATATTTTGTGAACAATTCAAAAATGACTCAAAAAAGATTAATTTTTTAGCCCAAGGAATTTTTTAAAATATTTCTTTGAGCCATTTTTGAATCAAAAAGAAGGCTCTTTTGGATGCACCACTTTAATACAAGTGAAAGTTTAATAATATATTTTGAGCACTTTTCTGATTAATTTTTGGGCTCGTTTGTTGGCTGAGAGCTCTAGAAAAAATTAATTATAAAAACTTTATTCAAAAGTTTAATATCATATTAAAAAATTGGGGTAACGCGGAATTGTTTGCTTTAAAAGCGAGATAAAAATTCGATTATACCGCTTTAAAAAGCGGTATAATCCCGTCAAAAGCGGAGTGGTTGTTCAGGTTAAGTACACTAATAGAAAAAAGCCTGTAAAAAGTTTTGCTAAAGCTGCTAAAAATTAGTTAAAAATTACCTTGAATAGAAAACTGCTAAAATAAGCAGATTTTCTTTGCTAAGATAAGAATAGCAAAAATAAAGCTATTAAATATATGGAATTTTAGTTTTGTTTGAGCTAAATTTTAGTTAATTGAAATAAAAATTTACTCTGCTAGAATCAGCAACCAATTTTGCTAAATATCAGTAGAATCAAAAAACTCCAAAAATTTTTAATTGTTTTAAGAGAATAAAAATCTATTTGAGAAATCAGCAGTCTACTATTTTTCACCAATATTTCTATTGATTTTAACAGGATGACTATTAGTATGTTTAAGAGTTTATTTTTGCTCTTATAATCTTACTAACATTTAGCAAAAACCTGCAAAAATTTTGCTGCAAAGTTACTTTTAAATAGTAAACCTGTAAAAATAGCAGAAAAAGCTACTAATTGTTTTGCTATTTTCCCAGGTTTATTTCCGTTAGTGTATAAATAAAATCTTATTGTGTTTTATTGTGTCTACGTCATATTGAGCCATAAAGTATTTTTCCCAGGCTTAAGGTTTAAATAAAGAAGAAGGAATTTTCCACTTAATATTCGTATATTGAAGGCGAAAATACTTTTGAAAAGTTTTATAGGACGTCTGTGCAAAAAAGTCGATATTTGCTGATTTAAATTCTAATTTTATTTTTTTTTTTATTTAATTAATATTTTTTTTAATTAAAAAAATTTTTTTTATTGTTTTAAAATTAATGAAGGGCCGCACGAAATTGGCTGACGGGCCGCATTTGCCCATGTATGATATATATCATGCAAAAAATTAAGGTGATCGTATTGTATAACGGGAACATGTGCCGCATCGGTACTGAAGTTTAAACTATGATTTACAAGGGGAAAAATACTTTTTTTTGGAAATTTTTAAAAAACTGGCTCCTAAATATCAATATTTCTGTAAAATTTCAAATCGTAATCTAAACTGAAGCACTTTTCTAGAAATGCATAAAAATCTAAAATTAGTTGGAAAATATTTAAGTAATTGCAATTATCCCAGACCATTGTAGGGTTAAAATGAGATAAATTACGAAAATAGTAAAAAACAAAATAGGGGTTTTCATATAAACTCGTATTCTACTCGTAAACGGTGTAAACCTGGTATATTTAGTTTAATGTCAAACTCCATACATAAAAAATATGGTTTGTATTTATACAAGGTTTATAAGGAATTTACGAGTTTATATGAAAACCCTTAATATTTTTTTCAAAAACTTACAATGTTAAGCCGAGCACACAAGGTCAATATAATTTATTTTAATTTTATTGATCTTTTCACACCCACTTTCAATGTATATTGTATGTGTAGGGCATACACGTTCAATATTATTGATCAATTTTTCAAAAATCAACCAAATGTTCAATGGGCACTTAAAACACCAACGTAATTATACGATTTTCTTTCCGATTTTTTCAACACGGCTCTTTTATTCGCACATGCATAGCAATTCAAAGGAATGTGGCAGTCGCCAGGATTATTGCAAGTCAGTGGGATACCGAATCGCATAGATTCACTTCTTCCATTTTCCAATCCATTAGACGATTGTAGCAACTTTTACAAACTATATTTGGCACCCAATTTTTGTTCAATATAACATTTTGGTTGAAGTACAGCTCGTATGTTTTCCAAAAAGTGCATCACCACCTTTGAACGCTAGTGGGGAACTATTTAAAGATGCCCTCCAATTTTTTTTTATTTTTTCCATATTCAGCATATTAATACCAATTATTTGAGTGGTTTTAATTAATTTTTTTTTCTCGGGATATCCTAATGTAGATAGATGTACGCGTACATAATGTTTTTATTTTATATTTTGTAACATGAATACAAATTTCATTTATGTTTGTTTAAATTATGTCCAAAATAAAAATAAGTTGTTCATGGAGTCATTAAAATACACTAATAGAAAAAAGTCTGTAAAAATGCTATTTCAACTGAAAACAAATAAATGTGTGATCCGGTAAAAAAATTATATCAATCTTTATGCAGTCAATTATAATTTGATATGATCTACAGTAGTCTCTACTTTAATACGCACTATTTTAATAATGCATTTATGAAAATAGTGCGTAAAAACGAATTTAGTTTTCTTTTAGTGAAAGTATTTTTACATGTTTTGCTTACAAAATCCTGATTTATTTCCTTTAAAGGAAACTTATCCCTAAAATTTTAGGTTTTAGTTAAAAATAACTGTACTTTTCAGCATAATTTTGTGTTTAAAAAAGGTATTTAAACAATCTTTTACAAACACATTTAGGCAGTAATTTTCATTTTTATTTTACTACTTTAAATCAGCCTAAGGGAAGGCGGGAACGCACTTAAGCGGCACGCATTTTTGTAGGATTATATCCACGCGTTTTATTCACCAGACGCTACAATGAAATTGTTTTAAAATGCCCCAATTTATATGGAAAAGTTAGAGGTCCCTTCACATTTCCAATCATAAATTTTAAATTTATGGACCGATTTGCTCATTGTCAATACCAGACTGCTCGGGATGATATCCATTAATATACACCCACAAAAAAGATATGATGGTAACAATCGCCGAGTTTTTCAGTTGTAACAACAGAAAATAAATTGAGACAGGACTAATTTCCCAAAATTTCCCAAAACTTTATTTGATGCAACTGAACCATTCGATTGGCAACAAATTGGATTGTCAGCACCGAATCTGTTTTCTGGGTGTATATAGAAATGATCTACCCTCTTTGCGCTTTCTATCGTGATCGGCATTTCGGCAGAATATGTTTGACTAAACCCGCAATGGATTTCTCTGTTGGCGAAAACGGGAGCTAAGACCTCGCTGACCCTATTTAAATAGAAGTTACACTGAACTCTAAATGACCTGCGCGCGTTTTAGGAAGTAGGAGAAGAGTAGCCAGGAAAATAAAATTCATTCACTGAAAAACTGGTTCTGCAATAAATGGTTTCCTCGTCAAAAAAAGCAGTTTGCTGTAGGCTAATAACCTGCACATGGAAAAACGAGTAAAAAAGTTAAAGTCGGGCATATCCTACACCAGTCTGGTTAGAAGCCAACTAATGTTTGGATCTGAAATTCGAATGGGTTAAAACGGACTTGTGTCAAAATTTTCTATAAAATGATAAAAGAGGAGAAAATCTAAAATATAGCCCATATGGGCGATAGGTCCAAATATGGATCGATCCTATCTAGAATAAATAGGCTTTATCCTTCGGACCATGTGAGTCAGCGAACTTCATTGAAATATCTTCGTATTTACGACCTGCAGCGTGTAAAAAAGCCAATTTGGGGGGGGGGACCCTTATATGGGCACTAGGACTAAACATGGACCGATTGTCTAAACATGGACCTTGGGCCGACATAGGCCTGTGTACCAAATTTCATTGAAATATCTTCGTATTTGCGACCTGCAGCGTGTAAACAAGCCAAATTTGGTGGGACCCTTTTATGGGCACTAGGTCTAAGCATGGACCGATTTTTACCAAAATCAGTGGGCCTCGTCCTTGGGCCAACGTTAGTCGGTGTACCTAAGTTCATCAAAATATCTTAATATTTGCGACCTGTAGAGAACGCACAAAAATGCATGGACAGACAGACGGACGGACGGACGGACATCTTTGAATCGAAATAAAAATTGATTCTGAGTCGATCAGTATACTATAAGGTGGGTCTAGGTTCAATATTTTTTGGTGTTACAAACATCAGCACAAACTTATTATACCCTCTCCACGTAGTGGTGTAGGGTATAAAAATTATTTACATATTCAAATACAAGTGCGTTGTGTTGTGATAATAAGATATTAACCTTGTAGCATTAGGATGCTCGAAATAAATAAATAAAATTAATTAAGTGGTTCCCATGCGTCAACGTACTTTAGCTCCAAGAAACGGATTACGATTGGTGCATGGAATGTGAGAACTCTCTCGAAAGTCTCCAGGCTGGAATAGTTTTGCCGTAAGATATCTTGGTGTATCTGTCATCTTGTTATAAAGCCAAGACTATCGTCTGCTGACTTTCAGACGGGGACATTAAGATGCCAAAGCGCAAAATCAATATTTGGTTGTGTATAAAGCTCTATTTGAGCGATACAACATGGGTAATACCCCTAAAATACCGTTATCGATTGAAAACCTTTTCAATTGACTGCCGTTATTATTAAATACGAAATAACCGATATCCTTAAAATACCATTAACGAAATAACAGAAATGCAGTTATTCTTCAAATAAAGATAAAGATAAAGATTGTCCTTAAAATAACGTTAGCGTTATTTTTATTTCCCTACTCTTGGTAATTGCTCGTGTTTTGTTTTTATTTTCGTCATGCACCGAAATAACTGACTATTGTTATGTTTAAAATACCGTCACCAAAATACCGTTATCCTTAAAATATCGATAACGAAATAAATGAAATAGCGTTATTATTAAAACAACGTTACCGAAATAATCTAAAATAGCGTTACCCTTACGGATAACCGTATCGTTTCGGTACCATCCATGGTTAAAATACAAACTCGCAAAGAACTTACTAATATTCAGCAGTTTTTCCACAAGACCTTTTTAAACCAATTTTTAACTAATTTTTAATAGCTTTTTTTGTTTTCTTTGTACAGATTTATTTGTATGAGTGTAGTACGATAACAAGTTATTATACCTAAGGGATGTGTAAACATTTGAGAAATAGAAATTAGATTGAATTTTGTAATAAAATACACGCAAAAATGTACCTACAGCCACATAAACGAAATGTTATAAATATTTATTTCAAGAAGAGTTTTTAAGATAAAATTATGATTTTATTGATACATTAAAAAATAATTCACCAGAATACACAACTTAGTAAATAGACTTCACTTAAAATTTTAAATGAATTTTTATCGAAACAACATATTGATAATCGGGTGCCACTGTGCAGCTTCAACAGGTAGAAGAATTTTCGATCTATGTTTTTTGGGTTTTAGCGGAATTAAAAATGAGGTCTTTGATGTAAAAAAATTTTTAAATGTTTCTTAACTTTTTTTTTTTTTCTTTTTTTGAAAAATAAGAAAAAAACATATTTTTTCGCTGTTTTTAAAATTTTTGAGTTTGCCCTATGTGCAAATGAAAAATTTTAAAATCCGGCCACGTCAGATCCCAGCAAAATCTCAGTAATGGGTATGAGCACCCATTACTGAGATTTTGCTAATATCTAAATAATAAGCAGTAGAATTAGGGTGCTTATAATTCGGTGTCAAAACTCATTATTTTTGTTCGACAAGGTCGTTTTATAAGTAGTTGTCCATATTCGCTGCATGAAAAAACGAACAAAATTTGTGCACCCGCTTACCCGCTGCATTACAAAAGTATATAAAATAAGTAGTTATTCGTGTGCTTATACGCAGTTAAAAAATAAGTGGTTACAAGTTGTTAAATAATACCACTTATTTATATACTTACTAGTGGTTAAAAAATAATTTGTTACCAAATTCACATTATCTTTATAAATAAATAAGTAGTCGCGCGTAAGCTAGACTGCTTATGAAAACGGCTTCGCCTAACAAAAATAACTAGTACTGACGCCGAATTATAATTAGTAAAAAATTTTAGTTTCATTATATAACCACTTATTTGGTAATGAAAGATTTTGCTGGGATACTAAAGAAATTATTCGTCTAAAAAAATGTCTCCTCTTTTTATTCTCAGAAGATTTCTCATGGCTATACAGTGGCACCCGATTTTACTAAGAAAAAGCTCTATAATTAAATGGACAAGCAGGGTTGCCAGGATTTGCTAAATTTAAAATTTCAATTTTGTAAAATATATATAAAATGTGTAATACACTTTTTTATAATCATTCAAATATTGTTATTTTTCTTGATTTCTAAAGACAAGAATACACGTTCAATATTATTGACTAATTTTTTTAAAATCTACCAATCAGAAAAAAGTATTTAAAAATAAAATATTCTTATTGGTTAATTTTTGAAAGCTTATTCAATATTGTTGAATGTGTATTCTTGCCTTAAAGGCAAGATTTTAATTACATTGATAAAAAAATATTGAAGCGTATGTTTACCATAAAAGAGAGTAAAAATATCATCAATAATATTGACCTGATACAATTTTATCTGGTTATATCAATTTAGATCCTAATTCGTACAATTTTATGTAAATCATATATAATTGTATCCGACAATTACCTAATATAATTGTATCAAATGGTGGATCCGAGTTTAAACTGATATAATTGTATCAGATAAAAATGCGGATATAACTATATAAGTTTGTATATAATTGCATCTATTTGGATCTAAACTAATACAATTAGATATAAACCGATAAAATTATATCTGATCAGAAATCGGATACAATTTCTTCTGATTAACATTTAATTTAATCATTCAAGTTCTAAACCGATACAATTAGATAAAACCTGATAAAGAACTGATACATACAATTATATCGGACCATTTTTCGGATGAAATGGTATATTGGTTACACTAAGTTATTGTACCATTTAAAGCTCCATCTTAAACTTTTCTAATAGTGTTTCTAGGTGTTTAGTTAAAGATTTTGGCTATTTACGAAAAAGTTAAAGCAGAATAAAAAAAGAAATCAAATAAAACCATAAAAATGTAATTGAATAATTTTTATTTTTATATACATTTTTTTTTGTAAATTATATTAAAAAAAATCTATTGCTGCATCCAATCTGAAACAATTCGATCAATTTTTTTTACTTTGGTATGTCAAAAATTGCTAAATTGGCCAATTGTACTATTCAGAAAAATTGAGAAAGTTGTTCTATTACACTATGCGACAGTCAAAATCGGGATGGGATGAAACCAACGGGAAATGTTATATCGGTCAAAAACAAGTTATACGTGTCCCGGCGTTTCGCTGGGTCACCCCTAGGAATCGAGATATATCTTTTTTTGACATAACTCGAGAACCACTAGTCCGATTTTGCTCAAAAAATTAAAAAAAAATTAAAAATTACAATTCCTTTAATCTGTTCATATAACGTTTTTCTATATACTCAACAGTTTTGCCGGTAAAAATAAATGTTTGTTACCGCTACCATAAAAATCAATAACCTTTTGTTTATTACTTTTTTTTAATATTTTAGGCAAAAAATATTTTTTTCTTCATACATTTATTTTTACCGGCAAAACTGTTGAGTATATAGAAAAACGTTATATGAACAGATTAAAGGAATTGTAATTTTTAATTTTTTTAAAACTGTTTGAGCAAAATCGGACTAGTGGTTCTCGAGTTATGTCAAAAAAAAGACCACCAAAGGTTAAATCGATATATCTCGATTCCTAGAGGTGACCCAGCGAAACGCCGGGACACGTATAACTTCTTTTTTACCGATATAACTTTCCCCGGTAGTTTGAACCCTTCCCGATCACTGACCCCTACCATTTGTCTCACATTGTTATTTATTCGTGTGATATAAGACAACAAATGAAGTAAGATTGATATTGATACGATGTACTTTTTTTATCTGGACAGTTGATGTGGAAAGCCTTATACGTATAACACGTATGAAGAATATGCTCAACAAAAAAATCCATCTTCCACCATATAGGTCACACGCGCTAGTTTAATATCTCCCGAAGGGTTGCATGTAATAAACAATTACAGTTAGTTAGATTGCCTGCATTTTAAAGTGATTATTAGAGCAAGGAATTCCATGAAAATGCATGTTTTTTCTCGATAGTCGGAAACTATTATGGACTAAATATTTATCCAAATCATCAAATTTAGAACAAAATGTCATCGATTTGTAGTTGCATAGTTTTGCATATTTTGTCAAAAATGCATGTTTATGCATATTTTGACTTTAAATGTATATTTGGTGCGTTTTTAATGCATATTTTGTGCTTTTTAATGCATATTTGTGTATATTTTTCATTTTAGGAGCATTTTTTATTTTGTAAAAAATATAAAAATTTATACGTTTTCATATTTTGATTCAATCAAAATAAGCATTCTTAAAAACCTACGGAAAATCTTCGAGTTCTGTGTCTGTTTGCAAAATAACTAACTTAAATATATTTTTAAGTTTTAAAGTGTATTATTTTTGCAAACATAATTGTATTTAGTGCATATTTCTTATATATTTAATGAAATTCCTTGCCCTAGTGATTATTTATTAAGTTTGAATTTTTGAATATGATTTTCAGATTTTTTTAATTTTTTAGGTGTACGAATTCTTAGGCGTGTTTAAGAATTTAACTTTAAAAATTCCTTTCATTATAGTTGTTACTTAAATGTAGTATTTTCTCATTCATTCACATGTTTAAAGAAAATTTTAATCTAAAGTAAAAAAAAAAAAAAATGCAAAATTCACTTGTACAATAGAAAGACACACCTACATTTACAATTTATAATGCAATTTTAGATACAAGTAAAAGACAGACGAATAAACGGATGGATAAAAAAAAAACTGAAAATACTCGTATTTCAGGGAGTGTTGTTTGGTCATTAAACTTTTGTATAAATACATACATATGAACCGACAATATAATCTTTTGTTACAAAAATAAATAATTATAAAGGATAATCACAACAAGACTGTAAACTGAAATTCATAATTTGTAAAAATTAAATTAATTTTAAATAGGTCATGTGGATAATGTTTTGTCCTATGAAACTATTTTGAACGACCAATAAAAGATTTAATGAAACTGAAATATTTCTCAAGAACACTTTTTGAAGCCATTAAAACTCTAGAAGATTTAGAGGATTTTGAAAAGAACTAAATTTTGGGATTTTGTAAAAGAATAAAATAATTTCGGCTTTATGAATATATTTTCAAAGTGTATGTAGTTTTTATTAAAAAGTGGATTACATAAAGGTATCCCATCTAATCTGGTGTAATTGGTCAAGTATAATACATTTGACCAGCTGTGACTGACCCTATCGATCTTTATTCAGACTATAAAACTGGACTTTAATTTTTATGTTTATCAATGGTGTTTTCTCTTTATCGAATTTCTTTTGAATAAATGTTTTGTTTGATTATTTTCTTATGCAAATGGGTAAAAATATTTAAGTCTATCAATACGAGTATTGAATAGCCTACACTGTATTTGCAGTTGGATTCCCCACTCAAAAAAGTTTCACAGTTACTACATGATAGTTGTTTGTGTAGTCATCAGTAGTTGTTGTTTTTAATTACTGTTATGTTTTTATAGAAAAATGCAAAACAACTGTTGTGACGGTTATTTAAGAAAATAACTAACAGAAATTACTGTAATTTCGTAACAGTTGTTTGAATCAGTTATTTTTAAAATCATAATAAACAACTACCAAAACAGTGTTTTAACAGTAAACATTTGTTTTTGTTAGTTACACTATGCGACAGTCAAAATCGGGATGGGTTGAAACCAACGGGAAATGTTATATCGGTCAAAAACAAGTTATACGTGTCCCGGCATTTCGCTGGGTCACCCCTAGGAATCGAGATATATCTTTTTTTTGACATAACTCGAGAACCACTAGTCCGATTTTGCTCAAACAATTTTAGAAAAATTAAAAATTACAATTCCTTTAATCTGTTCATATAAAGTTTTTCTATATACTCAACAGTTTTGCCGGTAAAAATAAATGTTTGTTACCGCTACCATAAAAATCAATAACCTTTTGTTTATTACTTTTTTTTAATATTTTAGGCAAAAAATATTTTTTTCTTCATACATTTATTTTTACCGGCAAAACTGTTGAGTAAATAGAAAGACGTTATATGAACAGATTAAAGGAATTGTAATTTTTAATTTTTTTTAAAATTGTTTGAGCAAAATCGGACTAGTGTTTCTCGAGTTATGTCAAATAAAAGACCATCAAAGGTCAAATCGATATATCTCGATTCCTAGGGGTGACCCAGCGAAATGCCGGGATACGTATAACTTCTTTTTTAACGATATAACTTTCCCCGGTAGTTTGAACCCTTCCCGATCACTGACCCCTACCATTTGTCTCACAGTGTTATTTAAAAAATAAAAAATTTCGTTGACCGTGGTGTCACTTGTTAAGAGGTGATGCTACGAGTCATAGCCTGTGCAGAGGGCTGCCGGTTCAATCCCCGGTCATGGCAATAAACAAAAAAGTTTTTCATATAGAGACAAATTAAAAATTAAAGAAAATTACTTTGATCAGTAAACTAAACTAAACATAAACTAACCACTGACGAGTCTTTGGGTGAGACGAAACTGCGGCAGTCTGGTGATTCCCTTGTGTCTGTTAAATTTTTCAATAAAAATATTTTCTTATTCTTCTTCCTATAAATCAACTCTTAAAAATTCTCGTTTAGTTTATATTTGCTATTATTGATATATTTGTAATTTGCAAACAAAGATCAGAAACTTGTATTGCATCTCCAATGCATAAAATCATAATAACTGGAGAACGACCTGGAATTTTTACGTAAAATGTTAAATAGGCTGAAATAATTACACATATTGTTGTAATCGAAAGAAAAAATTAATTTTTTTAAAATTAAAATACACTTTTATAATACCAAAAGAATTAACTGTAAAAAAACACAGTAGCTTTTACGTATTTTGACAGTTGTTTTAAAATTTTTACAGTAAAAATTTGTCAGTTAATTTTACGACATTGTTAGTTATTAATACATTTGTTAGACATTTTTCAACAGTTAAAAATAAGACCATTTTTAGTTATTTTGAAGGTAAATACCTTTTTCGCCTTTTTAACTGTATATACTTTTGTTTTAACTGTTATTTTCAGTAGATTATACCGACAGACTTTTTTGAGTGCATCTTAAAAAATATTGAAATGTACGCTGGTTGGAATTGTTTTGCTAGTGGATGTTGCTGACCCACTAATAATCCTTTAGGAATTTGATATGGGTACACTAAGAGAATTATGTCGGTAAAATTGACTACAATTGCAGTTAAAACAGTACACACTGCAATTTCACATTACAATTAAAAATAACTACAATTACATTAAAAATATTTGAAATTGTAGTTAATTCAAATGCAATTGCAGTGTAAACTTTTTCAACTGAAACTACAGTTAATTTGAACTTCATAATTCTTTGAGTGTACTACAAAGAGTTGTTTTTCTATCCACTATCTGTCTATCGGAGAATAGGGTCTCACTAGAGCTGGTTTTAAAGGCACATGCGCGAGAAAACTGCTAGAGATAGAGCAAAAACACTTCTAAATAGCTCTATTGTGAATGATTTAAGCTATTTAGGGTTGATTTTTGATCTATCTCTAGCAGTTTTCTCTCGCGTGTAGATGTGCCTTAATGAAATGAAACTAGAGTTGCCAGTTTCAAGTTTGGGCCGTAAGCATTTATATTTATTCCGCTTTAAGATTTTCAAAACAAACCTTTTTGGTGAAACGCCCTAAATGGGTGAAAACTTATGTCGGACGTTGTTATTTTGCACCAAGTAACAGGTATGACTTTTTACTTCTCATTCCAGTATTTTGTTTTCAAGGTATGATGTAGGGTATAAATTCTTATTGTCATTATTTTTCCATTCTGAATACTAAAATGTCGTTTATTTGGATTTTATGAGGAGAATATTGAGAATTTTTACCATGCAAATTGCATAAAATTTATCACAATATTCATTCGTTTTCATATATTTATTTTTACTTGTATACACTGTGATCAAAAAATATTATAAATTTATTCATCTTAGGATTAAAAATTATACAGAAAAATAGTTACATATGGAGTTGGAAATCATTCATATTATCAAAATCTGTTAGCAGTATATTTACATTTTTTTCAGGGCTAAGAGTTTTTTTAAATGAAACAAAAGTGACTATTAGGAAATATAGCAAATAAAATTTTGAATTCATAAAAAATAATAAATTTTATGCGTTTTTCTTAAGGCACGTTTACCCGCAAGAGAAAACTTGGGAGACTTTACGAATATGCAGCTCTATATAAGTCTAGTTAATTGGCAAAATCTGTCATACACAATTTCTTTATTTAGTTTAATTTTTTCAAAAATAATTTGTCAGATTATTGAAAATTTCAACAGAACAGCAAAAATAAAACTGTTAAATAAAAACTTCGAAAATTTTAATTTTTTTTGTGATATTTTAGGCTATTAATTATTTATGAATTTTGTTTTGCTGATTTTAGCAGGTTATGTTGCTATTTTCTATTAATAAAAATTTAACTTATATATAATTAAAATTCTGTATATTTAACAGTTTTATTTTTGGTGTTCCTATTTTCCTAATATATAGCAAAAATTATCTGCTAATTTAAGAAGTTTTTCCTGCAACATCATTATACCCTACACCACTATGTGGTCAGGGTATTATAAGTTTGTGCTGATGTTTATAACACCAAAAAATATTAGTCCTAGACCCACCTTATAGTATACCGATCGGCTTAGAATTTTTTTTTATTTCGATTTAACGATGTCCGTCCGTCCGTCTGTCTGTCTGTCCATGCATTCTTGTGCGCACTCTACAGGTCGCAAATATTAAGATATTTTGATGAAACTTGGTACACCGACATATGTCGGCCCAAGGACGACGCCTATTGATTTTGGTGAACATCGGTCCATGTTTAGACCTGGGGCCTTATAAGGGTCCTACCAAAATTATATTGTTTATACGCTGCAGGTCGCAAATATTAATATATTTTGATGAAATTTGGTACACAGACCTATATTGGCCCAATAACGCAGCGTATTGATTTTTGTGAACATCGGTCCATGTTTAGACCTAGTACCCATATAAGGGTCCTACCAAAATTATATTGTTTATACGCTGCAGGTCGCAAATATTAAGATATTTTGATGAAATTTGATACACAGACCTATGTTGGCCCAAGGACGAATCCTATTGATTTTGGTGAACATCGGTCCAATTTTAGACCTAGTGCCCATATAAGGGTCCCCCCAAAATTGGCTTGGTTACAAACTGCAGATCGCAAATATTAAGATATTTTAATGAAATTTGGTGCGCTGACTCACATTATAGAAAATTTTGACGCAAGCCCCATTTTAACCCATTCGAATTTCGGATCCAAACATTAGTTGGCTTTTAACCAGACTGGTGTAGGGTATTCTATAGTCGGCATGCCCGACTTTAACCTTTTTACTCGTTTTTTACTAATTTTGAGTTGAATTAACTACATTTTTTACAAGACTTAGCCAGATAGAAAATTCTAAATAAATAGTGCCGGTTTACTGAGAGACACGTAACAAAATGGCGCCCAAAGAGTATTCGTAAATCTATAGAAGTGTCTAAATAAAATAGGCCCGTATCACTGTTGGTAAAAGTGGCACAGAAGTGCCATTTGTGGCACTATTGAATGTTCAATGGCACTTTGGCACTCTTCATAGAATTTTGGCACTTTTTAAGAAAATTTCTATATAATTTGATAAAAGGTCGATATCGCTGGTTTTTCATTAAAATCCACGTCTACTTAGAACGGGTAGCAAAATTAAAAAACAAACTCCATACTAAAAAATTCTACAATTTTCTGGACCACCTTCCACTTCTTTGGGGACAATTTAATCATTATTTTGATCTTTAAAAATAAAATCAATGGGGATGAAATTATAAAAACTTTAATTGATTCTATTGTATTGTCCGTCACTGGAATTCTTCAAAAATTTGTTATGTTATTCTGGTTTTTTTATGACAAGCAAAAGTTTTAAAAATTTCACCATACAATGGTGAAAGCTTTATCTGCCAAAAATAATATAAAATGATCAAAAAATTGTAATTTGTGAAAAATTACGATTTTTTCGATAATTTTATGAAATTTTAAATGAAATGAAAACTTAAAAAAATGTCCAGGAACCGCAGAACACGAGAGAACTAATTCTAAGCACTTGGAGTTTCCTTTAAATTTTAGCATCAAGTATTTTGAGCTTGTTCTTAACAACTTTAGCCCCAAAAATCCCATGTTACTACGTAATCTTTTGGAGGAATTTAAAAATCGGTAAAAGTTTCGATGCATCTTAAAATAATATCTCAAAATATGAATGAGATATTTCGTATTATATTTCTGTGAAGAAAAATTATAAAATTTTTCAAAAGAAAATAAAACTTATATTTTAAATT
The DNA here is from genome assembly GCA_949987735.1 of Leucophora obtusa. Lineage (NCBI taxonomy): Eukaryota > Metazoa > Arthropoda > Insecta > Diptera > Anthomyiidae > Leucophora > Leucophora obtusa. Next base: position 194,187,889 of record OX465296.1, read on the forward strand.
GTTGACGAATGAAAATATATGAGCTTTTTATTACATGACAATTTTGTCAAGGTTTTGCTGTGACAATTTTTCTTAGAATACCAAAATTATAATAATTTCCATTCACACCAGTTTTGTGACAATTTTGTTATTGTTATAAAGTTTATAATAAGGGTGTAAATGTATAAATATTTGAAATAAAAGCTGAACATATTTTTAGAAACATTTGCATGTTGCTTAATTTTTTTTGGCACTTTTAAAGCTTTTTTGGCACTTTTTTGGCATCATTTAGGCACTAAACGAAAATTCTCAAATACCATCACTGGCCCGTATTATTATATATATATTCCTCTAACTCTCACTGGAGCATAGCGGCCCATATTATTGACGAACAAATATCAGTCAAAATTCTCTACACTTTTTGTACACGATTTGCAACAGAAAATAACAAATATTGTAGTGGCTTCAACTTAAGCACGTACACACACCTCATTTTTGTTGTTATTGTTGTATTGTAAGTTCTCGGCTGTGCATTGCATTTACAATTTCATATTCGTCCATGTCTTCCATACATACTTGTGTCAATTTCGCATAATGGCTTAAGTCGAACTTTGTAGTTTAGAGCTATGTATGTTGCCACATTATGGGGAATTACCCAAATTGAGGGCAAATTTTACCTTCGCGGTTAGAGCGGGCGTAATTTGTTTCATGTGTAGTTTTTGGGTAATTGGGTATTTTCATTTAAAATTAAATAAATATAATAATATGTGTTATATAAATTTGTAAATTATATACTTAAAAAATATTTCAATGCATGAATTGGGTAACTGATTATATTGTCAGATCTTGTGGGTTAATTGAATAAAGTAAAATTAACACCGAGAGTTCCAATTGAAAAGGAATGTGGATTTAATTTTTCAAATAATTCATTCAAAAAAAGTATACTTCGAATTTATTCTGTATTTTATTAAAGTCATTTAATGATTTCTAAAATTTGCGAAATTTATTGGAAAATTTAACGGATTCAAGGGAAATAACGGATTTTTTTTGGGATTTAGTGAACAAGATACTAGGCTTAAGTCAGTAAAATATTTTTAAGCGCACATAAATTATGTCATTCACATTTTGAAATTATAATTTAGTCTTATTAGAGAACTTTTTGTGATCCAAAATGACTATTTTTTCTCAAAAATATACAACGGCTTCAAAAAATGAGAGAACTGTAATAGCAAAAAACGATATTTTTTTAAAATAATTTTTAGAAATTGTAAAAAAATAAGAAAACGTCTATAAAAGGGGCCCTACAGAAGAACCTGCTTAAACTAGCAGATTGGGTTTGCTAAATATTAGTAAGATAAAAACAGCAAGAACAAATTTAAAAATTGCAAATAACAATTTATCTTGCTTAAATCAGCAAAACAATTTGCTTAATTTTAGTCGACTAACAACATCAAACATTTTTTATTTCTATAGCTTTTTTAGATTTTTTTTTATATGAATAACAATTTTTTTTTATTTTAACAGGAAAATTATTACTTGCATTCAACTAAATTTAATTAAATATAACTAATGTTTGGAAATATAATAGCATTTTCTTGCTGCTTTTTGTCTACCAATATTTAGCGAAAGGTTCTTCTGATTTCAGCAGGGTAAATTGTCATTTTTAATTAACTAAAATATAACTAAAATATTTTAGACTTAACAGATTTTTTGTTGCAGATTTTTCCTAACTATTATTTAGCAAACAGATTCAGTTTTTTTATTTGTACAAGTTTATTTCTATGAGTTTGGGTAATTTCATAATTTTTGGGTAATTTTGTCTACACTTGCGGATAATTTTGAATTTCCATTGTGGCAACGCTGTAACTAGGGGAAGGAATATCATGCACTTACAAATCGAAAATATGCGTCTAAGAAAGACAAATATGCATTATAAAAATAACAAAATATGCACTAAAAGTAATTATTTATGCAAAAATAACGCACTTTAAAACAAAAAAAATATAAGTTAGTTGTTTTGTAAATATACACAGAATTCAAAGCTTCTTCTTAGGTCAACAAACAAGGAAAAGCTTAAAATATGATACAAAAAGGCACCAAATATGCATTTGAAGTCAAAATATGCAAAAAATGCAACTACAAATCGATGCCATTTTGTTCTAAATTTGGTGATTTGGATAAATATTTAGTCTGACTTATGCCAATAGTTTGAAAAATTCTTAACAAGAGTTGCAAAATTCATCGGAGATGACACACGACATTTTACATTTGAATGCGCCTCGATACGATCATGGTAATACAGTTGTATGAAAAAATATGTAAAATAAGAAAAAATATGAGTAATGTGAAAAAAAAAATTTAAATTGAGAAAATAGAAAATAAAAAATATGAAATTAATAAAGCCCGTATGACATTAGCTTTTTTCTTAACATTTTCTTTACGTTTTTTTAGGATTTTTATTTGATGTTTTCCGTTTTAACTTTTTCGTAAATAATCACAAAAAAAGTTAGAAAAAAGCTGGTGCTATAAGGCTTAAAAGGAGGATAAATACTTAAAATAAATTAAAAAATCAAAATGAAAAAATATTTTTGATGAAGTTTTAAGTTTATTCTTTTAATTTTTTTATTTTCATTTTTTTTCATATTTTTCCTGATAATTACTACATTGTTTTCCATTTTTGAACTATTTTTCTTAAAATGGCATCATTTTGAAACCTGTGGCAAAGCTGTTTTATTCGAAGTCGTGTCCTATGTCGTGTCCGGCGATGATTGTATCTCCTTAATTGAGATACTCCTTGGTATTAATGCATTTTAATGAGGACATCAATAGAAAATAAATTATAAGCTCGATCTGTCCCTAAGTCGACTTAAGCGATTATGCTAAAACAACACAGACATTTATTTGAAATAAACTTTCAACAGAACATTTATTCATACAACAAATGAAAGGCTGAATTATTTTATGCCTTAAATCAATTTAAATTTCTTTTAAAGCCTTTTAAAAAACAAATGTCTGTAAAAAGTGTTTATTTGTTTAGAAAATTTAAAAGAAGTATGCAATAGACATATTTAAATAACAAGTAATTTCCAAAAAGGATGCTTTATGAAATATTTGATAATCAATATTTTGTTTCATTACACTATGCGACAGTCAAAATCGGGATGGGATGAAATTAACGGGAAATGTTATATCGGTCAAAAACAAGTTATACGTGTCCCGGCGTTTCGCTGGGTCACCCCTAGGAATCGAGATATATCTTTTTTTTGACATAACTCGAGAACCACTAGTCCGATTTTGCTCAAACAATTTTAAAAAAATTAAAAATTACAATTCCTTTAATCTATTCATATAACGTTTTTCTATATACTCAACAGTTTTGCCGGTAAAAATAAATGTTTGTTACCGCTACCATAAAAATCAATAACCTTTTGTTTATTACTTTTTTTTAATATTTTAGGCAAAAAATATTTTTTTCTTCATACATTTATTTTTACCGGCAAAACTGTTGAGTATATAGAAAAACGTTATATGAACAGATTAAAGGAATTGTAATTTTTAATTTTTTTAAAATTGTTTGAGCAAAATCGGACTAGTGGTTCTCGAGTTATGTCAAAGACCACCAAAGGTCAAATCGATATATCTCGATTCCTAGGGGTGACCCAGCGAAACGCCGGGACACGTATAACTTCTTTTTTACCGATATAACTTTCCCCGGTAGTTTGAACCCTTCCCGATCACTGACCCCTACCATTTGTCTCACAGTGTTATTAAAGAATATACAGACCTTAAAACAAACATCCAACTAAGATCCCTCTAAAACTTCATGGGAGCTATATATATATTCTATAATGCGACCTCAAAGGCTATAATAGTGCCTTTAACGAGTTGATTGGTTTTGAGTTTATATTGGATTGGTCTTTTTCGCATCAAGTGAAAATATTTTAACGTGTACTACAAATAACCACTCAGAAAAATTTGTCGGCAGAATCTACTGAAAATGGCAGTTAAAATAAAGGTATATGGATTTAAAAAGGCGACAAGGGTATTTATTTACCTTTAAAGTAATTAAAATGTAGTTACTTTTGACTTTAGAAAAATAACTAAAAATACATTAAAAATTTTTTACTAGAAAATTCTTAAAACAACTGTCAAAATTCAAATGGAATGACAGTTGTTTGTGTAGCAATCAGGAATTGTTGTTTTTAAATGTAATTAGAGTTGTTTTTCTATGGAAAAATGCAAAACAATTGTTATGACAGTTATTTAAGAAAACAACTAACAAAAAATGCTGTAATTTCGCAATAGTTGTTTAGAACAGTTATAAGCAACTACCAAAACAGTATTTTTACAGTAAACAGTTGTAGTTGTAATTAATATTTAGAAAATAAAAAATTTCGTTTAATTTTGTTGACTTTTAAAAATTCTTGTTTAGTATATATATATTTGTAATTATTGATATATGCCTAGTTTGCAATTAAAAATCAGAAACTTGTATTGTATCTCCAATGCATAAAGGCATAATAACAGGATAACCCTTTGGAATTTTTAATTCAAATTTTAAACAGGCTGAATTAATTACATATATTTTTGTAAATGAAAAAATAATTGATTTTTTTATTAAAATCTACTTTTATAATACCAAATAAATTAACCATTTTGTCAGTTGTTTTAAAATTTTTGTAGTAAAAATTTGTTAGTTAATTTTACGACATTGTTAGTTGTTTTTAATGCATGCATTTTCTAGTTATTCTCCTTTTTAACTGCATAAACCTTTGTTTAACTGTCATTTTTATGAAAAAATTACTGTATTGATTGGATCTGTACTGCAGTGCTTTTGAGATCCAACAGTATTGGAAATAGTGCTCAAACACGTACTAAATTTTCCACCCATCGATCTTTGAGCTGATGTTTGTAACACAGAACCTATTACCTATTTTAGTCTACCGATCGACTCATAATCACTTTTTGAGGCGATTTAGGGATTTCCGTTTGTCCGCCGCCTGCTTGTCCATATGGTCTTGTGGGCACGCTACAGGTCGCAAATATTAAGTTATTTTGTTTAAATTTGACAAACGATTTATATTGGCCTAATGACGAATCTTATTGACTTTGGTTACAATTGGTTCATATTTAGATCTAGTATCCTTATAAAGGTACCCCTTTATACTAACTAAAAATATAGTTAATTTTACCAGTTTTTATATGCAACCTAAGAATATATTAAATAATAATAAATATAAATTAAACAAGATTTTTAAAAATTTCAAAGAAATTTTGTATTTTTCTAATAACTTCCCAGGAAATTTTTCTGTTCCAAAGAATCGGTTGTAGGACAGCTACTTTTCATTCACAACCCCTTCTACGGTCGAATCTAACACCGATTCTTTTTGTTTGAAATTGTGCCAAAAGCAACCCCTTCTGGAACTAGTTCTGGAACTGATTCTACGTCACCCACACCTTCCATATGGGATCCTAGGAACTGGTTCCGGAACCAGTTCCATGGAATCAGTTGCAGTGGAACCAGTTGTGAAATCAATTCACTGGTAGACCAATGATTTTATAAAAATGCTGACGCTTCGTTAAAAAAGGTTTGTAGTCAGAAGGTTCTGAGTTCAAATCCGGTTGCAAGGAAAAAATTTTTTTTGGACCAGTATACTAGCATTTTAGCACAGCCAGTGATTGTCCAGCTATTATCACTCATTTATGTGTTTAGCCACCAATTATTATATGTGTCATTAGCTCAGTTGGTAGAGCAATCGTATGAACTTTTTTAAATTTTATTTTGGAAAATATATTTTTAGACTACCTATTTATTGGTTTTGCCTGCGTTTTGCCAACGATCAAAAATTTTGTTCCTCCAGAAATTTTCCGGCGCTTTTTGAACAGCCGGTCCTTTTGTCGAAAGCACTTTTTGCCAGTACTTGTAACACCTGTTAAAGTGCTTTGCCACCGCTTTCCCGTTTGTATTTTTCTGACTGGGTATTTAGTATTGGTTAGTTACCTATGGTTAAGTTAAAGTTAACTGCTCGAGATAAGTTAATGGGCCTAAGTTATATAGAAACAGCTTCGAAAGTAAACTAAGTTTCCCAGTGTAGAAACGGTAATGACATATCATTATTTTTTGGACTAACAGTAATGACACCGACTTACTTTCTGCATTAATATTGAGTTACTAATAACTAGTTAATTGTTCGACTTAATTTTATCATTATTTCAAACATAAATTATTGTTATAGATTTTTTTTTAATTTTTTTGAAATCTATTTTTAGACTTAATATTTTTTCAATACTGGTAAGGATATATGTAACCACATATTTCTTGATTTTTTGTATGTTGGCGTGTAAGCTGACTTATGCGCAGCAGGTCGATTATATTTTTATCTATCAAATATTACAAGTCGAGATAGCTCAGATGGTAGAGCTATTGACTGGCAATCTAGAGTCCCAGGTTCGATTCCCGCACGAGCAAATTTTATTAAAAAAAATTTATAATAAAAAAATTTATTTTATTAAAAATCTAATTTTAGACCCATTATTTTTGTCAATACTGGTAAGCACATGGGAAACGATATATTTTTTGATTTTTAGTACGCTGGTGTGTAACCACAACTCATTATTTTGTGCGACATCGCCATACAAAAGTTATAAGAAATGTAATAAGAAAAGTAACTAGTTACCATTACCAGGTATATAGTTACATAACTACATATCTGGCAATGATTTTCTACGCTGGGTTGTTTTCTTTTAAATTTAAATATGCTTATACTTATTTTTAAAATGCGAAAAAGAAATCTAAAATGTTGACATTTTAATTTAAGTACGAAAAAGTTTATCTAAACTAGAATCATATTGACCTTAATAAGATTTATACTTAATTTAAAAATGTTCATAAAAATTGCGATGTTAATTGACATATGATATTACCCAGCAAAATTGTCGGATGCAAAGAACCGGCTGTAGAACAACTTGTTCTTGCATGCAACCTGTTCTAATTTATGTTCTATCATCGGTGATTTTTGTTTGAGTTTGTCCCAAAAGCAACAGATTATGTTCCTCCAAACTAGAACAGATTGCTTTGGAACCGGTTCTAGAACCAGTTATAGAACCGGTTCTGCGACAGTGATGCCTTCCATTTTGACTTCCAGGAATCAGTTCTAGAACCTGTTCTACGGAACCGGTGGTAAAAACACCTATTCTAGAACAGATTCAAAGGCAACCAGTTCATAAAAATTTTGCTGGGTATACCCTACGGGAAATTTTAACAAACTGTCACCGAACTGGCCCCTTTACATGAAATAGACTGGTCACTTTTACATGGCGTTGTCATAGAAGGGGGAAATTGACCCCTTGTGATATGTCACAAGACAAATCCTAGGACAGGTTACTGAACTCTTATAAAAAACAAAGTTCAGTGACCTGTCCTGGGATTTGTCTTGTGACATGTCACAAGGGGTCAATTTCTCCCTCCTATGACAATGCCATGTAAAAGTGACCAATCTATTTCATGTAAAGGGGCCAGTTCGGTGACAGTTTGTTAAAATTTCCCGTAGGGTAGTTGATTTATATATGAGGTTTTTTTCTTTACGTATGGTCGTCAAGTGACAGTTATTTTTGCCAAGCGAAATGAAGGACACGGAGGGGGTTCGGGAAACAATTTTTTGACATAACCCTTATTAGGTCCTACATCACAAAAACGGCGAAAAAATCTAAATCGCTTCGATGGAAAATGTATGGTCGTCATAGGGTTAAGTTGTGATTGCAGTTAGTGTATATGAATTGCAAAAAACTAAAATAACATATATTGAATTCTAAAATATGTTGTTAACTTTATCATTGATATCAATAATTTATGGTTACATTGATGGCTAATAAAAAATACGAAGGGATTAAATTACCATCTAACCAAACAACCAGCCAACAACTTGTTGTTCAATATCTCTTATCAAATAAATACTTATTGTTGTGCTTGTATTATGATACTCGTATTATTTTGTTTATTCCTTTTATCATTTTGCATTTTATAGAAAATCTAAACTAATTGGATATTTCTGCATATCAAAAGAATTTATGTTATTTTCCTATTTATTCGAAATCCCAGTACAAATTATAGTCTATAAGTTATAGATACGGTGATAATCGTCATAAAATTTAATATATAGAAAACTAATGCCATATATAAATGGCATGAAAAGTTAAACGGCGAGGAAGCAGTTAAAAAGGTAAAATTAAATAAAATATTAAAAAAAATTTTAAATATAATTAAGAATGGTAAATGAATGTTTTTTAGTTTGACTCTAGATCATAAATTAATATCACTTTCTGTTTAAATTATTTTTTCAAATTAAAGATAGATGATACAATTTTCACAAGTAAAGAAGAAATATAACAAAAAAAGGATTTCTAAATTTAAAGATGGAAATTTCAAAAAAGTATTATTACCCCTCATATAAATGTTTTGATTATTTGCTAATTTGATATACTACATAACTATTATTGGCCCCTAATATGTAAATTTTGTTTAAATTTTGAAAAAACAAACTTCACTTTTCTGTGTATTAAAAACCCAACTATCATAAGTTATTATCGAATTATCCTTTGGGAATCAAAAAGTTCTTTTTGTTGTTGTTGATGTTTTTCGTTCGCAATATATTTATGTTTGTTGCCTTTTATAGGAAGAATCAATGAACATTACTGGCGCCACATCACTTTGATGTGATTTACTCTACTACGAATTCGTTAAATATATGCAGTCGATTTTCTGTGCTTTTAAATCCTATTGGGAAAAAAAAGTAAAATATAAAAAAAATCTGTTTATTGATCTTGATAGTTCGGTGAATAAAGAAAAGTTCAATGTATAGTTCAAAATACAAACAAAATGTGCATATCTGTTATATTTTTTATTGGAAAACTATGCAGGATATGAAAAATATAGGGTTTTTCATAATTGTAGAATCAAATTTAAAAAGAATAAATAATATTCAAACTAGCCGGCCTAGAACTCATGGCCGAACTGTTTTTACAGTGACACGGGTTTGTTCTGTGACATATTACAAGTAGTCAATTAAAAAAAATCACTTCTTTCTTTGCTTCCAAAGTATCCGTTAGTCTATTTTTGCAGCTATTTTAGAATTACTTCTGCACAACATCCAAAAAATCACTTAAGTATTGCTGTTAAAGCATAATTGCTCTAAAAGTGATCCTAAAAAGTGATTTTGGTATCATTTGGTATTTCTAAACAAATGATCACGGGTTTGATTGCTAGAGGAATATAGTTTTTTATTTTTTTAAAAATTTTTTTTTTTTTTATAATTAATTAGTTTAAATACAGTGTTTTTTTAATTTAAAAATTTTTATAAATATATAAAATAGAAATGATGAAAAATTGCAATTATGCGCTTCGTAAATAGTACTGAAAACAGTACTCAATTGCAGTGAACTTTTGCACTTCCCAGTGTAGAAAATCATAACCAGATATGTGATTATGTAACTACATACTTGGTAATGGTAACTAGTTACTTGTTATTACATTTCTTATTACCTTTATATGGCGATGTCGCGAAAAATAATGAGTTATGGTTACACACCAGCATGCGAAAAATCAAAAAATATATCGTTACCTATGTGCTTACCAGTACTGACAAAAATAATGAGTGTAAAATTAGATTTTCAAAAAAATAAATTATGTAAAAAAAAATATTTTTTATTGTATTTTTGTTTTTAATAAAATTTGCTGTAAAAAATTATTTTCTTTTTGAAATAATGATAAAAATAAGTCATTATCAGTAACTCATTATTATATGTTTTAAAATAATGCAGAAGTTAAGTAGGTGTTATTACTGGTAGTCCAAAAAATAATGAATGTCATTACCGTTTATACACTGGGTTGTTTAAAAATTACTTTTATTGAAGAGAATAAAGCATAATATCTCGCAATGACAAAGTGGTGTTTTTATGCCAGTCAACTTTTAATATCAAAGAATAGCTCAGAGGTAGAATGCTAGACTAGCAATCATGAGATCGCAAGGTCGATACCCGGAGGCGGCAATAAAAAAACTTTTGTAAAATAAAAAAAAAATAATTTTTTTCCGAATAATTTTTTTAAATTTTTAACTGGTGAACGTCGTCCCCTGACGATTTCCTTAGGCAAGAATGAAATCCGGATAGGGACATGCCTGCAGCGGATTATTTTTCACAATTTGTTAAATACGTTTGGGATTTTTAGCATATTTAATTCCTTTGATGCAATTAATGTATATCCCGATAAAATAAAATTAAAAAAAAAAAAAAAGAAAAAGAGCTTCCTTTGCACTCGTCCAAAAATTGCTGAAAAAATGTTGACAACTCAATGTTAAAATCATTAGTGTTTATATTAAAAAAGAAGTACATCTAGATCATCAATTGTAGTGCTTTTCCTACTGCTTCGGCATCTCCTTTTTTTTGCTGGGTTTCTAAAAATATTGAATTTAAACAAATTAATTAGAATTATTAAAAAATTATTTTAAAAACATTTTGAAAATAGTTGTCGCGCTAGGAATCGATCCCGCGATCATCTGTTTGGAAATCAACTGTATCAGTATCACTTTTAGAATGGATGATGGATGGATGTTGTTCAGAATTACTTCTATAAAAGCTGTAAAAATATATTAATGGATACTTTTGAAGCAATTAAAGAAGTGTTGTTCGAATTTTATAAAAATATTGTCTGTTTTGTGATATCTCACTTACAGGGAAAGTATTCTAATGTGTTCCCTCCGATTTTAGACTATTGTTTTTGCTGTGAAAAAGTTAAAATGTGTGTTTATTGTGATTGTGTCTTTCTAATAAAATAAAATATTAATTTTCAGAATTTAAATTAACTTTTGAGGTCTTTTAAATTCAAGTGAAATTTTTTCACGTGAAAAACAACTTACGGTGCTTAACGATTTAAATTTTTTTTTCGCAAATTTTTACTCCCAAATGCATAAATGCTTTGTAAAATTATAGGAGGTTTATTGAACAAATTTTGTATGAAAATAACGTTTTGTAAACCTGCTATAACTTTACAAAGAATTTATGAATTGAGAGGTTAGTTTTTTGCATATTATTTATTCACAAACTTATTTTTGGATTTTGATCACAATTTTGGATGTTATACCTATCTAATTTGCTCTGATCTGAGTAGTTCTGACTAAAGGAAATGTTCAGAATATTATTTAGTATTTAAGAATTTATAGCATTGAAAATTTCCGGTAATTCTCAACAATATTCATTGAATTTATAAAATCATTGAAAATGTAAAATTGACGGGGAAATTAAAACCCCTATTCTCAACCTCTGGCTTTAACATAATAAAAATATATTGTCTGTATGAATGTATGTAACTATATATTTTATTGGAAATATTGCTGACCATATAACCACATCATATTTATTTGATTGTAAGCATGTTTTACAATCATATTTCATGTTTATTGTGGTTATAAATACCCAGTAAAAAGTGGGAAAACAATAGCAAAAATAATATTACACAGATAAAGATACACCCAGAAAACAGATTCGGTGCTGACAACCCCATTTGTTGCCAATCGAATAGTTCACTTGCATCAAATGAATTTTTCGGTTGTGGCTACCGAATTATTCTTGATACAACTGAAATTCTGTTGCCATATTCAAATTAGTCCTGTCTGAATTGGTTTTCTGTTGCCACAACTGAAAAATTCGGCTACCACAACCGAACCATGCGATTGGCTACAAATGCGGTTATCAGAACTGAATCTGTTTTCTGGGTGTACTAAAGATATAGGGCCATATGCAAAATCACTTTTAAAATTTATAAGTGGCTTATAAAACGAAATTTTCATACAAAATTCATTTTATAAACGTGTTATAGAATAAAGCGAAAATATGTACTTTTTAATCAAAGGGTGTTTTTTAATTAAAAAATAAATTAAAATCAATAAATTCGATTGTTAAATTTTGCTTTAAATTTCAACAAATTCGCTTATTGCTATGATAACATCGTTTGTTAAAATTTGCTTTGAATTTCAACAAATGTGTTTGTTAGCTATTTAACTGAAATAAATTCAAAAATCAAGAAACAATTCTTTGTATTTACAAAAAAAAAAAAAAAAAAATGTTAGGCTCAATTTCAATTAATTTAATTGTAAGTTTAATTATATTTACAAAAAGTTTAATTGATTTACAAACAATTTTTATCTGTATTACAATTGTTGAAAGTTTTTTAAATTTGGGGTTCATGGCCAGTGTTGCTAAAGATATCAGCAGAAACCCACAGAGCCGGCCTTGAAAACCGCTAGAAACTGGTTAAAAGTATATAAAATATGGGCTAAATAAAAATTCAAAAAAACTCGTAAATTTCAAAATCTTTAAAAAATGCTAGATTTATTATTACAAAAATGAAGTTTATTACTTAGTTTTTGTTTGAAATAAACTATTTTCGGTTTAAAATATAATTTGTGTGCGTTGCACTCTTACAAAGAATGTTGATGGTTAATTTATGAAAATCATATTTATAAATTTTCTAGCCCGTATACATAAATATTGCTGCTCCCAGATTGATTATTACCATAGCACTTAACCCCACCGAAGTAAAGGAAGATAAAAGGGCAATGAACTAAAAAGCTTCAAGTTAGCCAACCCTGCATTAGATGATGCGTAACAACTGACTTAGTATCATGATCAGAGCTTTGAAGAATTAATTCCCTAATTCCCTTTTTTTGAACTGAATTTATATTTTGGGAATGAATTCCCTGACCAAACTTAAGGAATTGAATGAGTTCCTTTTTTTCATTCGATTTATCTTAAAGGAATTCATAAATTTTTTTCTAATGCCTTCATAAAATTTAATGAATTCATTCAACAACGAATTCATTCAATTCTAGTTAATTCAAATTTTGGTCAAGGAATTCATTCAATTCTAGTTAATTCAACTTTTGGTCAAGGAATTCATTCAATTCTACTTAATTCAACTTTTGGTCAAGAAATTCATTCAACTCTAGTTAATTCAACTTTTGGTCAAGGAATTCATTCAATTCTAGTTAATTCAACTTTTGGTCAAGGAATTCATTCAAGTTAATTAATTCTTTGGTCAAGGAATTCATTCAATTCTAGTTAATTCAACTTTTAGTCAAGGAATTCATTCAATTCTAGTTAGTTCAACTTTTAGTCAAGGAATTAAATTTATTAAGTTTTCAATTCCTAGGGAATTAAACAAAAAAAATATAATTCCTAGGGAATTAAACGAAAAAAATTTAATTCCTTAGGGAATTAAACGAAATAAATTTAATTCCTTGACTAAAAGTTGAATTAACTAGAATTGAATAAATTCCTTGACTAAAAGTTGAATTAACTAGAATTGAATGAATTCCTTGACCAAAAGTTGAATTAACTAGAATTGAATGAATTCATTGACCAAAAGTTGAATTAACTAGAATTGAATGAATTCCTTGACCAAAAGTTGAATTAACTAGAGTTGAATGAATTCCTTGACCAGAAGTTGAATTAACTAAAATTGATTGAATTCCTTGACTTCAAATTGAATTAACTAGTGTTGAATGAATTCTTTAGTGAATGATTTCTTTAAATCGAATTCTTAGTGTTTTGGTCAGGGAATTCATTCTATAAATTTGAATTCTTTGAATTCATTCACAGGAATTAATTCCTGCCTATGTTTTATTAATTAATTCATTCCTTGAATTAAAGAATTGAATTAAATTTTTGGGAATTCATTCCAAAAAGGAATTAATTATTTAAAGCTCTGATCATGATACAACCATACTAGGTAGATGCATTAGAACAACAAACACAACAAACAACAACAAAAAATTTAATCGGCTATTTTTGATACATAGCGGAAGCATACGAAAAAATCCCTGAACTGCCATAACAAAACCCTGAACTGTCAAACTCTTCCTAATGCATCTACCTAGTATGGTTGTTTCATGCTCAGTATCTCGCTCAATTCGGTGTTGCCATATTTAAACTTTTTCATCTTTCACCAGGTTCATCTCTTCTTTTCTCTTTTACAAAAAAAGCAACGTATTAATTAATAAGAAAAAATCCTGGAGGATGCTTTTCCTTCTTCCCATAGTAAGTCTTTTGGGTTTTACGAGAAAAAACTGTTAAGCTCCAGACAAAAAAATGATTTTTCGTGATAATGAGTTTTACGTGAGAATTGTATTGAATTTGTTTTCACCCACATTTTATATGTAAGACTATTATTTTTCTGGCGAAAAATTAATATTTTTTGCTTGCTTAATTATATTTTTTTAAATTAAATGAAAAATAAATGAATGTTTTTTAGTTTGACTCTAGTATATAAATTAGTATCACTTTCTGTTTAAATAATTTTTTCAAATTAAAGAAAGATGATGCAATTTTTACAAGTAAATTACAAAGAATAAAAATTTTTGAAAGAATTCGATCATACTTGGGACTAATAATTTGGTGGACTAATTAATTGACGATTTCATTAACATTGATTGATATAAATGGTAATGAAATTATTTTCGTTACCATTGTTTCAAATTAATGTTAATGATTTTGGAATTTGATTTCATTGAATAATGACAATAGTTTTTAATTTCATTACCATTGATAATGTATCAATTAAAAAAAATAATTACCATTGACAGATAAGCTTTTCGAGGAACGTAAAAATGCAGAAAATTCACTGAAATCAGGGTTAGAAATTTTCAAAAATTTCCAAAATTGAAAAAAATCACATTTCCAAAATCAAAATCGTCAAAATTTGAAAAATCGTCAAAAATTCGAAAAAAATCGCCAAAATTGAAAAAAAAATCGTAAAAATTTTAAAAATCGTCAAAAATTAAAAAAAAAAATCGTCAAAAATTTGCAAAAATCGCTAAAATTGAAAAAATTGTCAAAATTTGAAAAAATTTCCAAAATTGGAAAAGATCACAAAAATTGGAAAAATCGTCATAGTAAAATTTTAATCGTACATATCTCGAAAACTAGAAGAGCTAGAGGAAAAATTACTGCACCAAAGGTCAAAACCCACCACCAATACCCCGATACCGAAACTAAATTTTGACTTGCATTGCTAGATTTTAAAATCGCGTTTTTCTCGAAAACTCAGCCTCGTAGAGAGAAAAGGGCTTTTATATGGAATATCCTCCGTATCTCGAAAACTAAATGAGTTAGATGAAAACGGACAACGGTTGTGGAACAAGGAAAAATAAATGCGAGAAATAAATTTTGGATATTTAGTTTTTTAATCCCTAGACTATTTTTTAAATTTTGGCGATTTTTTCTAATTTTTGTCGATTTTCACATATTTTTACAAGTTTCTCAATTCTGGCAATTTTTGACGACTTTTTGAAGTTTTGACGATTTTGGTAATTTTTTCAAATACATATTGACAATTTTTTCAAGATGATTTTTTCAAAATTTTTACGATATTTTGCAATTTTGGCAATTTTGTCTAATTTTTGACGATTTTTTTTTTTAATGTTGACTATTTGGGCAATTTTTTCGAATATTGACGATATTTTCAAGTTATGAAGATTTTTTCAAAATTTTTACAAAATTTTTCAATTTTGGCAATTTTTCAAATTTTTCAAATTTTTCCAATTTTTTCCAATTTTTGGCGACCTTTTGAAATTTTGACGATTTTGGTAATTTTTTTAAATATTGACAATTTTTTCAAAATTTTTACGATATTTCGCAATTTTGTCTAATTTTTGACGATTTGTTTTTTAAATTTTGACTATTTGGGCAATTTTTTCAAATATTGACGATTTTTTCAAGTTATGACGATCTTTTTCAAAATTTTTACAAAATTTTTGAATTTTGGCATTTTTTCAGATTTTTTCCAATTTTGAAATTTTGACGATTTTGATAATTTTTTTAAATATTGAAAATTTTTCTAAACGATTTTTTCAAAATTTTTACGATATTTTGCAATTTTGGCGATTTTGTCTAATTTTTGACGATTTTTTTTTAAATTTTGACTATTTGGGCAATTTTTTCAAATATTGACGATTTTTTCAAGTTATGACGATTTTTTAAAAATTCTTACAAAATTTTTCAATTTTGGCATTTTTTCAAATTTTGCCGATTTTTTCTAATTTTTGCATTTTTTTTGCGATTGTTTCTGGTATTTGAAACTTTTTTAATTTCAGCGATTTTTTGCATCCATGTGCACAGTGTGCACATTTTGCACATACACATCTTGATGTGTAATGTGCAAGTACCAGTCTGCACTTGCACATGTGCGAATTTCTTATTCGTACATCGCACATCGAGATGTGCATGTGCGTTCCGCTTTTTAGCTTTTTAGAAAAATGTTTATATTTTTGGCTCGCTTGAGGGCTTTTCCATCCCTGATTGTAGCTTATGTTATATATTAAGATTTTTGTAAACAAATGGTTTTTTAATCAATTGTAATTAGTTTTTTTTTGCATTAGTGTGATTTCATTACCATTAGTAATGTTTTTTCTAATGCAAAATATTTCATTATCATTAAATGGTAATGAAATTTTTTTCATTGTCATTAGTGGCAACTAATGGTAATGAAATTTCAATGGTAATGAAAAATTCCCATGTATGAATTCGATAAGGCCAGCAAGACAAGAACATTTATTTACCAAAATAAGAGATCAATAAACATTCCCCTCATTCATCTAAAATGAAAAATGTTCATTTTCGTTATTTAAATTACTATTTGAGTCCTTTAAATTTCCAGTATTTGAATCCCCAAACCTCTGGCAGCAAAACATGCACCTTCCCATGAATCCCACCTTGAAAAAATTAATTTCTTATCACTCGTGAAAAACTTCTAATTACAAATTTGGATATTGTTCATTATTTTGCTGGGTATATTAGACTGGGCCGTTTTCTAGCAAATTCCTCAAATGAAGTTTTAATAGTGAAAAAAAAATTATTTATTGAGTTTTGCAAATTAATTAATTAAAAATAATTTTTGAATTATAAATTTAAAAATATTATTCGTCCTTTGAAATTGATGAGCTTATTTAGTAATTAATCTCGAGTTCAGTTAGTTTTTAATGCAAAATATCTTTTATTATTTTATATATATCACCGATATTTCGTCATTCATTAAATGATATCCTCAGGGTGTATGTAAACAATAAACAATTAAAAACAAAACTAAATATCCAGCAAAAAAAGAGATGCCGAAATAGTAGAAAAAGTACTACAATTGATACATCTAGATCATCAATTGTAGTACTTTTTATTCTCTTTTAATATAAACACAAATGATTTTAACATTCAGTTGTCATATGAGAGGAATACTCCCGCATCAACATTTTTTCAGTACTTTTTGAACGAGTGCAAAGGAAGCTCTTTTTCACCAATTAAAATATCAAAAAAATTCTTCGCAAGAATATAATTTTATTTTTTATTTTACAAAAGCTTTTTATTGCCGCCACCGGGTATCTAACTAGCGACCTCATGACTGCTAGTCAAGCTCTCTACCGCTGAGATATTCTTTGAAAGTTGACTGGCATGAAAACAAAACTTTGTCATTGGATATTGTGCTTTATTCTCTTCAATAAAAATACTTTTTAAATAAGTACAAAAGGTGCACTGCAATTCAGTATTGTTTTCAGTACTATTTTCATAAGCGCATACAAGTAAAAAGCAATTTTTCATAATTTTTATTTTATATATTTTTAAAAATTTAAGAACTAAAAAATATTGGATTGAAACAAATGAATTATAAATATTAAAAAAAAATTATAAAAAATAAAAAAAAAAATTAAAAAAAAAATTTTAAAAAAAATTAAAAAAATATGTTGCTCCCACCGGGAATTGAACCCGCGACATTTGTTAAGAAATACCAAGTGATACCAAACTCACGTTTTAGGATCACTTTTAGAGCAATTATGATTTAAAAGCAATGCTTAAGTGATTTTTTGGTTGTTGTTCAGAAGTAATTGTGAAAAAGCTGTAAAAATATACTAATGGATACTTTAGATGCTATGAAAGAAGTGATTTTTTGAAGTTGTTCAGAATTACTTCTAAAAAAGCAGTAAAAGTACACTAAGGGATACTTGTGAAGCAGTGAAAAAAGTAGTGTGTAAATCATTACTTCCAATTTTTTTTGCTGGGCATAATATATATATGGTCTAATTCATAAACTTTTACAACAGTCTTATTGCAGGATTTTAAGCTAATTTGTGAAAAACAGTATTCATATTTGCTTAATAATGAAGAAAATAATAAAGGTTTATAGTTGGTACTCACTAACTTTAAACTTTTTATAAAGTTTGGAGTGAGGAAGCCACCATTTATTTGTTAATTATTTCATTTTCAGGCATGAAATGATTTATTAAAGCCATCCCATCCCTAGAATGTGTGGCTTCCAACAACTTGCATCCATCAAACTGAAAAAAAACTACAACAATTGCGTAGCCAATGACCATTTTCGAAAAAATTTCAAAAAAAATGTAAAAATTAAATTAAAAAGAAAAACAAAACAATAGTGATGTACAGACTGTCAAAACATTATTCGAAATTCGATTACTTTTGTATGCTTTGAATAATATGTTTTAAAAAATTACTTTTTTAGACAGATTTCCATTGATTTGCTTTATAAATAAAAAAAAATATTTTGAATGGCTTTTAAATTTATCTTAGCACATCATTAGTTCTCTAATTTAAGGAAATATATTTTCACTTCCGATTACCGAGTCAATCGTTTACTAAATTTGTAAATCACTTACGACTTTTTTGGGAGAAGAGAGAAAATAAACAATAGTGTTGCCAGTATCAAATCGAAAAATTAATTTATAGTTAAAATACGATTATGAATCAAGATTTCTAATAACTCTTTATTAAGCGAAATATCTACTTTAACTATAGAAAGCTTGAAATACCAAATAATTTTTTTTTATGAATTAGCACAATAATATATAAAAATGGCAAAAATAGATTGTTATATCTACAAAATTTTTCCTATTTTAAAGTTAAATTTAGCTGAATACAAATAGCGGTATATCTTGCTAAAATCAACAGAAAAATTTGCTAAAAAAATAGTAAACTGCTAATATCAGAAAGCTCGATTTTTATTTGCATTAAAAAAAATTCTTTTTGTGGTTTTTTAGTCCACCAGTTATTTAACAAAATTTTTGGCTGTTTTGTTTAGGTTATGTTGTTGTTTTCTATTAATTAAAAGTTAACTCAATTATAGCTAATATTTTGTATATTTAACAGTTTTATTTTTGCTGTTCCTATCTTACTAATATTTAGCAAAAGTAATATGCTAATTTGAGCAATTTTTCTGCAAGCATATTTTTAACTAATTTTTAGTAGCTTTAACTAATAAATAAAATTGAAAAATTATTATTAATTAATTAACTAACTTAATATTTTTGATAATTCCTTTAAATTTATCCCAAAATCTAAATCGATAACGGAAGATATAAACCGGTATAAGTTATCCTATGCTAATTTATTGAAAAATGGCCCAGCCTAATATTCATATATATTTTTCTTTTAAATAACTTTAGTTTGAACGCAAATAAAGTGTGCTAAAAAGTGAAAACTAAAAACAATAAAAAATATACCTATAAATTTAAAATGAAATTTCCATTGAGTACTGAGTTCAATAAAGTTGAAAGAGCTTTATTAACTTTTATATCCTTCTTTATAATAGGTATATTTATTTTGTTAAGTTTTCCTAAATATAAAAGAGCATACATTTCATTGATTTTGCTTCGATATATGGAAAATTTTACAAAATGAACTATTAAAAAAAAAAATCGATGCTCCAGAGGCTTCGTCTGGGCGATTTTGAGGCAGTCAGTCAGTCAATTAGTGAGTTCGTCAGTCATTGTATCACAATACTCTTTTATATATAGATAAGAAACCTCTGGCCAATTGTAATTTTATCCATCTTTAAATATTTATATTAATTTTGTTTGGTTGTTTATATTGTAGGTGATTTTCTGTTGTTTGTTTTTCATTTTTCTCTGCTCAACCACCACTTTCAAGGTAATACGGTTGACCGCCGTTTGGTGTTAATTTTAATGAGCCACCAAATTGTTATATTTTGGTCTGCTTCTTGTCTCTACTACAGCCACCACTAGTTTAAGGCTTGACTGGCTGGCTGGTTGGCTGCCTTGCAATTGCAAACAAAACTCATCATCTTTACAAAATATTTGTGAAATTAACTTTTTCAAATATTTTGTTTGTTTTAAACTGTTGTTTATTGTTTCGGTAACTTTTCTTCAGATAACTTTTCATTCAAAGTTTTCCAACTGAATGTGTTACAAAATTAGTTTTTCTTATTTTTATCTATACACTAATTGACTTCCGTTTTAATACAATAAAAAAGTAACCATTTGATAATGACTCTTAGTAACAAGCAAATGAAAACAAAAAAATAAACAGAATTGTTAGCCGAACACAATTTTTAATTGGCAACAATGTGAATATAAATAAATTGTTTCATTGTTCTTTAAAAGCTTTTATGGGAAAGTTTTAAGAGGGAAGAGGGGATTTTATACAATCAAGAGTAAGAAAATCTGTAAAACATCTTTCAAATCGATTGATGTTTTTTTAAAAACTTTTCTACTAAAATAATGATTTCATCAAAGATTTCAGTTATGTTCATTTAAGACAATATTAAAAATCCTCAGTGCTTTAACTAAATTTGAGTGTTAAATTTCAAAAGTTAAATTTTACAATATTATGGTCGGCTAACTTATCTAAAAGAAGGTTCAATTTAAGACTATCTAGAGTTGTTTTAATGCCAATTTTATTCGCGGTTAAGGTTAAAGACCATCTTCTCTACCTTAACCAAGACTAAAATTTTAATCAAAACAACTCTAAATAGTGTTAAAATAAGCAGTCTTTTAGATAAGTTAGCCGACCTATGCTTCATTTTCACAATATACACTTACATTGAAGGTATCACGATGGGTTACCTCCGATTTTAATGAAATTCGGATATATTTTAGAATAGACAAATAAATAATGTAAACTTATTATTTTGTAGCGGCACAATCTCATGTTAAAAGGTTAAAAAGTAGGGTTAATTTATTTTCTATAATATCAAATAAAAATACACAAATTGGATATCAGATGAAAGATTTTTTGAGACGCATCTACCGATATACGTCCAACTTTTTTTTTTGTTATTCAATAATTACTTTTTTCGAATAGCACATTTGTATGGGAAATTGTTGTTTGTTTTGGTTAATTTAATTTTTTTATACTAATGACTAGGGCAAGGAATTCCATGCAAATGCATGTTTTTTCTCGATAGTCCGAAATTAATATGGACTAAATATTTATTCGGAATATCAAATTTAGAACAAAATGGCATCGATTTGTAGTTGCATATTTTTGTATATTTTGTCAAAAATGCATGTTTTTGCATATTTTGATTTTAAATGCATATTTGGTGCCTTTTTAATGCATATTTTGTGCTTTTTAATGCATATTTTTCGTTTTTAGGAGCATTTTTTATTTTGAAAAAAATATAAAAAATTGATACGCCCAGCAAAACCTTTCATTACCATGTAATGAGTTTTAGGTATTGAAATCTTAAGTGTTCACTAGTTACCTTTTAATTACTAAACTACTTATTTTAACATGGTGATGTCATTGGAGGAAAGTCATTACACTGATGTTACCTGTAAGTAGTTTATCAGCTGTTCTATAAATAGATGTTGAATATAGATTTTAAAAAATATAAAAATTTAAAAACCAATAGGAGCTGACACATATTGATCAGCGTACCCCACGATTGTCAGGCAAACACTCTAACCATTAGACCACGACATCACTATGATTTTTATTGCTTTAACTTATGTACACATTTATTGTGGCAACTGTTATACATGTCTATTTTTCACAAAACTTGTTGTTATTAAATACTGCTTAATGAACATCAACATTTCTATAAATAGATGT
Organism: Leucophora obtusa; assembly: GCA_949987735.1. Lineage (NCBI taxonomy): Eukaryota > Metazoa > Arthropoda > Insecta > Diptera > Anthomyiidae > Leucophora > Leucophora obtusa. The sequence continues at coordinate 194,209,774 of OX465296.1, forward strand.
TTAATATAAATTACAAGAAAAAAAAAACAACAATGGAAGCTAACATGAGTTGAGCAGCGATCCTCATGTCTGTCAGGCAAAAACGATAACCACTAGGCTACGCCATAGTTATGGTTTTTAATTATTTAGAACATATATTATTGGTTTCAGCTATTGTGAAATAGTAATGTGTGGGATATAGTTATCGGTAACTCATTACATTCAGTTTAAAAGTAATTCAACGGGTAATGAGATATGCGATCTAAGTAATGCATGTAGTAATGACCAGTCATTACCAAGGTTTTGCTAGGCGTTTTCATATTTTGATTCAATCAAAATAAACGTTCTTAAAAACCTTATGAACCTGCATATTTCTGCATATTTTTCATTTTAGGAGCATTTTTTATTTTGAAAAAAATATAAAAAATTGATACGTTTTCATATTTTGATTCAATCAAAATAAACGTTCTTAAAAACAAAATGTTTTTAGTGCATATTTGTTATATTTTTAATGCATATTTATCTTTTTTAGCCGCATATTTTCCATTTTTAAGTGCATGAAATTCCTTGCCCCACTAATGACTATTTAATTTGGGTTTTCCCATAACATCTTTTCTTTTTACCAATATTTCAATTAAGTGGCAACCTGTTATCAATATATGGGTATCAAAATATGACAACATGGGTATCAAAATTTTTATTTTCTCCAGTACTTTAACGCTATGGACAAATAAATCTATTTCAGACATGTTTTCGTATAAAAATAGGTTAGTTTCTTATATCACTTTTTAACCCTTAAACGTGAATTTGACCGCTAAAAAAATTAGTGTCTCTCAGTTTGTTCTCCTCTATCATATATCCGTATTTCTTCAAAATCGGAGGGATTACATTGGAATGCCTTCCATTTGAGCCACTTCCTTAGATAAATAAAAAGTAGGGCATAGCGGTTAAAGTCGTAAATCCGGGTGGCTAAATCCGCCCATACACTAATAGAAGAAGTGTGTAAAAAATTTAACTAAAACTACTAAAAATTTGTTAAAATTACCTTGCAGAAAAAACTTCTGAAATTAGCAGATTTTTTGCTAAATACAAGAACAGCAAAAATAAAACTGTTAAATTTACAGAACTTTAGTTGTATTTGAGTTAATTTTTAGTTAATTGAAATTGAAAAATTATACTGTAAAATCTGCAGAGAATTTTACTAAACATTAGTAAACTAAAACTAGCAAAAACAAACTGTTATATCTACAAAATTTTTGTTATTTTTAAGTTAAATTTAGTTGAATGCAAATAGCAGCCTATTATGCTAAAATCAGCAGAAATATATGCTAAAAAAAATAATAAACTGGTGATTTTAGAAGGCGCGATTTTTATTTGCATTAAAAAAAATCGAAAAAAGAATTCGAAAATTAAAATATTTTTCTGATTTTTTAGTCTACTATTTAGACAGTTCTTATACAAAAGTGCAAAATTCTCGTCCCGTTGAATTTTTGTACCTTATGTAATGTCTCGGCGACCCTATGCTCCTTGCAGGAGTAAAAGGAACAAATAAATATATATATGTGACAGCGCATAGAGAAAGGGACCTAAGGGTAAAAAATCAATTTTTTTTTTTTTGGTACACCAAAGATACACGTATTTAAATCTTTAAAATGGCTCTCCTGAACAAAACCTTTTTTACCCTTAGGTCCCTTTCTATTTTGCGCGTCACATATGTATATATATATTAGAGTGTCCCTTAAAAATAGATTTGTCATTACACCCCCCAGTTTTTTTGTAAATGGTCCCAAATGGAAGAAATCTATTTTTTTTTTTGGAAAACGTTAACTCGAACGAAATGAACGAAAATGGCCCCTTTTGAAAAATAAGTGTATTACTATTAAAAATTCACAAAATTCGAAATTTCGAAAAATATTATTTTTTATTCCATTTATTCATTTAATATAGTCAAAACGATTCATACATAGAATTTTGACTTCTTCTTCTCTTCCCACTTTGGCCTGGAATCGAAAATGACCCACAAATTTGATAAAAATGCAAAAACGTGATTTTTTTAAAAATTAATTTTAAAAATTTTTTAAAATGCCTAATTTGGAGATGTCGATTGCTATTTGTACCACATACTTAATAGTTGATATTAAAAAAAAAAATAAATTGGAAAAATGATAATTCGAATTTGTGTTTGGAGCGACTGCTTTTCAGGACATTTTACAAAAATTGCTCATTTTGTCAAAAATTTCAAAAATTTCAATATTTTCATCAAATTTTACACGGTTTTCGGAAAAACAGCACTCAAATATTAATTATGAGTACGAGATTGTAAAGCCATTAAATTTATAAAAAAAATCTCAACTGGATAAAAATAATTATTTTGTGTAACGTGATCCATATGGGGTTAATTTTTATACTTTTGGCCAAAAACGCCCCACTAGGAAATTTACAGAATAACACCTATATAATTCTGTGTATTTAACAGATTCATTTTTGTTGTTGCTATCTTACTAATAAGCAGGGCAAGTTTTTTATGGCATTTGCCATTAAATGCCTTGCCAAAAAAGTCATTTTGTCTATTTTTTTAGACTTTTCATTATGCTATAAATGCTAAAAAATTCAGTAAAAACGCAATCTTTGTAAATAATTATTGGAAAAAATTTACAAAAAAACGATATTTTTTTTTAATATTTAATAAAATTCCATTTTAAGCGTGCCCCGCTAATAAGTATATAGCAAAAATAATCTGCTAAATTTAGCAGTTTTTTTCTACAAGGACATTTTTAACTAATTTTTAGTAGTTTTACTTAATATTTTTACAGACATTTTCCTATTAGTGTACCTTTTCAGTAATTTAAAACTCATTTATTTTACTTTCAAATTCGTTTCGCATAAAAATTGTTAAAAAATGATTTAGTTCATTTTTATACGTAGAAATATTCTCATACCAACTTTTGTTCTTGTAACTACAATTGCTATAACAATTGTGTAGCATTGTTTTATTTTCGTTTTAATTTTTTTTTTAATTCAAAATTCATACTTCTTTTTCATTGTTGTTGTGTATTTATTCAGCAATACCTATTCCATAACTGTAGGCGTTTGTTTTGCCATAGAAACTTTTCAATAGATTTTCTTTTTGTTTTATTGAACAATAAATGTTTTCCAGAGTATAAATTTAGATTTTTCTGTTTCCTGGCCAAAGTGTTGCCTTAATTGCTTTCATTTTTTTATTGTTGCCAATAATTGACGGCGATGGTGGTATTGGCACAGTTTTTGTTATTTTCTTTGCTGTTTTTAATAGTCATTGGAGCAATTGGAGCAAATAGTTCCATTTAAAAATTAAAAAAACCTTTTAAAAAAATGCTGTCTGTACAAATAAACAAAAATTTCAAATATTGAGAGTGTATTAAAGGACCCCCCCCCCCCCCCCCCCGTGAAGAATGATATAACCATATAATAGGTTATAAACTTTTTATTAGGTTATGGTAACTATAGAGCCAGCTCGCTTAACTCAACCCTCGCTAAAAGCAACTCCTCGGTTGTCGCAACAATGCACACTGGTCTAGCGCTCTAAGGTGGGCGACCAAAACTCATTTACTCACGAATAACGATTCAAAACTTAACTTTATTTTGTTGTATTTGTTTTTATTCAGTTTGCTGCCAATTTAATTTTTCGCTTACCTTTTCAAAACTACGTCTCTGAATTGTTTATTTGAGAATTTCTGAAATGAAAAAAAAAAACCGGATAAAAATATTAATAATAAAAAAATTAATAGTGGTATTTATATAAACTCGTATTCTACTCGTAAACGGTGTAAACCTGGTATGTTTATGAGTTAAATGTCAAACTCTATACATAAAAAATATAATTTGTATTTATACAAGGTTTACAAGGAATTTACGAGTTTATATGAAAACCCCTAATGAAAGAATTAAAAATTCTTAAACATTTTTTAAGAACAACTTTAAAGTTTTTCCGGTCTAATGCATTTGTTCTGTTTAAATATCAACGGTAAAATTTTCTATATGAGTGATTTAAAAACTATTTTAAAACGTTAAGAAAAAGACAAAAAAAAAAACGTGATCACATCACGTGCTGCTGCTGTTACTCTTGTTGTTGTTGTTGTTGCACTATAAAAATGACAACAAACATTGGTGGTTTGGTAGATGATCATATGTCGTCATGAAGCTTCACGGTGTCAAATTACCAAACAGTAATAATAACAACACGAAGAAATCAATGTTGAATAGGAAGTGAACTTAAAAGCAACATAACAACGTAACTATGACAGAATAAGGAACTTAAGCTTTAAAATTGCAACAAAAAAAAAAAAAAAGAGTAAATGTGACAGTGACATGCAAAAGCAACATAAACCAATAAGACAGACTATGTTCCTTTACCTCGTGTCTACAAATGCTATAAAATATGCAATGAAATTTGAAAATTACACACAAATCAACAACAAATTTGTTTTCGATTTTCTTGTTTTATGTGTTATTTTTAAATTTCATTGCATTTGTAGATACTTGGTTAGCAGAAAAAATCGAAATCCTAAGATCACGTTATAGTTGACTAGCAGAATATGATGACCCAGCAAACAGAAAAACTAATCTTCCAAGTTTTTTTCATTTTCAAGTAAAATTCTTTAAATTTAGACTATGCTGGTAAAAAAACATAAGTGGCTATCGAGTATCCGAGTATTTGCTACATTGTTGGGTACTCGAAAAAACAAAGTAACTATTCGATATTATCAGAGTTGTATTTCGGACAGATAAAAGATATAACAATGCAACTCAGCTAAAATGATGATGATAAATGTATAGGAAAAATGTAGAAATTAAAAACAGTTAGTGAAATGTTTAAAAACATATTTCTAAAAATAATTAAAATTCTAACAAAAATAGTTTAAAATTTCAGGGTTTTGAAATTTAAGAAATTTCGTTAAATATATTAAATAGATTTTTTTAAAAATTCAAAATGGATTTTGTAGGGGAGGATTAGCACGTTTAGTTACCGTAACGATCTTTTAAAAAAAATTTTTTTCTGGAAGTTACAGAACCTCAAATGTACCCACAAAACATGTTTTTGCACTTTCAGGTTAGAATATGTCGAAAACCTGACGTTATAGGGCTATTCTGAGATCAGATTCGGATTCAGCATGTCTAAAACCTTCGGGAAAGTATAGCCTGCTTCTTGCTTAGGAATTTTCATAAAATTTTGTCGGCCTGTGTTACATACATATATTTTTGTAATCGAAAGAAAAATAAATTGTTTTTTTTTACCAAAATAAATTTTTATAAAATCAAAAGAATTAATTCTTAAAAAGCAGTTCTTTTAATTTTTTTTGTAAAAATTTGCCAATGAATTTTACGACATTGTTACAACAGTTAAAAATAACAATATTTTTAGCTATTTTAAAGATAAATACCTTTGCCGGTGATACCTTTGTTTTAACGGTCATTTTCAGTAGATTCTACCGACAAACTTTTTTGAGTGCATTAAGTTGAAGGTTGAGCTATATTGTGTAGTGAACCAAAACACTTATGATTTTTATTTTATTTTTTATATTTTATATTCTATTGGCAACATTGTTTTAAGGTTATGATGAAATTTTCAGTGTGTTCCCGTACGTTCCCAATGTTACCGAAATTTACCCAAAGTTACCGAAATTTACCCAAAAGCGTTCCCGTACTCGAGAATTGGGTAAATGAGAGCGCTAATGAGAGTGTATTAGTGCTTCTCTTTTTGCCTAAATTTACCCACACTTTTTCTTCGGGTAAACTTTGGTAAAACAGCTGATGCAAATATAAACAAAAAACAATTGTGAAATTAAATTAAAAATTGTAATTAAATAAAGAAATAAGCAAAAGAAACTTGGTTTTTTGTTAAAATTAATTGAATAAAATCAAAAACAACTTTTAAATGCGAATAATTATGTCTATTTGTGCCGATTTGCAAACTGAAATTATAAGTATTTTCACATCAGTGATGGGATTTTTGGCACAATCTAAGATTGATTGGTACAATGGCACAATCGATACTATTTTGGCACATTTTGGTTATCTACAAAACTTAATAGAAAATGAATTTAAAAAATAACAATTCTTTAATTTTTAGTTTCTAAGCATTTATTGGTATTAAAATACCTTTTCGAATAAAGCAAAACTAAAAAATGGCATCGAAGATATTACCGAATAAAGCACCGTAAGTTGTTTTTCATGTGAAAAAATTTCTCTCAGACTTTAAATGCTTTAAATTGCAATTTAAGTTAAAAAAATTAACAATATTTTAATTTTATAACAAAGCCACAATAACAATTAACACAAAATGTCACTTTTTCACCAGAAAAATAATAGTCTTGTACATTAAATTTGCGTGAAAACTAAGTTTGCACAATTTTCACGTGAAACTCATTGTCGTGAAAAATAATTTTTTTTATATGGAGTATAACAGTTTTTTTCACGTGAAAACTGAACAACTTACGGTGTTTAATCCATAGAATTTTAAAAATTCAAATGCTATAAATTTATCTCAGAGCTTCGAAAGAATTAATTTAAGTTTAATTCGTAAAAAAATTAATTCAGTTTTAGACAATGTTTATATGTATACCATTCCGTGCAATCATTCCTAAAGAATTCATTCATTGGCTGCATTCCCAAATCTTTAATAAGTATCGGATGAATTTAATTTATCATTCACCTTTTAATTGAAAGAAAATTTTAATTCATTCAAATATAATTAATTCCATAAGAATTCAAAATAATTCCATAAGAATGCATTTACAAAATGAAAATTGAAAACACGGTTTCTAAGTGAAAATTGAGTTTTGGAACAATAAAGGCCCATTTGGCACATTTTAGTCACACACTTGGCACAAAACAAAATTTTTCAAGTCCCATCACTGTTTAACATTATTCTTTGAAATAAGTTTTTGGGCTAGAAAAGTGGTTTTTTGCGTTCCTGTACTATTGGGTAATTTTGTCATTTTGTGAGAGGATTTTGTGCTTACTCTCATTTTACCGAACTTTACCCAAAAATTAAAGAAACACACCTTTTATGTTGCAATTTATTGTACCTAGTGTCTGACATGCAATAAAATGATAGCAAGCAATTGTCCAAATGTAGGCACTCAATTTCAACTTTATTGCAATATCATGATATCCCTGACAAGCAAGCATGTAGCTCTTGCAATGATGCCTGCCATCAAATGTCACTTTTCGTTTTGATTTTAATTTTGTAATATAAAAAAAAAAATAACAGAAACTTTGGTAAGAAAGAACTGGGAAAAGTTTAGTTATTTATTATTTTGTGTTTTTCTAAGAAACGAATTAGGGTCGATTTTACAGTTGATACTTGAATACGCTCAGCACTACACTATTAAAATTGAAGCCGATTTGAATGGATGAAAAGCATTTAAGGGCTTTATATGCTTATGCTCTGCGAATTAGTGTTTATAAATACCCAAATGTTCCTAAATACATAGAATCTCTAGCACTAAAAGGTTATGGTTAACTAAAAAGTAGCCTCTTATACGTTTCGGTTGCCAACGATGTTTTGAACCAGTTGTATAACAGTTTAATAGGATTTATAAAGCGTTTGTTAAAAAAAATTATCTAAATCCAAATACTAGATTTGGAATTCTGATTTTGCTAACATTTTGTTCAGGGGCCAGATTCCCGCAGTCGTAAGCGTTCGAAATTGTTAAAAAATCACGTTTTTAAAGTGCAAATAAAAGAACACGAATAACTATTGTTACAACTTTAACTCACATTTGTAAAAAAGGAACGAAATGCTTCTCCTCTAACTTAGTTTTAATCTTTGTAATGTTTTAAGTAACAATAATTGCTATCGAATAAAACTCGATCACGACTGCGATAATTTGCCCCCAGATCTTGCAAATAAACACTTGATTTTTCTTATTGTGCATTGAATTTTTTTTATTGTGAATTCAATTAGGGCCATTCACAATAAATAAATAAACTCAAGGTAACACAAACTGAAAGTTAGGAATTAAAATTTATATAGAATTTGATCAATTTTTAAGGAAAATGCTTTAGTTATTGTAAAATAATATTATATCGCACATTGTTCTATTTGTTCACCCAAAAAATTATTTTAAGTTCAAAAACGGAAATTTTAATTTTATCAAAACTTTGCTGCAAATGTTTTCTGGGATATATGCAGTTATAGAAAGAAAAATTAAGTAAAATGCAATCGAAATTCATGCATAAGAATAATTCATGTTGATGATAATGAAAATAATGAACAAGTGATGCACGCGATACGATAGTGATGATTGTTGCATGTCAAATAAATGATAAATTGTTGCACGTTATAAAAATGAATGGAAGAATAAAAAGTTCCTTTTTAAAATTCCGTTATCATTATAGGATGCTACAATTTATAATAGAGATGTGTTTAAAATTATTTTATAACAAAATTAAGATTAGATTGAAATCGGTTTGTATTTGATGGATTTGGGCTTAAGAACTTACACTCACAATATTTTATCATTAAAAACAACCTAAAATACATATTAAATTAATTGAAAATACAATTAAAAACAGGACTACTGATTTTTCATTATATTCAAACCATTTTGCTATTTATTTTCAAATATTGTTTAAACAATCCATAAAACAAATAAAAATAATTGAAGAGTCAATCACCAATTTTTAACTGACAAAACGTAAAGAAACGATTTTGTGGTTTGTTTTTCATATTTGAAAGTTTTGTTTTTTGTTTGAATTTTCAAAACACTACCACACAACACACACGTTCATATTTTTATTGACTATGTTTGTGTGTATGAGTAAAGAATTTCTTGTAATTTGAATGGAAATAATTTATTATATAAACAAACTATTTTAACAAAAAAGAAGACCGAAAATATTTTAATTTTTTGTTTTAAAACAGAAAACAACGAAATTATTTAAATTATTTTTCCTAAAAATAGAAAACTAAAATAGAACATTTGACTGAAAATATCAACTCCTACAGAGGATACACATTTTTTTATGGTTTGTTTTTTATTGACTGATAAAAAAGTTAAACAACATGTTTCAATGTATTTTAATTTATTCTTCAATTGAAAACAAACTTTACCTTTACTTTTCAAATAAACCTCAATCGGTTATGGAAAATATATTGTGAGTGTATGAATATAAGAATTTTATAATTTTACTTTATAAAATACTTCAAGCATATACATTTTTTTACAAAAAAATCAAGGAAGAATTTTGACCCTTTTTAGCATTTAATTTTTTAATGATATTGCAGTATTTCAGTTATTTAAATTTTATATTTAATTATTTCTTGCTAAACGGTCTCACTTTATTGTAACTTTTATTTCACCTACTTTTTTTTTTTTAATTTATATTTTACTTAGATATGGAATTGTTTCATTTGTATGTTAATCTTTTCATTTAATTTCCTTTACTATCTATTTAGGTAAAATCTGACAGCTGTTATGCTTTTGGTGTTATTTTACCTTTAATAAGCTGTTCGTAGTACGAATCTTAAACACGTTAATATAAAAACTAAATATACCTGGTCAAATATAAAATTGAAGTATTTAAGTTTAACGCTTTGAACAGCTGTACCTTAACAATTGTAAACAGAAAATCTAAAAAAACGTCGTCCCCTGAAAATTCGCTTAGGCAAGAATGATAGTGACATGCTTACACCGGATTATTTTTCACAATTTGTTAAATACATTTGGGATTTTAGCACATTTAATTCCTTTAATGCAATTAATCTATATCCCAATAAAAATTTAAATTTAAAAAAAACTAGTGCAAATTTAAATGTTACTGGCACTTTAGAAAACATTGTTTTCTATTGTTGTTTATATATGAATGGATGTCACTACATTGCTAAATCTGTCAAAACAACAGAGTAGTATATTGGACGATGACAAAGCAAATTGTGGTAAATTTTTTGATGTTGTACTTTATTTGATATTTTAAATGTTTAATAACGCTCCTAGACGAGAACAAGAAATTCTCATTGTGTTTGTAATTTAACTTAACAAATATTTCCAGAAATTTTAAAAACGTCGCACAGTGCTTTAATCTCATTTAACGATTGGACAAAAATAGAATAGACATAGCACCCCTTGGATAAGAAAAATTTAAATTTCTAGGTCATGAAATTTAAAAATATTATATTACCCAGCAAAAAAAATTGTAAGTAATGCATTACAAACTACTTATTTCAATACTTCACAAGTATCCGTTAGTGTATTTTTACTGCTTTTTTAGAAGTTATTCTGAACAACTTCAAAAAATCACTTCTTTCATTGCTTCCAAAGTATCCGTTAGTACACAGAGACAATTTTGCTGGACAAGTTTTAATGAAATTTTTCAGTAAACTGATGAAGTTTCCTTCATAAAGTAAATGAAAAATTTCATAAATATAATGAAAAACTTCATATATTTTAAGAATCTAGTTTTAATGAAACTTTTTCATTGAGTGTATGAAAGTTTTAATAAATGAAATGAAATTTTTTGCAACATTTTATGAAAAACTCCATTAATTCAATGAAAAGTTTTAATGGACGAGTTCCAGTGCAACTTCGTTATTTTTATGCAAAAATTCATTAATATCATGCAGATAATTCTCTCAGTGTATATGTTTACAGCTTTTTTAGAATTACTTCTAAACAACATCCAAAAATCACTTCTGAAGAGTAATTGCTCTAAAAGTGATCGTAAAAAGTGATTTTGGTATCATTTGTCATTTCCAAACAGAGGCTCCCGGGTTCGATTCCCGGCGGGACCAATATTTTTTTATTTTTTAAAAAATATTTTTTATTCTATTAATTTTTTTTTAATATTTATAATTAATTTGTTTAAATTCAATATATTTTTAATTTTAAAATTTTTAAAAATATGTATATATAAAAAAATGGTGAGAAATTACTTTTTATGTACCTGTAAAAATAATACTGAAAACCATATTGAATTGGAGTGCACCTTTTACACCTGTTTAATAAGTACTTTTATTGAAGAGAATAAGGAGCAATATCTCACAGTAACAAAGTGGTGTTTTTATGCCAGTCAACTTTCATATCAAAGAATAGCTCAGCGGTAGATCGCTAGACTAGCAATCGTGAGGTCGCAAGTTCGATACCCGGTGGCGGCAATAAAAAAACTTTTGTAAAATAAAAAGTTAAAAAAGTTCAAAAAGTACTGAAAAAATGTTAAAGTGGGAGTACTCCTCTCCTATGACAACTCAATGTTAAAATCATTAGTGTTTATGTTAAAAAAGAAGTACATCTAGATCATCAATTGTAGTGCTTTTTCTACTGCTTCGGCATCTCTTTTTTTGCTGGGTAGCTATATAAATGGACGTAAAATTACAAAACGTATCCATTGAGATACACATAAAACTGGAAACATTTTTCTCAATTTTTATCAAAATCGAAGCAAGGACTCTTGGTCCTGCCATATATCCTTTATCTTAAAATCTTTATAAAACCTGCAAAAATTATCCGATTGCCATGAAATTTATCACGTGAATTGATATAAGGTCAAGCCATATTTGTACCAAATTTGGGTTAAATCGATTCATTAATAAAGTAAACAAAAAATGCCTCTCATAAAAAATGCGTTTTAAACGCTTAAAATGATTTTTTAAAACAAAACAAAAATTAAATAGGATTAAAATAGGAAACCATGTGAATCCTCCATTTTAGGTATAGAGTGTGTTCAGCGAATTTATAGAGAATACTACGAGGAATATTTTTGTGGAACATTTTAACCTTCTAGCTCTTCAATTAAAGGGACTTTTTTGGCCCCTTTTTAAAACGGCCAAAAACGACCCGAAGAGTTAAAGGGTTAAAATGTGCCGCAAAAATATTTGTCATGAAATTCTACTATAAGTCTTTTAAGACATCAGCATTGCAAATTTAAATTCAATGCCAGTAATAAGTAGAAACTTAAAATGTGTTTAAGGGTTAATTTTGCACTTATTCAGAATTGGCGCTCAAATGTCCCACAAACGTGGATTTTAGGAAGAAACCATGGGAATCTTTTAGGTATAGGATGTATTCAGCAAACTTATATAAAACACTACGAGGAACATTTTTGTGGAACATTTTAACCCTCTAATTCTTCAAATTACGGGTCTTTTTTGTCCCGTTTTAAAAAGGGGCCAAAATATTCCCTTTCATTGAAGAGTTCGACTCTATATAAATCAAATGAAAAATTATCAAAAAAAAACACAGGTTCGATATTAAAGATTTCTTACATTCTTATAAAATGAAGGCATAACATAACCCTTTTTATTGCTTTATGTCAACTACTTGAATAACTACATACAAATGTAAATTTACCCAAACATTAGCATACTAGGGTGATATTTATTTGCTTGCGGGAACACAAAAATAGTATAATTCCGTGATAGTATTCCTCTATAATCTCATCTTTATAATATTAGAGTAGAAACACTATAAAATATACTGGCCATTGGCGACATTGACAAAAAAATTTAACCAACAGCCGCTATTCTTTAAAACAGACTTTTTGTATTAAAATGTTGCAACGCTAAAAATAAATAATGAGAGTTAATAAGAGAACTGTGACATTTTCGCCGAGAACATAGTATAGATTTTATTCTGGCGAAATTTAGCCATACCAAAGTATTTTTGCGCTTCAGAGTAGAAACACAAAGGAATTCCCATACATTTTGTATGAACGCAAAGATTCGTCGGGCTACTAAATAAATTTCGCCAGAATAGAATATACTCTATGTTCATGATGAAAATTTCACAAGTAGTTCGACCAGTGGTTCCAGACTTTTTTGCTCAAAAATCGTCAAAATGTAAAACTCTTTTCCAATATCCTCAGCAATTTTATGAAAAATCGTCAAGAAATCGCCATCAGTAAAACACTAATTTCATCTATTTTTTTATTCAAAATTGTTGCATAGAAACTCAACAATTCATTTTAACTACTTGACTATATTACCGCTCTTAAGATAATTCAGAGCTTTTGAAAATTCGAATTATATATAATAGGACATTATTTTTCACTTCAACTGTATGCAGTTAAGATTCTTGTAAATAATCTATAAATAATTGTTTTCGTGATTCCGAATCCTGTTTTTAAAACTCTCAGTCACGTCATAATTGTTCTTTACACAAATAAGCCCCAAAAAGCATATTTCGGAGTTTTTAACCGCGATTTTCCAAAAAATGTGACTTGATTGGGAAATTTGGAAAACATATTTAGAAACAGTTTGTCTAAATATATAAAAATGTTGTACCAAAGTTTAAATCCCCGCGAAAAACTCAATTTAATTAAAAATTAACCTAATTATAATTTTTAACTGCACAATTTTCTTGAGTTTAAGGTTTGTTTTTTATATATAAAAAGTTTTTTATTTATAATATTTCGCTACTCCAATGTGTAGCATCTTCACTCTCATTTACCCAATTATCAAGTACGGGAACGCTTTTGCCTAAATTTCGGTAACTTTGGGTACGTACGGGAACGCACTTTTTTAATGGGTCTGTTTGTGTACATTTTTAGTAAAATGTTGCAAATTTAGAAACGGAGAAAGAATTACTAAAAATTTATTTAAGGTGGCATGAAAGGAAATTAAATCCAGAGTTATAAATAGAATCAACTGAATTAAAAAATTTGCAAATTTAGCGTCAAAAACTAATTTAAGCGAAATAACTAGTAAAAATAGTAAAAACTAGCATGTAAACAAACAGACAAAGAACCTTATGTGAACGGTTTTGATTCTTCTTCAAATCTATTAATTGTTAAATCGTTTACAAAACTTGATTTTTAACTGGGTATTATTTTATTATTCCATTTAAAACTTATACAAAAATAATCTACAATTGTTTTATTTAATTTTATTTAAAAATTCCATATTTCGACAAATTTCCTTAATCATCACCCGGGAAAATTCTTAAATAAATTTCAAAAATAAATCACGAAACTACTTATTGATGATGCCAGCTTTTCTTAACTGTATCACCAAGAAAAAAGTGTTGTGATTTATTACTTAAATATGTTTAAAAATATTCCCAGGTTATGACTAATGAAATTAGTCGAAATATTGATTTTTTAAATAAAATTAACTAAAAACTATTTGTTATTTATTTATCAGAACCTTAACCCGAACGTAACCATAATTAGAAAAATTAGAAAGGGCAACTACATGTACATATATTAAATAAGAAATATTTTTCTTAAATATAGATGCTACCCAATTTCATATCCATACAATTTCATTAACAAACAAAGTATGAAATATAAGGAATTTTTGTTAGAAAATTCTTTTATAACGAAAGTGAAAGATGAATGTTGAAATTGAATGAACTTCTTATTTGAATATGCAAAGCATGTTAATGTGATTTTTCTTCTGTAACCCAAATAATGGCAGCGATCCTTTGTAAATATGAAAATGAATTTATACTAAACATACACACATATTTACATGAATACCTGCATAGGGAACAAAATAATACGGATTTCATACAAACTTAAGATTTATTTAAGAGAGAAGAAATCTTTACAAAAACTATTTACAGAAACGTCTGTGAATGCTGTTGATAAACTATATTCAAAAAGGAAAGAAAATAAAAACGTTTTTAAGTTTGAGTCTCGATTTAAATTATAAAAAATTCTTTAAAAATAATAAATTTTCATTTTACATCCTGTCGTCTGAATTGCAACTTCACTGTTTTATTGGTGAACGTGAGTGTGTGTGTATGAAATAACATTATTAACAAATCAAATGAAACAATAAATTTCAATTTAAATTCAAATTCAAATAAACAAATATGTTTATTTTCTAAACAAATTTGTTAAATGTGTGTATTTGTGCATGTGTTAAGCCGTGTGTATAACTACACATATGAAGCATTGCATACAAACTGTTCAGGGTAAACTGTCCAAAGGTATATTTTATCAATATCAAATTTTCAGTATTTTTGTCCTTTATAATATGAATCAAAATTCCCATGTGAAAATCGAAATATATATGAACACACATGATCATACATTGACTTGTATATGATCATGCATGGGCATACATTGTCATATACGTACATGCATAGTTCAATGTATGACCATACATGATCTCATATATTTCCATATATCTTTGGATCCGAAATTTGAGGGTATATGACCGTACATGTTCATATATGACCATATATGCTCACATATGATTCATGTATGCTCATGTATGATCATATACGCTATTTGCATTCAACTAAATTTAGCTTAAAAATAACCAATAATTATAGATATAACAGTTTATTTTTGCTATTTTTAGTCTACTAATATTTAGCACAATCTTCTGTAGATTTTACAATACAATTTCAATCATTTCAATCATTTTCAATTAACTAAAAGTTAACTTAAATATAACTAAAAATATTGGAAAAGAGTTTTACATTTTGACGATTTTTGAGCAAAAAAGTCTGGACCCACTGGTCGAACTACTTGTGAAATTTTCATCATGAACATAGAGTATATTCTATTCTGGCGAAATTTATTTAGTAGCCCGACGAATCTTTGCGTTCATACAAAATGTATGGGAATTCCTTTAAGCTTTTAGTTTTAATTTTGTGTTTCTACTCTGAAGCGCAAAAATACTTTGGTATGGCTAAATTTCGCCAGAATAAAATCTATTCTATGTTCACGGCGAAAATTTCACAGTTCTCTTATTTACTCTCATTATTTGTTTTTAGGGTTGCAACATTTTAATACAAAAAGTCTGTTTTAAAGAATAGCGGCTGTTGGTTAAATTTTTTTTGTCAATGTCGCCAATGGCTAGTATATTTTATAGTGTTTCTACTCTAATATCATAAATATGAGATTATAGAGGAATACTATCACGGAATTATACCATTTTTGAGTTTCTGCAAGCAAATAAATATCACCCTAGTATGCTAATGTTTGGGTAAATTTACATTTGTATGTAGTTATTCAAGTAGTTGACATAAAGCAATAAAAAGGGTTATGTTATGCCTTCATTTTATAAGAATGTAAGAAATCTTTAATATCGAACATGTGTTTTTTTTTTGATAATTTTTCATTTGATTTATATAGAGTCGAACTCTTCAATGAAAGGGAATATTTTGGCCCCTTTTTAAAAAGGGACAAAAAAGACCCGTAATTTGAAGAGTTAGAGGGTTAAAATGTTCCACAGAAATGTTCCTCGTAGTGTTTTACATAAGTTTGCTGAACACATCCTATACCTAAAAGATTCCCATGGTTTCTTCCTAAAATCCACGTTTGTGGGACATTTGAGCGCCAATTCTGAATAAGTAGAAAATTAACCCTTAAACACATTTTAAGTTTTTACTTATTACTGGCATTGAATTTAAATTTGCAATGCTGATGTCTTAAAAGACTTATAGTAAAATTTCATGACAAATATTTTTGCGGCACATTTTAACCCTTTAACTCTTCAACTAACGGGTCGTTTTTGTCCGTTTTAAAAAGGGGCCAAAAAAGTCCCTTTAATTGAAGAGCTAGAAGGTTAAAATGTTCCACAAAAATATTCCTCGTAGTATTCTCTATAAATTCGCTGAACATACTCTATACCTAAAATGGAGGATTCACATGGTTTCCTATTTTAATCCTATTTAATTTTTTTTTGTTTTAAAAAAACGCTTAAAAGCGTTTAAAACGCATTTTTTATGAGAGGCATTTTTTGTTTATTTTATTAATGAATCGATTTAACCCAAATTTGGTACAAATATGGCTTGACCTTATATCAATTCACGTGATAAATTTCATGGCAATCGGATAATTTTTGCAGGTTTTATAAAGATTTTAAGATAAAGGATATATGGCAGGACCAAAAGTCCTTGCTTCGATTTTGATAAAAATTGACAAAAATGTTTCCAGTTTTATGTATATCTCAATGGATACGTTTTGTAATTTTACGTCCATTTATATAGCTACCCAGCGAAAAAAAGAGATGCCGAAGCAGTAGAAAAAGCACTACAATTGATGATCTAGATGTACTTCTTTTTTAACATAAACACTAATGATTTTAACATTGAGTTGTCATAGGAGAGGAGTACTCCGATTTTACTTATATACTTTTACCTCTAGTTGCCACATTTTTTATCCGATTTTCATAAGTAATACCTTTCTGGAAAGGTTGTAATGTTATATTGTTTACAACTTTATTAATTGTTTAAAAAAGCCACCTCAAGATGGCGCTAATCTAGATTTATTAGAAAATTGCAAAAAATTTAAATTTGGGAGCCTCGAAAATGATTTTTTTGATATGTCGTAGTGGAACTTTTTTCCCCATGCTAAAAGCTTTTGAAAAATCGAGTACGCAATATCAAAAAATTTTTATCCATACAATTTGACCCGCCCTAATATACATACATATTTTAAAAAATTTAAAAATTAAAAAAAATATTGAATTTAAACAAATTAATTACAAATATAAAAAAAAAATTAAAAAAAAAAATAAAAAAATATTGGTCCCGCCGGGAATGGAACCCAGGACCATCCGTTTGGAAATGCCAAATGATATCAAAATCACTCTTTACGATCACTTTTAGAGCAATTACTCTTTAGAAGCAATACTTAAGTGATTTTTTGGATATTGTTCAGAAGTATTTTTAAAAATTAAAAAAATATTGAATTTAAACAAATTAATTATAAATATTAAAAAAAAATTAATAGAATAAAAAAAAAAATTAAAAAAAAAATAAAAAAATATTGGTCCCGCCGGGAATCGAACCCGGGACCTTCTGTTTGGAAGTGCCAAATGATACCAAAATCACTTTTTACGATCACTTTTAGAGCAATTACTCTTTGGAAGCAATACTTAAGTGATTTTTTGGATGTGGATACTTGGGAAGCAATGAAAGAATTGATTTTTTGAAGTTGTTCAGAAGTAATTCTAAAAAAAATGTAAATAAAAATGTAATAACGGATACTTGGGAAGCAATGAAAGAAGTGATTTTTTGAAGTTGTTCAGAATAACTTCTAAAAAAGCAGTAAAAATACACTAACGGATACTTGTGAAGCATTAAAAAAAGTAGTTTGTAAAGCACTACTTGCTTTTTTGTGCTGGGTGGATTTAGGAAGTTCAAATTTGGTATGAAGGGTTCTCCTCTGTCGTAGATATTAACTAAAATGGCGTTTCAGGATACTGCTACAGGGACGGGCTTAAAGGAAAAAGTCTCCCTCTTAGGCGGCCTACCCAAACTGCTGGAACTAGGAATCTGAAATTCGATATGTAGGTTCCTCCTCCGGCGATAAGGGATTTTGGGAATTCTTACTGGTAGGGGCAAAAGGGGAAAAGTCACCTCCTTGACAGCCTACCCAAACGCCTTCGTCTAAAAAACTGAAATTTCAGACATATGTTTCCTGGAATATGTGCAAATCCACCGAAAAGGTGCCTTTTGAAACAGGAACATGAAGATAAAAAACTTCAAAAATCTGCCCCTTAAGGGCCTGCTCAGACACTAAAATGGGTAAACAAAATGGAATGGGAAACGAGTGGAATTGAAACATTAGGAAAATAAAACGAAATGGACTAAAACGGGGGACGAGGTGAACTGAAACACCAAACAATTGAACCGAAACGGAACGGGAAACGAAATGGAATGGGAAACGAAATGCAATAGAACGGGCAAAGAATGGTATGCAATGGAACACTAAGATTGGAAAATAAAATGGAACACAGCGAATGGAAATAAATGGAATGGAAAGTGAAACGATTGATATTGAATTTTGGAATTGAAGCACTAAGCAATGGGAATGAAGCGCAATAGAGGGGGAACGTAATGGAATGAGCGGTGAACGAGTGGAATTAAAACACTAAAATTGGGAACCGAAATTGAAAACAACGGGGAACAATTGGAATTGAAATACTACATAACTAGAACAAAATGGAATGGAATTTGAACAGCCGAAACCCCTGAAGTTTGGTTCATGAAATTTTGCTTGGGACTCTACGAGGGTAACTAGTGAAAGTTGTCTGTCAGCAGAAATATTTTCGGGCAATGATTTATTATAATTTTAAATGTGGGTTATCTAGACAAGAGTGCATAGACAAATTAAATTCAACTTTTGGTGATGAAGCTTTTTTTAAGGTTTCTATTTGTATAACATACATTTTATAATTCATCTTATACAAAATCACTACAAATATTAAAGATGTAGATACCACAAACGAAATTCTCATTGCCTGAGAATGCATTTCTCCATACCATAAAATTTAAAACTTAAACTTGGTGCGTCTCCAGTGACGTCTCTTGGCGTTTCCTGTACGCAAACGGATCCATTGAGGAACGTAGCGATTTTGTTTAATTTTTTTTTTGCAAATTTCTATTTAATGCTAAATGTTTTATGGGCGGCCATTTCGGAAGTTTTACGATCTTCAAAAAAAAAAAAAACAGGACACGCCACGAAATCGAACGAAAAGCTCCATCCCATCGCTGGTATAACAAATTTAAACGCGGATGTCCTTCTCTCCAGGAGAATGTCGTCCAAAATCAGTTGTTATATGAGAAAACAATGATGTTGTGCAAATACTGATAATGCGAGATGGTCATGTCACATACCCTGAGATCATGCGAGGTTCCAGCAATTAATATAAGGGGAAAAATCATACGCCTCAGTGGCCAACTCAATGCATTTGTCCACTGTGGCGTATGATTTTTCCCCTTATATTAATTGCTGGAACCGCGCATGCCTGAGATTGAGCCTTAGACATAAGTTCCACCAGCATAAATAAAATATTGCATCAAAATTTAGCCGTAAAAAAGATTTGTTGTCGTTGGATTCCTCATAACTTAACAACAGCCCAAAAAGATGCTCGTATCGATTAGTGCAGACAAATGATTCAACTTTGAAAGACGTGTATAAGATCGTTACAGGTGACGAATCATGGATCGATGCATACGAACCTGAAACTAAACAGCAGTCGACTCTATAGGTGTTTCATGATGAACAAAATCCAACAAAAGTTGTTCACTCTCGAAGTACTTCCAAAAAAATGGTCGCCTGTTTTTTTTTTTTTTTTTGAAACAACTGAACAGTTAATATTGAATGGTACCTCACCATTTTTTACCTCCACATAAATTGAAATTAAATGTACTTTAAGGTACGCTAATATATTTTAGTGGAATTTGGACAATGCTAGAAATTTGACTACAGCACTAGAATTTTATATAGGCAATTTGAAAATATAACAATTTTTTAAAAAAATTCAGAAATAATTCTAAATTTTTAATGTAAAATATAATTGATCTAAAAATCGGTAAAAAAAATTTATTTTATTATTTATAAAGTTTATAAGTTTAATCGTGTTACTCGGCTTCGTTTTAGAAAAAATATTCCTTTAAAATTTTCTAGCTCAAATATTTAATAAAAATTTAAAAAATTGTTCTATAATTCATTAGAACCACAGTACGTATAATCAATATGATAAATACAATATTGATTATACGTTCTGTAGCTCTAAATGATTACACAGTACA
This sequence comes from Leucophora obtusa, assembly GCA_949987735.1. Taxonomy (NCBI): domain Eukaryota; kingdom Metazoa; phylum Arthropoda; class Insecta; order Diptera; family Anthomyiidae; genus Leucophora; species Leucophora obtusa. The sequence goes on from OX465296.1 coordinate 194,230,230, forward strand.
ACACGAAAAAAATTACGGTGTTCTGACAGTGGATTCTGGTAGACGAGAAATAAAAAAGAAATATGTATATACGTGTGTCGAAGTTTTGAAAGATAACATCGGAATTGCCAGAAATAAGTTAAAACTTAAAATGTGTTTAAGGGTTAATCTCGTACATATTCAGAATTGGGGCACAAATTTCCAACAAACCTGGATTTTAGGGGGAAACCATATGAATCTTACATTTAAGGTATAGAATGTGTTCAGCAAACTTGTGTAAAACACTACGAAGAACATTTTTGTGGAATATTTGAACACTCTAACTCTTCAAATTACTGGTCTTTTTTATCCCTTTTTAAAAAGGGGCAAAAAAAAGTCCCTTTAATTAAAGAGTTAGAGGATTAAAATGTTCCACAAATATATTCCTCGTAGTGTTTTACATAAGTTCGCTGAACACATCTATTATCTAAAGTGAAAAATTCACATTGTTTACTATGCCGATTCACAATAAACATTTGAAAAATTGGGCAAACTTTAAGCCCTCCCAAAATAAAATTCCGCTGTGATCTTTCAAAATCCCGACACAAGTATACTTTTTTTGGTCTCCTCTACCAGAGTCCATTATCAGAACCCCGTAATTTTGGAAAAAGTTAGAAATTGCTGTAGGGTAGAGGGGGGATCCTTCGCCACTTTTTTTTCCAAGCACTGTCATTTCTTAACCCCTAATTATTTTTCAAAAATTACTTTCAAATTGAAGACCTACATATCTTGGCTTTAATTTCTATGATTTTTATTCTAATTATTTGCATATTTTCTATTACTTTTTTAATGATTTCCAAAGTAACCCAAATCGGCGTAACTGCCCCAAACCTGGGGGATATTCGCCAAAAGAGCTAGATAGAATTTCAACAAAAAATATTGTTAATACGGCAAAGTCAATGTTTTAGTGACTGAAATAAATAATTTAGAATAAGTTCTTTAAGATATATGTTTCTTTTTAATCAATAAATCTCCATTACATTAAAAAAAAAAATAAGTTAAAACTATAATATAATGATTGTTCAAAATTACAAAAAACTGAATAATTAATATACATTTAAGAATAAACACTATTATACTAATTTACTATTAAACATATTTTAAACATATAGCAAAGTCTTATAGAGCATTTTAGGCAGAGATACACCAACTCTTCGTAGCTCCAGGGGCCATCTGGTGATTGTACCCCAGAGACAGGCACTAACATAAAATTAATATTTTTTCACACTTTAAGCATTTACTAAAATCAAATTATTATTTTTTGGAAGCTTAGGATCATAGGTCTAACATAATGAAAAATTATTATTTTATCACACGATTTGAGGAATTTATTGCAAAATGTAGTTGCTTTCAATTATTTTTTTGGCACCCCAAAAAACACAAAAACACGTCTGTCTGCGACCACATGTGATATAAATTCGTCAAAGTGGATGTCAAGGAAAGGTAATCGAAAAATGCACAAAATATATTTTTTCCAATTTTTCATCTCCCTTAACATCGGAGAAAAATGGGATTAGTGTATGTGCCCCACTGGCGAAGGATCCCCCCTCTACCCTACAGTGTTATAGAACTAATATTTTAGTTTTTATTCAATATTTGAGATAGTCAACTTTCAAGGAATATTATCTACGTAACGAGGCCGGGTAATATGCTGAATTTTCTGAATAGATAGAAAGGCATCTGAACATTGTTTTATAAATAAAACAAAAAATGTTGACCGAATTTTATATAAATTGAGTTACCTATTACATTAAAGTTTCAGAACTAGGTTTTAGTCAAATTTCTAGTACTTTCATATTGATACTAATCGCTTAATCGATCAATGGGTGCTTAACCATTTACTTTGCAAACATTTTGAAAGAATTGAGAAAGTTGGTGCAATTTTTATTCCTAATATATATGTAGCATAATAAATAATGCAAGTTTGATATTGTTTCGATACACTTTTTTCCTATAGCGAGACAGTTGTTATAGAAAGCTATATATACAGAATATATTTTTCATATACATACAATAGCCACAATTATTTGTGTATGTATAGTATAACATATTCGTGTGTTGGTATGTCAAATTTAGTCATGTGTAAAGACATTCATGTGAACTTACATACAAATAAACAAAACAAAAAACGTTTTTATTAACCTTTTCTTCAATTACAATTAAATTGAATTTCCATTAAATTTAAACTTTTATTGAATCAAATTGAAATTTAACTATATATAGCAGCAGGTAAAGTACAATACACACACGTAAATAAAGGGTTTTGCCATAGGTACTTGACAACTTTGAATTTAATTTGTGAACGCACTATTTCACTGATCATCTAACTTTTACTTTCCTTTTTTTTCAGTAAACTCAACATTTTCATCATGGTAAAGTACACGAACGAACAACATACGATATGCAAATTATAAAAATGTAAAATTCGGGGTCGGTGAGCGCAACTTTAAGAGCGTTAACTCCAATTTTCGGTCGTTATTCTCGCCCTAGTAAACAAGCAATAACAAGTTTAGTGCAAAAATTTGAGTCTACATATTCATTGTGTGATGCTGCCGTGCCAGTGAGACAACGGGTTAGTCGAAGTGACGAAAATATCGCTGCCGTTCAGGCGTACGTAGCAAACGATCCAAATCAGTCGATTCCGCGGCATTCTCAAGAACTTTGCGTAAAGATCTTGATTTACATCCATACAAGATCAAGCTGACTCAAGAATTGAAGCCGATGGACCATTTGACGTGATAAGTTTTATTTAAAAAAAAAAGTTGTCAAGTCCTTATTGGAAAACCCTATACATACAAATACATATAAATGAGGAACGTGTATAAGTGTGATACTTTTTTATGTTCTCGTTAGATAAACACTGAGGATGCTAGTCCGGATGAGGAACGAATTGTTTCTGTAATACGTTGTGCGATTCCCAGAAAAATCCACCACAAACGGACTTGCAGGTAATTGACACAGTTTAACAAACACCAATGGTAAACTATACTAGTCCAGTGACAAGTCCTGTGTTAATCGGTCTCGCGACAGGTACTTTGAGCGCAATTGATCTATTCTTCCAAATTGATCTCTTCTTTCCGGTTGGGTTCAGAAAAGTATTTCTTCAGAAAGTACTGCCGTACCTAAACTAATATATATATATTTTAAATTTCGGATTGGGTTTGGTTAGGCCGGTAAGTGGAACCTCTTAAACCCTGCAAGTAAAAATATATTTTTTATATACTTACATAAACATATAAAATAATGTGATTAAGTTACAAAGATACAATTTCATCCGAAATTGAACGCAAAGAAAAAATATGGTTGGGATGACCATATTCGAAGAGCAGCATATATTTTTGGGTTTATGACTGCGAAAAGTTTCTGGCGAAAAAAACAAAAAGTGCCTCTTCATTGAATTAGCCAATTTTTTTTTTTACAATAATTTCAGATCTCTAGCCAAAGTGATATGGGCAAACCCTTAATAGGCAGATTTTTCCTTGTTTTATCACGCTGCTTGCGAAAAGTCCAAAAACATTTTATCAGTCAATTTATAAGTACTCTGATTAATATACATTTTACATTTAAGATTTCTAGTCAAAGGATTTTTTAGCAGGTCATCAGGGTGCAGACTTTCCCTTTTGTGGTAGGAATGTGCAAAAATCTTGTCTTAGCGGAGTCTGTCATTCAGCCAATCAGTCACATTATTATTTTATATAAAGATATTCTGGTTGTTTATCTAATTTATAAAGAATCTTGTTTATAATTAAGTTATTTTCCCTACAAATATTTACATTGGATAAATTTTCCTTTTTACAAAGACAACAAACTCTCAATATGTAGAATCTGTTCAATGTAAAATTTAATATACACTTGATTAGAGATTTTTAATTTTCTTTTGTTGTAAGTATGCTGTTGTAGCTATTTATCTGTCTGTTTGCTGTTTAATATGTTGCTTTAATAAATTATTATTAAGTCAACAACGACAGCAATAATAACCCAGCAAAATCTCAGTAATGGGTTGTCATTACTTTTATCAAAGAGTATACACTATATTTAGAAACTATGATGCTAACTGTTCTCTTGAAAATTATCGAACTCATACCAAGAGAAAAATTCACAAGAAAATCGATTTATAAATAAATAAAGCGACGGTTGAGAGAGGCAGAGATGAATAGATCTTCACTGCTATTCAGTGCTGCCAACCGATTTTGTTGAAAAATCGTAAATTTTAGGAGAACAAATCGTCAAAATCGCCATTTTAGGAATGACAAATCTTCAAAAAATCGTCAATCCAAAAATCCCTTATATATCAATAAAAAAGAATAATAAATAATAAGTTTACCAAAACCCCAGTTTTTATAATTTGACCTTTCGTAACACAGACCTACAAATAATATACACAGAAAAGAACCAGGGAAAACCTTAACTAACGGGAAAGGTATCCAAATTTAATAAAGTTCAGATATATGATAGGAAAAAATTTAAGAAATAAAAAGTTGAATCAAAAACTAACCCATTTTTCTATGAAAACATGTCTGAAATTCACGAAATTTTGATATGTTTATACACAGAGTTAAGGTACTCGAGAACACAAACATTAAAGACTCTTATTGTGAGTCCTGGGTTGCCACTTATTTGAAATGTTGAAGGAGGCTCTATGGAACGACAACGAATGTCGACACCCCCTATATAAAATTGAATAGACATAATTATGTGTACATTTGAGCTAAAACCAACAACAATTTCACATACAAATCTCCTATTCGAAAAAAATAATAACTGAATAAAAAAAATTTAAACTCTTCGGGTATATTTTGTATACTTATAGATACGTCTCCAAAAAAGCTTGCAATTGTTAACCAATTTGACTTTGAAATTATAAGAAATAAATTAAAAAACGGAAAATTGTGTCAGTTCTGACCTTACTTTTAACCCCTAAACATGAGATTGGGCGCGAAAAAATACGTGTACATTATTTTTTTCTTCTATATTACATAGCGTAAAAAATTATTTTGAATATTTTTATTTATGTAGTTTTTAATAAAAATGCAATTTTTTTAACAAAAAATCATGCCATTTTAAAAAATCGTCATTTTTCATATATGAAATTTTGAAAAATCGTCAATCGTCATTTGCCCAAATTTTGCTTCAAAAATCGTCAAAATGGAGACAAATCGTCAAAGTTGGCAGCGCTGCTGCTATTGTATAAATAAAAAAGTGCTAGTATGTGCTTCATTGTACCCGAAAAAAAAACGATTAAAACCACATTGTTAAACTCGACAACAGATAAAAACATAAGCGAACGCGAGTATGAAAACGAATGTGTGTTAGTTTCGTATATGATCATTCGCTAGAGTGGTGCCACACCTTTTTGGTTAAAAATCGTCAAAAATTTAAAAATAAATCGTCACATACATACCCCTCATTCATCTTAATCGTCAGAAATTTTATTAACCCTACACTAATAAAAAACGAGTAAAAAGGTTAAAGTCGGGCATGCCGACTATACAATACCCTACACCACTCTGGTGTATTGTTTGGATCCGAAATTCGAATGGGTTAAAATGGGGCTTGTGTCAAAATTTTCAATAATGTGAGTCAGCGCACCAAATTTTCTTAAAATATCTTTATATTTGCGACCTGCAGTTTGTAACCAAGCCAATTTTGGGGGGACCCTTATATGGGCACTAGGTCTAAACATGGACCGATGTTCACCAAAATCAACAGGCTGCGTTACTGGGCCAATATAGGTCTGTGTACCAAATTTCATCAAAATATCTTAATATTTACGACCTGCAGCGTATAAACAGTATAATTTTGGTAGGACCCTTATATGGGCACTAGGTCTAAACATGGACCGATGTTCACCAAAATCAATAGGCTGCGTTATTGGGCTAACATAGGTCTGTGTACCAAATTTCGTCAAAATATCTTAATATTTACGACCTGCAGCGTATAAACAATATAATTTTGGTAGGACCCTTATATGGGCACTAGGTCTAAACATGGACCGATGTTCAAAAAAATCAAACTTGTTCGTCCTTGGGCCAACATAGGTCTGCGTACCAAATTTCATCAAAATATCTTAATAGCTGCGACCTGTAGAGTGCGCACAAGATTGCATGGACAGACAGACGGACGGACGGACGGACGGACAGACGGACATCGTTAAATCGAAATAAAAAAAAATTCTGAACCGATCGGTATACTATAAGGTGGGTCTACGACCAATATTTTTTGGTGTTACAAACATCAGCACAAACTTATAATACCCTGACCACATAGTGGTGTAGGGTATAAAAAGTCCGTACAAATAGATCAGAATTATGCTGGCGCAAATCTATGTAATATTTCCTGTTATTTTAGCAGAATTTTGACCTAATTGTACGGACTTTTTTTTAGAGAAAATAACAGAAAAATTAGTTCAATTTAATTAGAACGCGTTTAACAGACTTGTGTACTAACTTTTTTTATGAGTGTAGAAGTGCATTGTTAGTCGATTCGACTAACATCAACCGTGCTTTTCAAACAGCGATAAAAATAGCGATGCCTTCTAGGGTTAAAAATCGTCAAGAAATCGACATCAGTCAAGTATAATAAAAATTCTAGTTTCATCTATTTTTTTATTCGAAATTCAATTCATTTTCACTGCTTGCCTATATTACCGTTCTTAAGATAATTCACATTTTATACATAAATCCGAATTTTATATAAATGGACATTTATTTTTACTTCATCTGTAAAAAGGTGGCATTTATGCTCCGATTAGTTACAGATAAAACACTTTATCATACCGATACCAGTTTTTTAAAACAATAGTTTTCGAACAAACCGAAGACCGGTTTTCTGAAATGGTCGGTTCTTTTGAACACTCTAATTGCCAATCAAGTATCCTTGAACACCTACCGACATGATTACACTCAAATGAAAGGTAAATTTATGTAGATTAATGATTTTAAAAGAAACATTATGATTTTATGGTCCAAATTTAAAACTTTACTAAAAACGGCTAAAAAAAATGGGGTATTGAACCCAAATTTTGTAACAGCGATTGGTCAAAAACCATCCATTGAAAAAATCTTTTCTTGCCAGATTCGCAATCAATGTACAATAGTTTATTAGAAAATATGCGTTGCAAGAGGAGATTCTTTAAAAACTTAAAATTTGTTGAATAGTGTTATTTGTTAATGAAAGTTTTTGCTGGGAAAGTCGAACGAAAATTAAATACAAAAGAATATTTTTCCATCGTTTTGGTCATCAATATATAAACATTTTTTAATTTTGTTCAGTACATTAAGAAATCATAATGCAAATTAATAAAAGAAAAGTTTGATTGCATTTAACTTTTAATGCTAACGAAAGCTTTAAAAAATTTGTGATCCAAATCAAAAATGGTTCAATTCTAACAAATTTTTGAAAAGGTCATTTATGGGAGTAAATATATTGAATCAATATATGGGTGAAAAAAATTTGATAAATTTTTGGGCCAAATTTGTGAGAAGCAAAAAGTGTTAATATTTCGGTTTTTTCTTAATGGAATCAGTAAGTTTATTCATTATAAACCTAATTGCAAAAAATCTCTTCTACAAGTTGTCGCAATAACTTTTTTTGCACAATTTTAATTTTTTTTGTTGTAACGGAGTTTACATTTCTGCAAGCAAAAGATATAACAAAAAAAATTGCGTACGAATTTTCTTCAATTTATTAGTTTTTCGTATTTGGGTTTTTAACTTGCTTTCCAATGATATATAATTTGTGTTTATCAAATTGGCGGTTTCGCGAATAAAAATACAATTCATTCCGCGAAAAATTTTTTTATTTTTTTTTTAATTTTGTATTTTTGGTCCTTTTAAATGCTTTTCAAAAATATAAAATTTTTTAAAATCCAAACAGCGGTTGCGCAGTTACAAAATAATATATTAAAAACATAACATTTCCCGATCAAAAAATTCTTAAATTGTGTGAAACAAATTTAATTTGTAAAACTAATGTCAGTAATGACTCGAAAAATCGATTCAAAACCAATGAAATGCAAAATCAATCGTTTTTCGTTCCAGCAGCTTAGGGTAAAAAACTGATAACTTTTTTTGATTTTAAGCAAAATTATTAGTTGAATCGTCTTTTGACGCATAAATATTAGTTGAATCACCTCTGTTTATGGTTATTTTAAAATATTTTAAACATTTATCTACATTTATTTGAATGAAATCTGATGCAAACAATTGTAGTTACGGAGTTTACAGTTACAGAGTTTACATTTGGTTACTTTTTTCGTTTTCTTTCAGAAACGCTTTGTCAGAATTTTTTTTCCGAAACAAAATCGCATGATGCCTACAAGGTGAATCCAAATATGACATTGTTTTTCTTACTCGTTAAATAGTTTGGTGTAAAAATTAGGAACGGAGTTTACAACATTTTTTCAAATCTTATTAAAGACATCCTTTTTCATCTCGGGAATGTTACATGCTGCAGAAAAGCTTCAAGTCTGTTATGCTGGATGATTACTTACAGTCCAACCATCATTTGAGTATAAATAATATTATACTTTTCGAAATATAAATAATAGATAACTCCAAAATTCTGGTATATGCATTTTTATCAAAAATTATGACGAAAAATCGTTACAGAGTTGAAGTCGTGATAGCTAAGATATACGAAAAAGTTTGTAAAATGTATTAATTTTTATTAAAAACGGCACTTTTCCTCTTCATAAGAATTCTTACAGTTAGTGTTTAGCTTTATTAGTTATTAAAATATAAGCTATTAAAGTTAAAAAACCTTATGAGTTACTTGTTACGGAGTTTACATTTTGCCTATAAAATTGGTCACAAATTTTATGTATTAACCAAAAATTGGTCAGATTGTTATAAATTTTGTAAAACAGGTGACAATGCGCTGATATATATAGAAATATGTAACTCAAATGTAATCCATGCATTAGAAATTCGGTGGTTACACGGTTTTTATCACATTTTTTGATTTCACCCATATATATATTTATATATATTGTTTCGGATTTTTGGTTTTGAAAAATTTATAACTTTTTTCTTCAATTATAGAAATTTCTATAAAATTATGTAGATTTAACTTAAGATTAATATGTTTGTTAAATTTTTTTGTTATACAATTTTTAACTTCTAATGAATTTTTTATAATAATTTTAGAATTATTTAAAGTAATTCATACAAAATATCCATTCAAACAAAGCATTCATGCTTGTTCTTTTTTTTTAAATTATAAATAAATACAAAAAATCTTTCTTTTGTTTTCATTTATTTTTACTGGCAGACAAGGTTAAATGTATAAAACTTGAATTGAAATAAAATAAATAGAATCAACTCAATACATTTTTTCCCATAAAATGAACTTGAATTAACTCATGTTGTGTCAATGAATAAAGTTGTATATTTGCAGGAGTATTGCTAACAATGAATAAAAAAATAAAAAAAATCATAATTGAATGAAAGCTGAATGAATACGGTTTATTTACCAGAGATATTAAAGCATTTAAAAAAAGATAATTTTCTATATCAATATGTACAGAATTAATTGCAATTTCATGGCTAATATTGCATCTACACTAAAGGAAAAAAGTCTGTAAAATGTTTTGTTAAAACTACAAAAAAATTAGTTAAAAATGAACTTGCAGAAAAAACTGCTGAAATTAGCAGATTATTTTTGCTATATATTAGTAAGAGAGGGAACAGCAAAAATAAAACTGTTATAAGTACAGAATTTTAAATATATTTGGGTTAAATTTTAGTTAATAGAAAGTAACAACTTTACCTGCTAAAAACAGCATAACATTTTGCTAATTATTTAGTAGGTTAAAAAATCACAAAAAAATTTAAATTTCATAGTTTTTTTTTTGGTTTTTTTAATACAAACAAATATTGAGCTGTCCGAAATCAGCAGTTTACTATTTTTTTAGCAAATATTTCTTGTGATTTTAACAGAATAGACTGCTATTTATATTCAACTAAATTTAACTTAAAAATAACAAAAATATTGTACATAGAACAGTTTATTTTTGCTACTTTTATTCTGATGATATTTAGTAAAATTTTCTACAGATTTTACAGTATTAATCAATATTTTCAATTAACTAAAAGTTGACTAAAATATAACTAAAATTCTGTAAATTTAACAGTTTTATTTTTGCTGTCCTTAGTTTGCTAGTATTAACAAAAAAAAAAATCTTCAAGGTAATTTTTAGCTAATTTAAGGACTTTATCTTATTTACAGAGAAAAATAAATCTAATACAAAGGCGGCTAATTACTTAAACAAGCACTAAACATTTCGACTAATGCATATTTTATTCTAGTCTATTAAAATTTAATGAAATAATTACTCGAGGTACAAATTTGATTGAGTTGGTATGGTTTCTTCCAAATGTAAACTTTCTAATTTTTTGCAAGTTTTTTGTAAATACAAATTGTTTGCTGGGTATATGATATACCCATTTTTTATGATATTTGCAATCATAAATGTAAAAATCTTGTTACGAATTTTAGGAGAACAATATCCCGAAGAACGGGATTTACTAAATCTGTCAATCTGGCAACACTACACTTAAGCATAGTGAAAGTGGTTGGTGTCTCGGCTATGAATACTCTGGGTGCCTCTAGAACCTTCTAGTTTATTCTGTAAACACAGCTAATAATCTGCGTGTCTCTAGAACCTTCGAGCTCTTTCTACAACCACATCTAACAATCTAGGTATCTATGGAGCTTTCGGGTTCGTTCTACAATCACAGACATTACATTATGAAAGGGTTGCTGCTTAGGTTTGGAAAGTCAGCCGTGCATTAGCATTAGTGGAGTTAACTTGTGCTAAGTTATTGGAATCGCGCAGTATCGTTTGTACAGTTCAGTTAAGCTCTAGTAAATCATTGTAAAATTGTTTTTAAACCAGGTTTATTTAAAGGAAATAAACGTACGTTTTTCAAGGTAAAGGCTTCAGTAGTCTAATCTTAAAGTAAGAAAACGTATCTGTAATCAATTCAATGTGTTAAAATAATATAGAAAATATTTTTGCCTTTTTTCTATGCATTGAAATTGTTGTCAAATAAAATCGTAAACAAGTTCTATTTGAAATAGAAATTTTCTATTTTATTACTTGACATTTAATTCTATGCACAAGAAAAAGATAAAAAACAATATTTTTTTTATTTTTATACTCTTTTTATTCATTACACTATACGACAGTCAAAATCGGGATGGGATGAAACCAACAGGAAATGTTATATCGGTCAAAAACAAGTTATACGTGTCCCGGCGTTTCGCTATCTCATAGTGTTCCTTTAATCTGTTCATATAACGTTTTTCTATATACTCAACAGTTTTGCCGGTAAAAATAAATGTATGAAGAAAAAAAATATTTTTTGCCTAAAATATTAAATTTTTTTATTTTTTAAATTCATAAAAAATCCAAAACGGAAAAAAGGCAAGTTGTATTACTTTCACGCAAAGTCACATAACCTGTAAACAAAATGAGACATAGATCATGAAAATCGATGGACGCGTTTCGCTTTTATTCACAATTAAGTGAAGGTATCTCATTTTGACAAGAATATTGATTTTATGTTTCAATGAGTTTGGATAATATTTATTATATATTATTTATTATAACACGTAAAACTAAAAATTATTACAGGTAATTATTAGGTTATTACATAGATACATAGGTTATAAAAATCGATGAAGGCAAAACTTATTTTCGTTTGTTTGCGCCCTTTACTTTCTTGCGTGGTGGTTCGCCCACTTGTTCAGAGTCTGTATCGGATGAGGATCTGTCTTCATCTGGAAAAAATCAATTGTTTTTAATCAGTCAGTTAACTTAATTTTTGTGACTTACCCTCGGAGGAAACTCCCATTGTATATTCTTCTTCTTCATCTTCATTGTCAGGATCGTACGTGTTTTGCGACCACCAACAAATTTCAGCCAGCAGCGAATCGAGCCTTTTGCCTTTATATCGCGTTTCCATTGGCATTGCCACTTGATGGAAGCGCTCGCCATGTTCATCCGACTCTGAGGCTAGCTGCTTGCTGAAGTATTCGAGATGGTGATGCAAGAAGTGAATTTTGAGGGACATATTCACTCCAATTTTCTGGAAGTAGTGCAACATCTTGGTCACAAGAGCGGGGTAATTGTGTGCTTGCGTACTTCCCAAAAAATATCGTATGACTTTCTTCACTGCCCTCCACGCAAAGTAATCATTACCATCTAAAGCACCTTTAAATTCCTTTGATTTCATGAGCTTTCGTATATTCGGCCCATTCAGAACACCTTCCTTCAATTTTGCTTCGCTGATTCGTGGGTAAATATTATTCAAACAATCAAGAATTTTCGGTTGCTTCACAATGGCCTTGATGAAATTTTTTACGATTCCCAGTTTGATATGGAGAGGGGGCATGAGGACGTTCTCCATTGGCACCAGTGGACCATTTACGCAGTTGTGTCCTTTTTCCGTTGGATCTCGAGGAAGCCAGTCATGCGTTTCGTATTAGTTTCCTTTAAATCGGGTATCCCAAAGACACAAGAAACACATGTTTTTCGTATAGCCTCCTTGGAGACCTCTTAGCATCGCCACAACTTTCAGATCACAACTGATCCGCCACATGTGATCAGTGTAGCAAACTTTGTCCAAAATTATTTTCATCGAATCGTATGTTTTGCTCATGTCTGTGCTGTAGCCAATGGGAATGCTTGGTTTTTTATTATATTTATGTAGCAAAACGACTTTCAGGCTTGATTTCGAAGAATCGATTAACATTCGCCAATCAGCTGCGACATAATTAATGGCCATCGCCTCCATCAGTCCCTTTATATCGTGGCAGTAAACAAATGTGTTCCCTTCGTTGAGTGTGTAGTACCGTTGGAATAGCCATTGTCGTCTTCGATATCCGGTGACTTTGACATTAGGCTCCAAATTGTTGCCTTCTTTCAAAGGCTGGGCAAGTTTTTCTGCTTCACGTTGAGAAAGGTTTAATTCTGCAACAATCTTGTCCATTCTTGCTTGTGATATTGGAATTATTTTGTTCGATGGGCCGGCTTCTGGTGTTGGTTTATAGGTGAAATCCGATTGATCCATTGTTTCAATAGAAAAAGAAGTCCTCTGTCAGGACTTGGAATCGGTGGAATTGGTATTTCATCCGAATGCGGTAGAGGTATTTGTGCACTTCTAACAGATATGTAACCTCTTCGTTTAAGGCCTTTACGATTTACTCCACATATTTTGTTTGCGCAAGCGTAACAGTTAACGGAATTGTGCTCTCCTGGATCAGTCCAAATCATTGGTACACCAAACGAAAGTGAACTGCGTTTCCCTTGGATCCACATGTTAAGAGCATTGTAGCACGTTTTACAAGTTTTGTCTGGGGCCCACGAAACGCCGCGAATTATTTCGGAATCAAAATAAAGTTTAAAAGCACGCTCCACTTGCTCAGTGAGTAATGCAGTATTTGTTGAAAAAGCTCTTTTGCCACAAACGTAACAAAATAAATTGATATTTTCTGGACAATTTGCACTCATTTCGGTTTTATACTTTTATTACTTTTTCGTCACTTTAAAAAAATCGTACTTTACGTGTTCGGAGACACTTGTTAAATGACAAAAATCGATCAATGAACACCTATAAAACTACGTAAGTTTCAATATTTTACTGAGAGGTACTTATGAATTGGCGCATCTTTTAAGGCTATATACCTGATTCGTGTGCGTTTTAAATTTTTCGAAACGTTCTAAAACATGACCACTCATAAATGTGGGTGCAATTTGTGTAACAAAATCATGCAGGTAGCCAACGGAAAAAACCCAAATAATTAAAAAAGTGCACTTTCCTTTTTTCCTTTTAATTGTCCACGCACATATATGACCGTTTTCTAGTTTGTTACCGCTACCATAAAAATCAAATAACCTTTTGTTTATTACTTTTTTTTAATATTTTAGGCAAAAAATATTTTTTTCTTCATACATTTATTTTTACCGGCAAAACTGTTGAGTATATAGAAAAACGTTATATGAACAGATTAAAGGAATTGTAATTTTTAATTTTTTTAAAATTGTTTGAGCAAAATCGGACTAGTGGTTCTCGAGTTATGTCAAAAAAAAGACCACCAAAGGTGACAATTTCCCCTATATGGTAGTTACTTACTTCAAATCGATATATCTCGATTCCTAGACTTGACCCAGCGAAACGCCGGGACACGTATAACTTCTTTTTTTACCGATATAACTTTCCCCGTTAGTTTGAACCCTTCCCGATCACTGACCCCTACCATTTGTCTCACAGTGTTATAAGAGTGCTACGTTACTTTTTTTTACGATATTTCCAAACTAATTTGGGCTTAAAATGTAACAATTGGTTTCAGTATTGAGATTGGTTATTTTGATTGCAATAGAAAAGAACCCGGTTTATCTAAAGGAAATAAACCAACGTTTTTAAAAGATAAAAACGTAACAATATATAATACTCTTCGACTATGGTCATCCAACCATGCTTTTTCTTTGCATAAACGAAACTCTATTTCAACAATTGAAAGGATAAAAATAGGAGAAAATATTATTATTTATATTTAAAAAATTTTTTTTTACAGTCGCCACCGGTTTTCGAATTTGCAATCTCAAGATTCCTATTAACTATTCTTTGATAGGAATGTTGACTGACATAAAAACACCACTTTGTCAATGCGAGATATTCTGTCTTATTTTCTTCAATAAAAATTCAAAAGTTGCACTGAAATCCAATATTTTATCAGTATTTTTTATAGAAGTGCATAAAAAGCTAATTTCCATAATTTTTATTCATTTATTTTTTAAAATTAAAAATATATTGGCCCTTACTGTAGAATAGTATTTTAAATTTAAATTCGACTTTAGTTTTAAACATACGGTTTTATTCATTTTGTTTATGAAAACCCTACAAAAATATTTATATTTAAAAAAATTTTGATTGGTAGCCATAAACATTCAATATTATTGATCAATGTTATTAAAGTCCGCCAATCAGAAAAAAGTATTTAAAAATAAAATGCTCTGATTTGTTGATTTTTGAAAAATTTATCAATAATATTGAACATGTATTTCTGCCTTATAGGCAAACATACTTGTGCAATATTATTGATCAATGTTTTTAAAATCAACCAATCAGAACAAAGTATTTAAAAATAAAATTTTCTGATTGGTTGATTTTTGAAAAATTACGCAATAATATTGAACGTTCAATATTATTGATACATTTTTTACAAATCAACCAATCAGAACATTTTATTTTTAAATACTTTGTTCTTATTGATTGATTTTGAAAACATTGATCAATAATATTGCCTTTAAAGTGCACCATACATTTTAAATTTTTTGATAAATTTTTGATTGTTTACAAATTAATTGAAGGTCTGTATTCAATGTTTATCAATTAAATTGAAAAATGCAAAATGTTTTGGATTTTTGTTTTTCAATTTCATGTTATTGAAAAAATATGTGGCCAATATTGAAATGTTAGTTTTTTAAATTTTTTTTTGTTGTTGAAAAATAAATAAAAAAGCATATAAGCTATTGCAAAATAAAAAATAATCACTTTAAACGTGGTTTTTGCGATTTTTTATAGCATAGAAAATATTGATCAATTTAATTTTAACTTATATTTTTCTAATAACATTGAAAGTGTGTGGTAAAAGATCAATAAAATTTGAATAATTTATATTGACCGTATGTGCTCGGCTTAAAAAAACAAATCAAGTCACATCACACTTTGGCCAACAATTTTAATTAAAGTCGACTTTAACTAAATTATACATTATAAATCATAAATTTCGACAGCAAGGGCCATTTAATTTTAATAAAATAATTATAAATACTAAAAAAAAAAAATAAAATAAAATTTCGCCATTATACGAACCCGCAATCATCTGTTTAGAAATAAACTGTATTCCAATCACTTCATAGAAAGACTTTTATGGTAGAATGCTTTAGAAGCAATAATTATGTAATTTTTTGGAAGTTGTTTAGAATTATTTCTAAAAAAGTAATAAAAACACACTATCGGATACTTTGAAAGCAATGGAAAAGGTGGCTTGTAAAGCATGACTTGCAATTTTTTTGCTGGGTAATATGAAAGTTATTGTGTTTAAAAAAATAAATATTGAAATTCCATTTATAATAAATTGTGTGATTACAATAGTTGTCTTGAGGTTTTTCAAAAGTGTCTATTGATATTCCTTAATTAAAATTAGAAACTTTGTAAAAATACAATAACGAATTCTTAAAACAGTTTGTATTTAAGATATTCTAATGAATTGAAATGTTAATTTGTATAACAAAAACATAGACTTCAATTTAAAATTATTCTATTTGTATTTTAAATGCATTCAGCTGCAATTCAAAAATTTCTGTTTGTATTCCAGGAATTTTACAACTGTGTTCTAAAATTTAAAAAGCATTCCAAAAAAATCAAGAAACCAAAGATTTTGCAGTTTATTCAGCTAGAAACTTTACAGAAAAACCACTCGCAAGGAAGGTATCTTATGCTATAATCTTCAAAATTGATGAAATTCGGATACGATGTAGGGAAAAATAAATAATTTTAAGGTTGGGGTCTGGAGAGAGATTTATGGATGAGCAAAATAATAAAACTGGTTATTCCTAGATTTAAATTCTCTATCATATATCCAAATTTCATAAAAATCGGAGATTATCACACGAGATAATTTCCTTGTCAGTATTTTGCTTACAATATTGTTTAGACAGACAGACAGACAGACAGACAAATAAAAAGTATAGCGAAACAAGGGGTTATTTATGAAAGACAAATTAATGAAATTTAAATACAGAAGGTAATTTCTGATATACAATAAAAAGATTTTGAAAAACAAATTGGTATTTCTAAACTATAAATAGAAAGTTTTTAAAAACAGTAAGTAAAAGGGTTTATAATTTTTAAAATATAAACTTAAGCTTTTAGGGGCATTCAAAATTGTGGAGTGACTGTACTCTGCAGCACATATTTCATCAAATTTAAGAAATTTCTAATTTACTTTGTGAAGAAAACTTTATTAGTCTAATGAAAAATTTTACTAAACCCAGTCCAGCATTGCCTTCACTAAGGTATAGATAGGATAGTCTCTCGAATGCCTTCATGGAAGTATTTAGTAAAAACTTGCCAATCTATCCATGTAAATATGTAGGATATCAACATGTTAATTTTGTCTGAAGTGAAATAATCTCAATATACAAACAATGTACAATTAAGTGCAGCATTAAAGTTTAATCACAACTGGGTCGATTGTCGACCGACGACACCAAAAGTCGTCGCGATTAATTTAAATTCAGCGACAATCGACCGTCGACATTTTTTGACGTTTAGAAATAAAGGAAAGCAAAATTAGAATATGGTTGTATTTGTTTCGCCACAATTCTTCACCAATTCAATTGGTTTTTCATTAATTCTTTTTGTTTTACATTTTGTTGTATTTAATTTTGCTTTTCTACGGTAAATTACGTAATTTTATTTTGAATTATATTTCTTCTGTAAAAAAAATAAAATTTTTGTTAACAAAGTACGAATTTTTGCAGCTCTAAAACGAATTTTTACAACTCTGTTCTGAAAGGCAACCCTTATTTAGATAAAAATATGGCAGCAATTTAACAAATATTTTAAGTGTGTATTAGTGTGTCGTCAAGAAAATAGAATATATTCTATTACGGCGACAAATCGCCGGACGACATGGCGACATTTTGCTCCCAATACAAAATATATGAAAAAGCAATTCTCGCTGTCGTTGTCGACCTAGTTGTGATTAATCTCCTATGGTGTTAGCACTCATACACTCACCCATAAACCACTACGCATGCAAACGAAACGTTTGTAGTTGTTTGCCACAACAACATAAAAACAAAAATATCCACCCACTTCTATACATATTAGAACAACAAATTGAGGGATAGTAATTCATGCCACTGCCAATAAAATCTACAACTTAATTAAGTTGTTTGTTATTATTTCACTTTTGGATATTTGTTTCATTGGTTAGTGTTAATATTATTACAATATGGTGGATCATTACACTCATACAAATTAACTTTTATAAATAGCAGAAAAAGCTGTTAAAAATTAGTTAAAAATAACTTGTCAGAAAAAAACTGCTGTAATTATCAGATTTTGTTAACTACGAGTAGGATAAGAATAGCAATTTTTTTTTTAAATTTACAAAATTTGAGTTAACTTTTAATTGATTGAAAATGACAAATTATCTTGTTAAAATTTGCAAAAGATTTTGCTGAATGTTAGTATACTAAATATAGCAAAAATAAAATCTTATACCTACAAAATGTTTGTTATATTTAAGTTAAATTTAGTACAATGAAAATAAAAGTCAAACATGCGAAAATCAACAGAAATACTTGCTTAAAAAATAGTAGACGGCTGATTTCAGAAGCCTAGATTTTTATTCGCATTAAAAAAAAATCGGGAAAACAACTTTGGAAATTTTAAAATTTTTATGATTTTTAGCAAAAAAAATTCATACCAGCAGCTGTAATAGCCCGGCAAAAAAAGCGATGCTGAAGCAGTAGAAAAGCACTACAATTGGTGATATAGATGTACTTCTTTTTAAACATAAACGCTAATGATTTTAACATTGAGTTGTCATAGGAGAGAAGTATTTCCACTTCAACATTTTGCCAGTACTTTTTGAACAAGTGCAAAGGAAGTTCTTTCTAACCAATTAAAAGTTAAAAAAAATTATATTTTTTTTAATTTACAAAAGTTTTTTTATTGCTGCCACCGGGTATCGAACTTGCGACCTCATAACTGCTAGTCTAGCTCTATACCGCTGAGCTATTCTTTGATATGAAAGTTGACTGGCATAAAATATTCGTTCCTCTAGGAATCGAACCTAAGAAATAATTTTTAGTTTTAATTTTATGTATTTTTAAAAATTGAAAAATTAAAAAATTTTGAATATAAGCAAATTAATTATAAAAATTAAAAAAAAATAAAAAAATTAAAAAAAAATATTGGTTCCTCCAGGAATCGAAATACCAAATGATACGAAAATCACTTTTTATGATCACTTTTAGAGCAGTTATGCTTTTTTGGATGTTGTTTAGAGGTAATTTTAAAAAAGCTGTAAAAATTTACTAACGGACACTTTGGAAGCAATGAAAGAACTTATTTTTTGAAGTTGTGCAGAATTACTTCTAAAAAAGCAGCAAATACACTAACCGATACTTGTGAAGCAGTGAAAGAAGTAGTTTGTATAGCATTACTTCCAATTTTTTTTTGCTGTGAAGTTAAGTTTTTATTTTCTATTTACCAAAAGTAAACCAAAATTTGGTATAATTAATAAGGGTTTTCACAAGGGGTGTACTATTTGTTGTATCGTTGTATCGTCCTAACAAAAAACAGAGTTGTTAAAAATTAAATTGAAAAAATACAACATTTGAGAATAGCACGATACAACATTTTTACGTATGTTTAGTGTCCTATGTTTGAGTGTGCTAACAGATAAAAAACTGAATAGAAAATCGTTGTTAAACACAAATAAAAATTTTAACAACTCTGTTTTTTGTTAGGACGATACAACGATAGAACAGATAGCACACCCCTTATGAACAACCTAAATAGTTTTATTTTGTTGTTCTTATCTTGCTAATATTGAGCAAGAATAATCTGCTAATTTCAGCAGTTTTTTATGCAAGGTCATTTTGAACTTATTTTAATTAATTTTAACTAAAATTTTACAGATATTTTTCTATTAGTGTAAGCATAAAAGTTGAACTATTGAGTAACACATTGTTTCGTTTTTATGAGGCTTTATAAAAAAAAATATTTGCTTTTATTTTTTTTATTAAAAAAAAAAACATGGCCGAAATTATCCAGTTACTGTGAGCCTTACAGAATGTGAGTAAAAACAGAATTAAAGTTAAAACTAAAAGCGAAAAAAATCTCATACATTTTGTATGAAACGCAAACTTCGTCGGGCTACTGAATAAATCTCACCATTATAGAATCTGTTCTATGTTCATGACGAAGATTCTATAGCTCTTCCCTTCTACTCTCATTTTTTTATATTTACGATTACAATATTTTAACAAAAAGGTATATTTCAAATTACAGCGGCTGTTTTCTAGTGTGTTTCTTTTAACAGAAAATTATAAATAAAAAACGGACAGAAACTACCTGATTTTAAGACATTTGCATAATGTATATTATTCTGTGAAAAAAAAAAACTAAAAACAATGACAGGTACCATGTTGTATTAACAGTATCAGTATCATTTAGCTTAATTATAATTAATCGCCAATTGCTGGTATCTATTATCTTTTATTGTGTTTCAACTCTATAGTGTGGGTTTTTTCAAAGAGTATACATAATAAAGAGATTGGGGGACTCTCTATCACTGAGAAAGCATTTGTTCTATTATGTGCCTTGGAACAGGAATATACTCAAACCAATATCACCCAGCAAACATGGCAATACGAAGAAGATTCTCCGAACATATCGCCAGGAAGAAAACATTTATTGCCGGCAATATCTATTTCGTATTTTCTCCGTCGGAAACAACTGTTACACTAAAACAATACTTCCAGGCAATATGAAAGCAATAACTCATATGGAAATTAAAAAGGATATCGCTAAATAAACTCCCGGTACAATAAAAAAACGATTTAATTTTTTCATTATTAAATTTAAGCCTGAAAAACAATATCTGCACCCGAGTAAAAAAAATTATATATAATCATATGTGGCATATATTACAATATATAATTAGACATGTGGTTATGTATATCCATATATAATTATATATGACGTTTTTTCCGAAAAATTTTCCTTATATTATGCCATATATAATTTCATCTAATTAGATATCGGCCTTCATAATATTAGATATGGCATATATAATTATATATTACACAACATGATTGATCTTATTGCATATATAGTTATATATAGAACTATATCTTAATATATATACATTTTAGCAATATATAATTATATATGGTATCATTTAAACAATATATAATTATATATGGTGACAGTTAAACTAGATATTATCATATATGGTGCCATTTAAACAATATATGGTCATATATGGTACCTCATAAACAAAATCTTTAATTCAGTTCCAGATATGATAATATATGGTACTATATATAGTGCGATATATATTTATATATGGTGTTATTTAAGCTATATATTATCATATATGGTGCCATTCAAACCATATATTATCATATATGGTACCATTTAAACCATATATTATCATATATGGTGCAATTTCAACAATATATGCCCATATATGGTACCTCATGAACAATATTTTTAATACAGTTCCACATATGATAATATATGCTACCATATATAGTGCCATATATATTTATATATGGTGTTATTTAAGCAATATATTACATATATGGTGCCATTTAAACCATATATTATCTTATATGGTGCCATTTCAACAATATATGCTCATATACCTCATGAACAACATTTTTAATACAGTTCCAGATATGATAATATATGCTACTATATAGTGCCATATATGTTTATATATGCTGTTATTTAAGATACATATTAACATATTTGGTGCCATTTAAACCATATATTGTCATATATGGTGCCATTTCAACAATATATGCTCATATATGGTACCTGATGAACGACATTTTTAATACAGATGCAGATATGATAATATATGCTACCATATATAGTACCATATACTTTGATATATCGTATCATTTAAACAATCCGAGGAAAAATAGTTACATATAGTCATATATGTGATTAAGTTATATCTGTATAAATATACAGCTTCATCCGAAGAATGGCCCGATATATTTTTATCAATTGTTTATCAATTTTTATCTAAATGTATCAGTTTAGATATGACCTGATTAAATTATGTGTTAATCAGATGAAATTGTATCAGATTTTTGACCTGATACAATTTTATCGGTTTGATCGTAATTGGTTCAATTTTATATAAATAAAATATAATTGTATCCGACATTTACCTTATACAATTGTATCAAAGTTTTAAACTGATATAAGGTCAAAATTGGGATATAACTATATAATTTTGTATACAAATATATCTATTTGGACCTAAACTGATACCATGTAATATAAACCAATAAAATTGTATCAGGTCAAAAATCTGATACAATTTCATCTGATTAACACATAATTTAATCAGGTCAGATCTAAACTGATGCAATTAGATAACAACTGATACAAATAAGAACTGATACAATTTTATCGGGCCATTTTTCGGATCAAATGGTATATGGATGAATCTAAGTTATATATTACCATATAAAGCTCCATATTGGTGCCATTTAAACAATATATTGTCATATATGGTGCCATCATATATGGTAACTCATCAGCAACTACAATATTAAATGTATTTCAGAAGCTATTAATTGTATTTCAGAAATTTTAAATGTATTTTAGAAATTATGGAATGTATTTCAGAAATTTATTAATTGTATTTCAGAAATAATCAAATCTATTTCAGAACTTGTTGATGGTTTATCATAGTTAATAGAGAAAAATTTCTAAATTACATTTCATAATTTCTGAAATACAATTGATAATTTCTGAAATACAGTTTGATAATTTATGAAATACAGTTGTGAATTTCGGGAATACAATTAATAATTTCTGAAATACAATTGATAAAACTGAAATTCAATTGACTAGTTCTGAAATACAATTCATAAATCTGAAAAATAATTGATAAGTTCTGAAATACAATTGATAAAACTGAAATTCAATTGATTATTTCTGAAATACAATTGATAAATCTTAAAAACAATTGATACAATTGGAAATGGTGTAGAGCGTTAAAAATATGTAAATAAAATTATTTAAAAAAAAAATTCAATTTAATAAAAGAAATATAATTTTATAAAAACATTTATAGAAAATAAAATTATAATTTTATAAAAAGAAATTCTTTTGAATGGGGGAAATGTTTTAAGTTGATCTGTTATTTTTAAGTAAATGAATGTTATTTTAGTTTGACTCAAGATCATAAATTAATATCACTTTCTGTTTAAATTATTTTCAAATCAAAGAAAGATGATACAATTTTTACAAGTAAATTACAAAGAATAAAAATTATTGAAAAAATTTCGATAAGACCAGCAAGGAGAATGCGCATTTTTATAAAAAAAAAATGCATAGCCGTGAAAGGTATCGATCTCGAGACCTTCTGAGTTTAAACCTTATTTTAACAAAATATTGTAATTTTTATAAAATCAGTGCTCTTCCAGTGTATTATTTTTTGAACTATTGTCAATATCTGTCTAGGATCTTATTTAATCCCAAATAAATGGAGATCTTACGTAGTACCCAAATATAATGCGGGATCTAATTTTAGCTGTCATTTTTCTGGATAGTTTTAGATGTCCATCTCCAAATATATTGCTATTTCTAATTCGATCTGCAATTTATGGGATAAATTAAGATCCTACCAAATCCCCAAATATATCAGTGGATTTAATTCGATCTGCAATTTATTGGAAAAGTTAAGATCTTACGCAATCCCGAAGTATATTACTGGATCTAATTTTATCTGTAATTTTTTGGATAAATTTAGATCTTACTTAATCCCCAAATATATTGCTGGATCTAATTTGATCTGCCAATTTTCTATTCAATTTATATCCAAGTTTATCCACAAATATATTGCTGGATCTAATTCGATCTGCCATTTTTCAGATAAATTTAGATCTAAGTTAATCCACAAATATATTGCTGGATCTAATTTGATCTGCCATTTTTCAGGTCAATTTATATCTAAGTTTATCCACAAATATATTGCTGGATCTAATTCGATGTGCCATTTTTTGGATCAAATTAGATCTAAGTTTATCCCCAAATATATATGTACATCTAATTCGATCTGCCACTTTTTCGGATCAAATTAGATATACGTTTATCCACAAATATATTGCGGGATCTAATTTGATCTGCCAAAATTGAGATCAAATTAGATCTAAGTTTATCCCCAAATATATAGCTGGATCTAATTGGATCCGCCATTTTTCGGATCAAAATAGATCTAGGTTTATCCCCAAAGATATCACTGGACCTCCCAATTTTGAGATATAACTTGATCTTAGTTTATCTCCATATATACAATGGGATCTAATACAATATGATTGGATACACCCAATTTTGAGATCTAATTGGATCAGCTAGATATTACAGCAGATCTTAAACAATATCAAATTGGATATAATATATATTGCGCGAGATCAATTTTTTTTACTCGGGCATACATAATCCATTGACCCACTTATAAATTACGCTGTGAGACAAATGGTAGGGGTCAGTGATCGGGAAGGGTTCAAACTACCGGGGAAAGTTATATCAGTAAAAAAGACGTTATACGTGTCCCGGCGTTTCGCTGGGTCACACCTAGGAATCGAGATATATCGATTTGACCTTTGGTGGTCTTTTTTTTTGACATAACTCGAGAACCACTACACCATTTCCAACTGTAATTGAGAAAAGAACAATTGAAATTGGGATTTTCCATTTGAAATTGAGAAAAGTTCATTTGGTTTTGAGATTTTCTATTTAATATTGAGAAAATAACAATTGATTTTGAGATTTTCCATATGAAATTGAGAAAAATGCAAATGGAATTAAGATTTTCCATTTAAAATTGAGAAAGGAACAAATAAAATTGAGATTTTCCAATTCAAATTGAGAAAAGAAGATATGTAATTGAGATTTTATATTTGATATTGGGAAAATAACAAATGAAATTTAGATTCTCCAATTGAAATTGAGAAAAGAACAAATGATATTGAGATTTTATTTTTGAAATTAAGAAAAACACAAATGAAATTGGGAAAATTATAAATTAAATTATGAAAAGTATAAATGTAATTTAGAAAATATCAAATGATTTTGGGAAAAATTTGTATTAAAAAACAAATTTTATTAAACACAAAAAATAAACAATAAAAACAATAATCAACGTACGGGCATATTTTTTATTTGTACGCCGGATTAATGGAATGTGCAGGAATGCTGTATGGCTCTGCTGCAGTCGCCAGCAGTTACCAATGTTTTACCTTCAATCTGAGTAGAGTTGCAGAAGAGTTTTCAAATACAGTTTCTAACCTGTTGCAATAAGAAGCATTATCAACGACTACCAGGAACTCCGAAAGGTTGTTCCACATCTCCTCCTATCTCACGAAAAAATTTCTCATCAATTCCCTGGCAACAGGAAATCCAATTTTTCAACCAATTTAATAACGCCTTTAACAATTGGGTCATGTGATGGTGGGTTGGTGGTGGCTAGCGCGAGTTCAAAATTTTGAATAGCCACGTTTACGGCGATAAAACAAACTGAAATTTGTTTCGTCCAGCCCCACTATTTCGATACAGGCTCTGACCTACTCGTTCAGACAAGTAACGTATTCTGAATATTTGGCCTACTTAGCAGCTTTTAAGGAATATATATCGGTGTAAGATATTTCCAATTTCTTACCATTTTTGTCGCCGTGCAAGCTTAATTTTATTCACAAGAATTTTATTAAATTTCTTAATTGCAGTTGAAAATTTCTCAATTTCATTTGTATTTTTCTTAATTTATTTGTTTTTTCTTTTCTCAATTTCAAATAAACAAATCTAATTTCCATTTGTTTTTTTCTCATTTTCAATTGTAAAATCTCAATTTCATTTGTTTTTTTCTTAATTTCAAATGTAAAATCTCAATTTCATATGTTCTTTTCTCAATATCAAATTAAAAATCTCAATTCCATATATGCTTTTCTCAATTTCAA
The DNA here is from genome assembly GCA_949987735.1 of Leucophora obtusa. NCBI lineage: Eukaryota > Metazoa > Arthropoda > Insecta > Diptera > Anthomyiidae > Leucophora > Leucophora obtusa. Next base: position 194,256,040 of record OX465296.1, read on the forward strand.
TTGTAAAATCTCAATATCATTTATTCGTTTCTCAATTTTAATTGGAAAATCTCAATTTCATTTGGTTTTTTCCCAATATGAAATAGAAAATCTCAATTTCAATTGTTCCTTTCTCATTAGCAAATGGAAAATCCCAATTTCAATTGCTCTTTTCTCAATACTACATGGAAAGCTCTCAATTTCAATTAGAAATGGTGTAGTCCGATTTTGCTCAAACAATTTTAAAAAAATTAAAAATTACAATTCCTTTAATCTGTTCATATAACGTTTTTCTATATATCAACAGTTTTGCCGGTAAAAATAAATGTATGAACAAAAAAAATATTTTTTTCCTAAAATATTAAAAAAAAGTAATAAACAAAAGGTTATTGATTTTTATGGTAGCGGTAACAAACATTTATTTTTACCGGCAAAGGTTCTCGAGTTATGTCAAAAAAAAAGATATATCTCGATTCCTAGGGTTGACCCAGCGAAACGCCGGGACACGTATAACTTGTTTTTGACCGATATAACATTTCCCGTTGGTTTCATCCCATCCCGATTTTGACTGTCGCATAGTGTTATCTTGATTTCATCTTAGCCGATTTTTCCCGTGCAATTAATCTTAAATTTTCACGAGTTTATTTCCTATATATCTTTTGATTGTTTTTGTACAAATTTAGTTTTAATTTTTTCCAAATTGATAAAAGATTTCAACTAAATTTGCCTTATCTTCCAAATGATACAAAGATGATATTGCCGCAATATTGTCATAAAAAGTTATGACAAAAGATGAAAGTTTTGAATTATTTTTTTTCCAAATATCGCCGAATTATCTTCCAAGTGATAAAGGAAGACAATTTCAAAGTAAATACTACTTGATTATTTTCATTCAAATGACAAATAGAAGATATCGCTTTAATATCTTTTTGGAAGGTATCTTTTAAATGTTTGCAGGGTCTTTATGTGCGCTCTTTGTATGACTCAAAACATCAGGGATGGAAAATAATAATTTAGATATAAAAATCAAGAATGGAACTATACTATGGAATTATACTATTCCAGCAGTATTATAGCCCTAGATTATGAATTTTAAAAAACCATACGTAAAAAATTGCAAAATAATATTGGAATGCGAAAAAAGGCTTTGGGGTTCAAAAAATTAATTAAAACATTTACATTCTTCAAACGATGCCAAATTTTTCTTTTTTTGCAACTAACCACCAAACTTTGTTTTATGAAATGGGCATTATACTCCGTAGATTATAAATTTAAAAACCGCACTTAAAAAATTGCAAAATAATAGAGGAACGCGAAAAAAGACTTTGTGGTAAAAAAAAAAATAATTAAAAAACTCAATCAGCGATTAACAATCTGCAAATGAATACAATGACGCAAACATTTTCTTTTTTGCAAATATTTTTTTCGCGATTAATTTATTTTTTTTTGCAAACTAAGCACCAAACTTTTGTGTATAAAATTGGTTCTATAGGCCCTAGATTATAAATTTAAAAAAACCACACTTAAAAATTGCAAATAATCGCGGAAAGCGAAAAAAGGCTTTATGGTACAAAAAAAAATTAATTAAAAAACTTAATCAGCGAAATTTCGCTCTTCGCAAATGTTTTTTTTTTCGCAATTTGTGCTAATATTTGCTAATATCTAAATATTTAATTTTAATTTTTTTTAACGAGCCAAAGAGGAAGCTATTTTTTAGTTACTCACATTTTTAAATATGTAAGAGCGATCTAACAGTTTTTGGTATAAGAGCCCGATTAAGTGAGCCTTTTCCATCCCTGATTAACCAGTCGGAGTTCATTCCTGTTCCAAGCCGCATAAGAGTATAAGCACAATGCAAAGGTACCCGTTTTTTTCCATACAATTTGACAATTAAAATCGTGCAACGATTTCCGTGAGAGATAAAACTTATTTTATTTTTTCAACGGAATTTCTTATTCTCCTGTTTTCACTCTCAGATTATTTTACTAATGTTGCCAGATTTTCACACAATTTCAATCACAGTACAAGTATAGTACTATTACATGGTTGATTTCGTCATATACATGCATTAGTAATATCAAAGGATTTAACTTTATATATTTACAAAATATATAAAAAACAGCAATAAAACAATAACACTTTCACAGCCTTTTATTTTAACTAATCTCAAACAGCTTTAATACGTTGCAATGTGGCAAGAAGAAAAATTTTAAATATAACCAACTTGGCTTTCTATGTGTTCTGTGTTGTAAAAATCAGATTCCGTTTCCGTTGCTATTTTGTTCAATTTTTTTCCGTCACGATTTAAGATTCCTTTTCCATTTGTATTGTGCTTATTCTCTAATATTTTTTCAAATAAAAAATATTGAGAGAGTTGCAAGGCCATTGGTTTTTTGTATATTAGGCTTATAACTTTTTATATTTTGTTTACAAATATAATTTTTTGCATAATCAAATAGAGTATAAGAAATTATGAAGAAAAAATGAAGTATGAAGCAGGAAACGCAATTAAATTTTTGACTGAAAATTTTTTAATTTGAACAGAAATATTTACTAATTGCCGTAGGAATACAAAACTTAATTTTGGCTAAGGGAAGTATCCTACCAATAAGAAACACATAAAGAGCTATATAAAAATTCTCCAGTAATTTAAAAATCGCTTTCGTTGGGTGATTTTGCCAAATAATTATACAACAAGGGGTGCTATGTGAATATTTCGCCTAAAATTAGTTATACCCCTAATGCACACAATTTATTTTTCTGGTATGTTACGAATTTGTTTATAACTGTAATAACAATCGTTTATTATTTTGGTTTCATAGATTTTTCTCTTCAAGAATGTTGTTGACAACTGTTGTATACTTTTACGCTAGAAAAGAATTTTTTATTTCTATATCCAAAATTATATCCATGGAAATTATGAAATTCTTAGGCGTAAGTATTTCTGTAGTTTAGGTTTTCTGAATAAGAAATTTTATGCTAATTTATGATTTGTTTTTGTTTATGTCGTTTTTATACGATTGTGTGGTGGAAAATATTTTATTAGTCCTACAATTTACTGCAAGAGTAATAAAAACAACACACAATATGATAAAAAGAAACATAAATAACATAAAATCTTACAAATGAAGAAATATAAAAAAATATTTGTTTTTTTTTTTATCTTCTACAGAATTTTTTTTTTGCTATTTTAAGACATAATAAAGGATAATCTTGATTAGCAAAAGTGTGGATAATAAATTATGTATTTTACCAGGGAATCTTAAATTATTTGTTGTTTACGAAAGACGATGAAGATTATTATAGAAATTATGAACTGTTCGCAATTAAATAAAACAATGTACGTAAGTATAATTTTCCCATTGTTTTAATATTTCAAGAGTAATAGGAATAAATATATAAGCAGTTTTTTGTGAGTCTGTATTTTTACGAAGAAATTAAGCTATATTTAGTGAAAATCCACAGATATATTTCGAAGTTATGACCAATTATACAAACATACTCGTAATAAAATTAAATATACTTAGGTAAAATGTACTAAGGCGTATGATTATTATAAATATACATATTTTATTTATAACAATTATACGCCATAATGGTCCATACTAACTTCCCCACTACCTAGGGTTGCCATTTTCATTTTGAGAATAAGTGTACGTAAACCTCAAAAAAGGAGGACGTTTGTCTTCAAAAAGAGAACAATTTTTTTTAATAAATTTATTTGAAAAAAATCAACAACGCGATCACGCTGAAAAAAATCGCCCTGCAGGAAACATATTTGCTGGTGATATATATATGTTTGGAAGAACTGTCAAAATATATTTGCCGTGTTTTTAATATAATATATTTGCCAGCAAATATAATATTTTTGCCTGTAAACATATGTATGTTTGAATCATAGGAAATACATCTACTCGCAAATATATAAATGTTTGCAGGCAAATATATATATATTTATCATTATTATATTTGCACTCCACAAACATAATAATGATAAAATAAAAATGCAAATATATTTTTGTTTAAGTGTGAAAATATGACTAACATTCAAACATTACAGTGTTTGCCTGGAGACATACGTATTATAACGATAAAAATAAAATAATTGCAAACACACCTCAAACATAAGTATAGTAGTTTATAAACATATATATAATTGCCTGTAAATATATCCAAAAATCTCTTTTTTCTGCGTGATAAAATATACAAATAAGAATTTATAACTTCATAATATTCTTGAGCGTAAGGATTATTTTTTATATATAAAAAGTGCTTTATTTTCGATATTTCGCTACTCCATTGTGTAGCATCTTCAGGAAATAATAATTAAATTAATAAATTAACAATTTATAAACAATTTTAATTTATAAGAAAATATGCAACAACAAATCAATGCCATTTTATTGCAAATTCTTTGATTCGGAAAAGTATTTGGTCAAAATCATTTTTAGATTAATGACTACAAACATGCATTTGCATTTCTTTGGGACAGCCACTAATGACAACGACTTACTTTATGCATTATTTTAAAACATATATATTTACTAATAAATAATTACTTTTTCCATTATTTCAAAACAAAAAATAAGGCGTTACCAATAATGACTTATTTTTAGAATTTTTTCAAAAATAAAGTAATGTTCTAGATTGTTTTTGTAAATTTCTTTGAAATCTATTTTTAGACTCAATATATTAACACCGGTGATGTGTAGCACTGTGGGGCTAAATACCAGTGTAGAAACGGTAATGACATATCATTATTTTTTGACTACCAGTAATGACACCCACTTACCTGCTGCATTATTTTAAAACATATAATAATGAGTTACTGATAATGACTTATTTTTATCATTATTTCAAATAGAAAATAATTTTCTAGATTTTTTTAAAAATTTTTTGAAATCTATTTATAGACTCAATATTTTTTAAACACTGGTAAGGATACATATATGGAAACACATATTTTTTTATTTTTTTGTATGTTGGATCATAAGCACACGCAGAGAAAAGATATGGTTGCAATATGATCACAGCTACCAAACTATGGTCACTACTGCCATAAATGGGTGTTGAAATCAAATTATAATTGTATTAATCATACGTTACAAATGATATGGTCGCCTATAATCATTTTATAGTTAAAATCTCTCTTTTTTTCGGTTATCATATTATTTCTCTCGTCTACAATCATATATTATTGGACAATCATATTCCTCTCTTCAAATTACAATCATATTATTATCTGAGTTGAGAGAGATCATATTGTCAATCATTGGTATAGTTTCGACAACCATGAGATGTTCAGTATATCTTTTTAAGAGCGTCATCTATCAGTTGGCGTCAGTCTAGTTTAAGATTTTGTGAAAAGAAAAAAAATACTTAAAAAATTGATAAATATCTTATTGGTATTCATTTTAATAGCGACATTGTTTTTGGCAGAAAGAACTCGCTCTACCCAAGAATTCTAGAGAGATATAGATTGTCAATCAATCCTCAAATAATATTATTTTTTAATTATATATGTGACCTTCTCCGAGAAAAGGGACCTAGTGTGTGAAAATGAAGTTTTGAGAAGAGCGCATTTAAAGTTAAATTAAAAATAAAATTTTAATGTTTTTCTCATTTTTATTAAAACCCGTTTTTTGACACACTAGGTCCCTTTTCTCGGAGAAAGTCACATATAAAAAGTATTTAGTGCTATAAATTAAGTGAAAAAGTAATTATTTTTTTAATTTTTTGTACTCTCGTAGCAAAAAGATTGTTTCAGAGCTTCTATAAGAACAAGTGTGATGTGATAGATTTTAGTTTTGTACGAAAACAAAATTGAAGAAAGTTGCAAAATTTAAAAAAAAATATAAGTGCACAACGAAATTATAATAATATATTCGTACTGATCATATTATATTCCTGATGATCATAATATGATTCCAAATGATCACAAAATGTTTTTCATTACCATAATATGATCATGAGGAATATATTATGATTATTAGGAAAATCATATGATCACTGAGAATATGTTATGATCATTTCGGATGCATTGTAAAATTGTATATTTAACAATATATTTCTAAGCGCTGTTATCAGATGTTTCCATAATTTATTTTTAGTTAATTATAAGTGATAACTAAAATTAATTTAAATTGTTTAAGTTTGTAAATTAGTCAGTGAATAAATAAATGTTCTATTTTGAATAAAACAAATCGTGCACAGCTTTTTTAAGAGGATGATGGGAAAATATAGGGATCATAGTATGACATACAGGACTATGATATGATAATATTGGGATCAGTTTGGAATCATAATGTAGTAATTAAGGGATCATATTATGGTAGAAAAAGGTATTTAATAATATGATTGTCGCAATCATGAACCCAAAAATATATGATGCTCTTCGAATATGTTCATCCCAACCATATTTGCGTGCATACTTGTGCGCAGCAGGTCAATTAAGGTTTTATCTAGCAAATATAAGATGTCGAGATATCTCAGATGGTACGGCTATCGACGACCAATCTTGCGCCCCAGGTTTAATTCCCTTTACAAGCAATTTTTATTAAAAAAAATTTACAATAAAATTTTTTTTTTTTTTTAAATCTATTTTTGACCCATTTTTTAGTCATTACTGGTAAGTATAGCCAAAGAACCATTTAAAGGACTGAAGCAAAAGAACCTGTCACAGGACTGACGTAAATAAACCTGTCGCAAGAGTTACCCAAAAAAAAAATGTCACAGAACTGACGTAAAAGAACCTGTCACATGACTGATACAAAATAATCTGTCACAGGACTGAGGATAAAGATCTGCAGTTATTAATTACTAGGGCAAGGAATTTCACGCACTTAGAACTTGAAAATATGTGCAAGCAATATAAGGTTAAAAATTACAAATTTGCATATGTGTGTCCATTTTTAGCCAGGAAATTAAAAATGAAAAATATCAACAGATATGCTTTCAAAACGCACCAAATACATACATATTTGAAGTCAAAATATGCATAAACATGCATTTTTGTTAAAATATGCAATTACAAATCGATGGCATTTTGCTCTAAATTTGATGATTCGGATAAATTTTTAGTCCATATTAGTTTTGAACTACCGAAAAAAACATGCATTTGCATGGAATTCCTTGCCCTACTTATCACTATTAACGCTATTTGGTGCATTTTATTTTTTTTTAATTATGGGTGTTCTGGAAAACGAATGATAATGGAAAAGGTAAATGAAAAAAATTTACTCTCTTTTTATGGGAGATTAGCTTTGTTTTCACGGGCTCTACTTTGCCGGAAAGTTTATTTACTTTACGAACCCCTTAAGATATTTTTGCAAGCTCACGAACCCCCGATGTCCAATAATTCCGAACCCTTGATTTGTAAGTTTTTTTTCCAGAAATATCAAGAGAATTTGAGATTTAGCAAAGAAACCATTTGGTAGGAGTTTTTGGGGTTTCCAATCAAAAGGCCCTTAAAACAGCTAAGAGGTTAATCACAACTGGTTCGAAAACGACCGTGACAAATGCTTTTCATATATTTTGTGTGGGAAACAAAATGACGCCACGTGTTGAGGCGATTTGTCGTCGGACGACATACACGTACTCAAAATATTTATCAAATTGTTGCCATATTTTTACCCAAATAAGGGTTGCCTATCAGAACAGAGCTGCAGAAATTCGTATCAGGGTTGCTAAAAATCGTACTTTGATTACAAAAAAAAATTTTTTTTTTAACAAAAGAAAAATAATTCAAAATAAAAACACAGAATTTGCCACCAAAAACAAAATTAAGTGCATTAAAAAGAAAAAGAAGAAAAATTGATGCAAAACTGGCTAAATTGCTGCAAAAATGTGAAAAAACAAATGAAACAAAATTTTGTTTAGCTTTCCTTCTTTCTAAATGTCAAAAAGTGTCGACGGTCGATTCTCGCTTAATTTAAATTCATCGCGACGACTTTTGTTGTCGTTACTCGACAGTCGGCCCAGTTGTGATAAAGCTCTAATTCAATTTCTCGGCGACACACTAACATACACTTAAAATATTTGTCAAATTGTTGCCATATTTTTACGTAAGTATGTATATAAGGGTTGCCTATCAGAACAGAATCGCAGAAATTCCTATCAGAGTTGCAAAAATTGTACTTTGATTACTAAAAATAAATTTTTCCACAGAAGAAAGATAATTGCAAATAAAAATACGGAATATTCCGCAGAAAAGCAAAATTAATTGCAGTAAAAAGAAAAGAGACAAGAATTAATGTAAAACAAGAAGTAAAATAAGTACAAAGAAATTTTTGTTTTGTTTTCCTTTTTTCTAAACCTCAAAAATATCGACTATTGATTGCCGCTTAATTTAAATTCATCGCGACGACTTTTGTTGTCGTTAGTCGACAATCGACCCAGTTGTAATTAATCGCTATTATTGTAAGCGTTCTTCAATAAAAGAGCTTCTGATACACGCTGAAAAAAATCGCCCTGCAGGAAACATATTTGCTGGTGATATATATATGTTTGGAAGAACTGTCAAAATATATTTGCCGTGTTTTTAATATAATATGTTTGCCAGCAAATATAATATTTTTGCCTGTAAAAATATGTATGTTTGAATCATATGAAATATATCTACTCGCAAATATATAAATGTTTGAAGGCAAACATATATATATTTATCATTATTATATTTGTACTCCACAAACATAATAATGATAAAATAAAAATGCAAATATATTTTTGTTTAAGTGGGAAAATATGACTAACATTTAAACATTACAGTGTTTGCCTGGAGATATACGTATTATAACGATAAAAATAAAATAATTGGAAACACACCTCAAACATAAGTATAGTAGTTTATAAACATATATATAATTGCCTGTAAATATATCCAACAATCTCTTTTTTCTGCGTGTAGTTATTGATATTTTGAAAATATCAGCTGAAATTCAAAATTTCCATTTGAAATTGAAAAAACATCAATTGAAATTTAGATTTTCCACTTTAAATCCAGAAAATATCATATGAAACTAAGAAAATATTATTTGAAGTTCAGAATATGTGACCTTCTCCGAGAAAAGGGACCTAGTGTGTGAAAATGAAGTTTTAAATTAAACATTAAAATTTTAATGTTTTTCTCATTTTTATCGATTTTCCCAAGTTTTTGACACACTAGGTTTTTTTGGCACACTAGGTCCCTTTTCTCGGAGAAGGTCACATATATCAATAAAATTCCGAAAAACATTAATTGTAATTTAGGAAATATTACAAATCATAAACTAAAATTAAGAAAATAACACCAACGGAAACAAATGACAATTCTTGACTGCAGAAGTTCCCTGAGGGCAACAATTCAATTCCTAACTAATATGCTGCCTGCCAGTGAGATCTTCTTGTTGATACGTTGCGTAAATTTCGGCTGTATGGTTTTCAAAATTTTGAGATTTTAGACGTCAAACTTAGCTTACGAGTGATTACTAATCTAATTACAAAAATGTTATGATATTGATAACTACTTGTTTTTTAACTACTAATAAGTATACGAGTAAGCCTTATTATTTAACAAGTTGTAACCTCTTAATTTTTAATCGCTTATCAGCGTTTGAGTAACTATTTTATTTTGGTAACTACTTATTTCATCTATTTTTATAATGCATCGGTTAAGCAGATGCACAAATTTTTTGAGTATTTTCAAACAGCGCATATGGAAAACTACTAACAAAAACAACCTTGTCGAATAAAAATAATGAGTTTTGACTTTGAATTATATGCCTTAGACCCTAATTCTACTGATTATTATTTAGATATTAGTAATACCCATTTATTAGAGTAAAAATCTATGGCTTTTAAGTTTTTGGTTAACTGTCTTCATACATCACTAAAAAAAGCACTTGCCAACAACTTGTTGTAACGTTTTTTTTTGTTTCATTAATTTAGCCACAAAATTCTTTATAATCTTTGATAATTTTAGCAAAAAATTATCTGCTTTCCCTTCGCTCTTTCTCTCTTTTACTCCTTTTCAATTCTAATAAGCATAATTAGTATCAAGAGGCTTAAAGCAAAAGCACTTAAACGACTTAAATTAAGTATTATAATAAGGCCCTAACTAGTGGTGTATATAATCATAGTCATGGTAATAGACGTTGCACATAGGGTAATGAAACTGCAGTATGTACGTAGGTTGTTTGATAATTAATAAGCAAAAACATTAAGATTTCAATGAATTCTTAAAAAGTCATGCCACATTGACATGTAATTGGTTTTAGTTTGAAAGCCTGTAATTGTGGTTCAAACGAACAATTTAACACAACTTACAGATTTCATTCTAGGTATGGTAGGAATCCTTTTATGGGTTAGTATTATAACAGACCCTTATATAGGAAAAATAAATAAAATAAATAAAATAAATAAAATAAATAAAATAAATAAAATAAATAAAATAAATAAAATAAATAAAATAAATAAAATAAATAAAACAAATAAAATAAATAAAATAAATAAAATAAATAAAATAAATAAAATAAATAAAATAAATAAAATAAATAAAATAAATAAAATAAATAAAATAAATAAAATAAATAAAATAAATAAAATAAATAAAATAAATAAAATAAATAAAATAAATAAAATAAATAAAATAAATAAAATAAATAAAATAAATAAAATAAATAAAATAAATAAAATAAATAAAATAAATAAAATAAATAAAATAAATAAAATAAATAAAATAAATAAAATAAATAAAATAAATAAAATAAATAAAATAAATAAAATAAATAAAATAAATAAAATAAATAAAATAAATAAAATAAATAAAATAAATAAAATAAATAAAATAAATAAAATAAATAAAATAAATAAAATAAATAAAATAAATAAAATAAATAAAATAAATAAAATAAATAAAATAAATAAAATAAATAAAATAAATAAAATAAATAAAATAAATAAAATAAATAAAATAAATAAAATAAATAAAATAAATAAAATAAATAAAATAAATAAAATAAATAAAATAAATAAAATAATTAAAATAAATAAAATAAATAAAATAAATAAAATAAATAAAATAAATAAAATAAATAAAATAAATAAAATAAATAAAATAAATAAAATAAATAAAATAAATAAAATAAATAAAATAAATAAAATAAATAAAATAAATAAAATAAATAAAATAAATAAAATAAATAAAATAAATAAAATAAATAAAATAAATAAAATAAATAAAATAAATAAAATAAATAAAATAAATAAAATAAATAAAATAAATAAAATAAATAAAATAAATAAAATAAATAAAATAAATAAAATAAATAAAATAAATAAAATAAATAAAATAAATAAAATAAATAAAATAAATAAAATAAATAAAATAAATAAAATAAATAAAA